>LPNX010086002.1:189265-308872 GCA_001517045.1 Pseudotsuga menziesii | reverse complement strand
GGGAACAAAACCCCCCCTCAAGCTGAACACTGAAAGTAGTCTGGATCACCCTGATGAACTCACCCCCAATAGTGAACGGAGGTAAGTGAACTTCTTTTCTGAGAAGCTCTTGGTGAAGATGTCTGCAATCTGCTCATCAGTCGAGCAGTATTGCAGAATGATGGTCCTGTCATGCACTAGCTCCTTGATATAGTGCATGTGGATCTCTACATGCTTGGTCCTCTGCCTGGTAACTGGATCTATGGATATCTTAATAACACTTTGATTGTCACAAAAGAGTACAATGGACAAAGTACTACCAAGATCAAACTCTGAAAGAATGCCTTGCAACCAAATTGCTTGGATGCAAGCATTCACCGCTCCTCGATACTCGGCCTCTGCTGAAGATAATGCTATGGCAGCATGCTTTTTGCTAGACCAACAAATGGGGCCACCACCAAACATGAATACATATCCAAAAGTATACTTTCGACAATAGAATCACCCGCCCAATCGGAATCTTTGTATCCAACCAGCTCTAGCTCGGAGTTTGCAGCATAGTGAATGTCGTAGGTACTGGTTCCCTAAATATACTGGAGGATCCTCTTGGCTGCCTTCCAATGAAGATCATGAGGCTGTTGCATGTATCTTGATACAACATTCATGTCATAATAGATATTATTCATGGCATAATAGATATCAGGCCTAGAATGTGTCAAGTACAACAAGCTACCAATCAGCTGTCGATAGATAGTGCAGTCTATGGGAGGTCTGCTTTTTCCGTCTTCAAGGCTGATCCCTGAAAGGAAAGGAAATGGTTCAGGCCTACATTCAGCCATTTTAAACTTGACTAACAAGTCTGATATGTATTTGGACTAAGTGGCCATTATCCCATCATATTTTTGCTCAATTTCGAGCCCCAAAAATTGTTTTAGTAGCCCCAAATTACTCATTTCAAAGGCATTGTGGAGAGCAGTTTTGATGGCAGAAATAGAAGCAACTGTGCTACCTGTGATCACTAATTCATCAACATATAAAAAAATAATAATCAAATGACCATCAGACTATTGTAAATACGCATTTGGATCTGATCTACACCTTTGGAAGTTTTGCAAGAGAAGGAAGGCATCCATCTTGGAATACCACTCTCTTGGGGTCTGTTTTAACCCGTATAGTGACTTCTTTAGCTTGCAAACCAAACATGGATCAGTGATGTAGCCCTCAAGATGCTTCATGTATATCTCCTCATGAATTTCTCCACGTAGAAATTCTGACTTAACATCCATATGATGCACTTCCCAGTGCTTGGATGCCAAAATTGCCAAAACTAGGCGGATGGAGTCCATTTTTGCAACTGGTGCAAAGGTCTCATGGAAGTCCACAGCTTGGACCTGAGAGAAACCTTTTTCCACCAGCCTTGCCTTATATTTGTATTTTCTACCATCAGCAACAACCTTGGTTAGAAACACCCACTTGCATCGAACCAATTTCCTTCCCGGAGGAAGAGAAACTAGCTCCCAAGTAGTGTTTTTTCTGAAGAGAATTCATCTCTTCATCCATGGCAACTTGCCATCTCGGATCCTTCCGAGCATGGTAGTAGGATTTTGGGTCTGAACTAATCATCAAATAATAAGTTTCATACAGCAAATTATCTGGACAAGAGAGCGCAATACCTGCTCTTTGGAAATCAGACCGGGTTCTCCTTGGATCATCCGGATTTCCAATGTTATCTCCTGTGGAGGAGAGTGTCTGTCGGGCCCATGTGGGAAGATGATTTTATACTTCAGGTTTTGATTCAGCATCTGATGTTTGTTGCACACTGATATCAGAAATTAGAGGATCCAAATCAGTGTCATCACCCCCAATTTCATCATCCAAATATTTAGTAGAATAGGAAGGAAATTCAATAGTTTTCTCCTTCACTAGTTCTACCTCCTGAAGAGGCTCATCGAACTTGACACTCCTTTCAATGATGATCTATTTTGTTTTGATATCCAACAACTTGAAACCTTTTGATTCATCAGGATATCCAATAAACAGACATTCGATGCTTTGTGGTTGCAAAGCCCTTCTTTTATCAAGTGGAATCTGGGCCCATGCAGTGGACCCAAACACCCGTAGGTTCGACACATCCGGCTTGTGTCCGAAGTATGATTTTAAAGGGGTCTTCCCTTTCATAGATGAGTGTGGCACCCTATTCTAAATGTATGTTGTAGCATGAATGGCTTCAGCCCACAAATTTGCAGCCAACTTCTTTGATTCCAACATATAGGTGGTCATCTCCTTGAGAGACCGATTCTTCCTTTCCGCTACTCCGTTCTGCTGGTGAGTGTAGGGAATTGAATGTTGGACCTGAATACCACTTTGGGAGCATATGTGCAGCAACTCATTATTGAAATACTCCCCACCATTATCAGATCTCAAGATCTTGATATTAAGCCCAGAGGCATTCTCAATCAAGGCCTTCAGTACAGAGAATTTTTCACATACTTCAGACTTCTTTTTGAGAAATAAGACCATGTGTGCCTTGAAAAATATCAATAAAAGTCAGAAGATACCTTGATCCATTCATGGATGTGACAGGAACTAGACTGCTGATATCAGAATGTATCAGCCCCAATATGCATGTAGCTCGATTTGCCTTCCCTCGATCGAACTTGTGCTCAGGGTGTTTTTGCAACCACACAGACCTTGCAATTTCCAGTGGTTGCTTTGATGACCGGGAGGCCTTCAACCATGGAGTTTTTCTGTAATTGTTGTAAATATTTGAAATTTAGATGGCCAAACCTTTCGTGACCTACTAACTTCATTTCCATGAGTTAGCAAAGCGGTGGGCTTTGCATCCACCACAAAGTGGGAGAACTCATAGGCTTTTGCATGATGGTTTGCAAGGCCTTTAGCAATGAGTTTCCCTAATGCAAGTTCTGTGATCTCAACATCATTTGGGCTGAAAGATAATCTCTTAGGCACTCCTGTATGTGTCATCTGATAGACGCTAAGGAGATTTGATGCCAGAGACGATACATACAAAACATTTGAAAAATAGCCATTCTCAAGATCAACCGTACCTTGTCCTTCTGAAATGATGGTGGAATCATCTCCCATGTGGATGGGGATGGATTTTCCAGTATCCAAGGATGAAAAGTAGTCTCTTTCAACCATCATGTGGTTTGAAGCTCCATACTCAATCAAGAGTGCTTTGGACTTCGAAGTGCTTGCCATGAGGGCATGACCTTTTTCATGCTGTGGTTCTCGATCTTGTTGATCTCTCCTCCAAAAGCTTTCTGGAAGATTGATGTGATTTCTCTCAAGGAGAGAGGTAGCTTCATCAAGCTTCTTCTTCATGCAGGCATGTTCAGGGTGGAAGCCCTTCCCGCAGTATGAACACTTGACTTTTTCCTTTCCATGATGCCATTTCCCTTTGTTCTTCTTTGAGCCAGAAGATTCATCATGCTGCTAGTTTTCAACTTTAGGATTAGGAGCTTCGAATTTAGTTTTTGGGTTCTTCTGCTGCTTTCCTTTACCCTTCAGATCTTTGGGCCCTGAGACATGGAGGGCTTGATCACAGGAGGATCTGATGATCCCCATCTAGACAAGCTTATCATGTTCACTTGTTAGGGACTCAATGAAGGAATTGAGTGTAGGCATCTTCCATCCAGGGGTTGTGAGCTTCCCCGCACGAAATATAGAGACAAAAACTGAATAATCAGCTCCAATTTTGGAGAGTATGGTGAGGATGAGTTGATCATCCTCCTTCTCCACTTTGCATTGCTTCAACAGTAAGACAATGTGCTTGAACTTTGTGAAAAAAGTCATTCAAGGTATCGGAATTAGAAGGTTGGAGAAACATCAATTCTTTTTCGAGCTGGTAAACTCTCAAATCATCCTGCTTTCCATACAGGGCTTCTAATTTGTCCCAAATTTCCTTTGGAGTCTTCAATCCTGAAAGATGGAAAAGAAGATCCTGGGAAACAGAGAGGCACAATAATCTGAATGCTTCATCCTTCTTATTCAAGAATCTAGATTTGTCTATTGCAGAACCAGGCTCTTCTTCAGTGTCCATGGTGACCCTATAAAGTCCTCTAGAGCGTAGCTGGATCTCCATGTCTCCTTTCCATGAGTGGAAATTGAACGGAGTCAAAAGATCTACGGATGAAGCCATCTGAATCTGCTGGAGCGAATGCTTTCACTTGTTAAAAACCTGAAAATCACAACAAAAGGGGAAATGCAAGGTCAGACAGCCTGCACATTTTAGGCTTTCATCACACCCAGCATAGTCAAGCAAGCAAGTTTGATCAACAAGTTCTTTACTTGGGGTATTAAGTGGTAAGCCTTGGATTCTGGTGCAGTGCTGGATTTTTGAGCTATTAATCAATTTTCATGCAAGATCTGTCAAAAAACCTTGTTTTTGAGAGAGTTGAGCTTCATCCCACCATGAGCTCTGATACCATATTAATATGTCACAGTAATCTAGGGGCTAAACACAAGTCTCATCGAAGATTAATAACAATAAGTCATGAAAATGGTGTAACAGTGCTACAAAATGAGTAATCGCTCTATAGATTCACACAAAGAATGAGTAATACAATATAAGATCATGCTTCAAGCATGAATTTCAAAGAAATTCGAATTCCCAAGGAGGTCATTCGAATTGAATGAGTGAGTCTAGCTTAACTGAATGTAAGCCACATCCAACACTCAAGTTAACCACTGATCAAAACCCTAATTGACTCAACTGAGCCCTAACTGAAGTCAGAGTGCAATAAATGACTGAGTCTAACTGAAAGTATGTCAGACACATGTCATAGCAAGCCAACCATCAAGTGGTAGCGCATCAATGACTCCAATGAACCCCGATGAGGTTAACTGAAGTGTAACTGAACATCAGAAATGGTTGGAGGTGCCTTTGTTGACTCCAGTTCATTAAATAATCAATTTAATGATGGAGGGCACCTTCACTGCTCTGTTTAACTGATTGTAACCATCAGTTAGCAATATGGAGCATTAATGACACTCAGATCACCCTCGGAGTGCTCTAGTTAGCCTCCCTGAATGGAGGAGAAGGCGAAGTTAGCCTCCTTGACTGAAGGTAGGCGTGGGTGTGATCTAGCTGATGTCATCTAGTGCTCCTCTGATGTCAATTAAGTCAGAAATACTTAGGATAGTGGTTTAACTAGGTCAAATTGACCAAAATGAGTGTGTAAGGTGGTAAATGTCTCCATTAGGGCCATGATGATCACAAATCTAAAATTTACTTCTTACAACCAAAACCAAAGATGGTATTTCATCATCCCGACCTCAACCCCATACTGGATTCATAAGGAAGTGATTTGTTCGGTGTGAAGAAATAAATAAGAGGGTCAATATTGGGAGTAATATATGACACTAAAGTTTCAACAATATGGCAAGCATTGAAATAACATGAAACATAAATTAGTAATTAGGTTTTCACAAGGTCCCATTCCAAATCACCTCCAAAATAAAAATGTTTATCATTTTCAAACTAATATTAAGATAATGCACTCTTTGCAACCTCCATTAACTTAAAGTAGAAATATTGTTAGAATTGTGGGTTCAAGGGTCAATCAATGCTTTTTTTATGGATAGGCACTTGTTCATAGTGGAGAAAAAGGATTCTTAGCCCTAGGGGTTAGCTCAAGGAGTCATAAGTTATATGTGATGTCTCTCCTCCCATAGTTGGGGAGATCATGGGTTTGACTTTTTTAAATTTCCCTTTGGGGTTAGGATTTGTAATCAGGGCTAACGGTTTACCTCATTTACCATACATGAATTGTGGGGAAGTACTCAGAGGGTTTTCCATGAGGTTATTCCTGGGCAATAAACAAAGGGGAGAACAAGGGTTCCTTTCCAATTACTTTCCTTTGACCTAGATATTACATCGAGCATTTGTGCCAAAATGTGAAATTGTCATTATAATCTATTGATCTCATTTAACATATTTAGTTGATTTACGATGGAGGCAACATATGAAATTATTTCAAGACATGACAATTGGATTCCTCCTATTATTATAGTCATTGAAATATTTTATCTTTGTATCAACACTTCATAATTGTTGCTAGGTCTTGATTTTGGTTAAATATTAAGGCCTTATATTTGTTATTCATGGAATATCATCTAATAAAAACAATTGGCTTATATTTAAGTAAAGTAACCACCACTCACCACTTCAACATTCTTGTTCCATTGCTACACAAAAATTCCTTGTGAAAAATAAAATAAGAAAATAACAATTTTATTAAATAGAATACCATAAATAGATTCATGCAATATCTTTCTCCACCACATCCTTCCAACTAGTCCAAAAATAACATAAAAAATCCACTCTCCAATACATCCACATGATATTCTAGAAATAACAATGAAGACCATAAGCTTATGTTATATGGCATATAGGATTATATGCTCAACCACAATGCTATTGAAATGGGTTATGCATATATTCACAAGTATAACCAACCATAGACTCCTAACTATGCCATATTTTAGCTCCCAAAATCAATATAGCTTTTCGATGGCATGCATCCTTGTTCCTTTTTTGTAAACATGGAGAAAATAAATATTGTTAAAAGCATATAAATCCAATTTGATATCATTTAGTATTGGCCTTGGAGTATAATATCCATATTATAACTCCGTTCATCCAATTTATAAGAACTATAGAATCACCAAAGTTTTGTATATTATAAGCACCTTTTTCTTTTGCAGTAGTGATTACAATATTCTTAAGGCCACAAGCTCTGTTAGATTATTTAAGGCCCTTCCAATCCAACGACTTTTAATTTCAAAACATGATATTAAAACAAACAAACCACACCACTAGATCCATTGAATGGAGAATTGCCTTGCCTATCAGCATCAAAGAAAGCTCATGCACCACTTTTATCATTTTGCTCCTCTCGAATCACATTAGGGACTTTTTCCTTAATTAACTGATTCAAACCCTCAAGAATATTATACATACTCTAAATAAGACACAAATCCCAACATTAAGAGCCAACTGCATTCCCCAAGATTCTAGCATAAGTAATGACTTTAATTTTTTGGTAGTTTGATCCATGCATAATTTATTCATCCCCTCATCAATAGTTTAACCTCTCCAAATTCCTCTTTTACACGTAACCCTTTATAATTATTTCCATACCTAAACTACATACAAACACGTCATAAGTGAGTTTTCAATAGACTTAACACAAACATGATACACCTCCTTGGATCCGTCAATCCTCGTTTTTATAATATCTCAAGTAATGACCTTGTTCCTTAGAGCTAACCACATAAAGATACAAGAGTTTAATGGGCATTTCAGTTTCTAGATGATCTTCCACCATTAGATCACATTCTCCTCCTTAACAGATACACTTAAAACCTCTTATCCAACTTTTGGAGTATAGATGCCATTGACTATATTTCCCTCCCAAAGAAGCTCATTCTCTTCATCCTCAATCCTTACATGTATAGCATACCAAGAAAAGGTAAATATCTCCCATTTAAAAACATTCCCATCAACCAACTCCATCATTCAAGGTGTTTTCCACTCTTGCCTCCAAATAACAATTAGTTTTGGAAAGGTTAATCTCAATGAGAAAAAAATAACCATCTCTATGTAACTTCTCAATCATATCATCAAACAATCTAAAATCCTCAAAATAGTCAACTCAAGGGCCATATCCATTTCCTACCCTCATCGTTTTCCCAACTTTTCATACCAGGCAATTACCTACTAAAGGAAATTCTAATACCATTTCTTTCGAAATGACAGAAGCATTTTGCCATTTTTTATTAGGATTCCTTATGCACTCTTCCATCAACTTAGGAGTCGTATATTTTTATGAATACCTTTGCACTAAAAACCCTTACCTTTTATCATCCTCCAAACACACTTTGCATCTATAAATTTATTGAAAACATGAATATTTTTTATACCCCATCCTCATTATTCCTTTAGTATAACAATCTAATTCCATATTACCCAAGTTATAAGACTTCCCTTTTCCTTGCTTCCATACCCTATAAAGATGTATCTCAATTGCTTGGTTTTTTCATCGACCCCTTTTGTGATAAATGCTAGTGACATCTAATAAACTATATTTTACCAAAATCAAACCACCTCCACAATATAACCAATGATTAGACCATGTATAAAGTCTCTTATCCACTTTGGCAATAAGCTAGTGTTATTCCTTCTTCATATACATTTGTATCGAGGTAAAACAAAAATACTTTAAACCATTCCCAAGACCAATCTATTGGAAATTAAAAATCTATGTGAAATCCACAATTTCCTCTTCTTCAAGTCCTATAAAATATATTGAAGACTTTTGCACATTGATCATCATACCTATAGCATTACAATATAAGTCTAGGATCTCCCTGAGCTTCTTTGAATCTTGTCTTAATCCATCATAAAATAGTAACATATCATCTACAAAAAGGACATGGGACAAGGAAATATTACTACCAATTTTAAATCCTTTGAAGAAACCACTTCCTTTTGTCTGCAAGAGTGTTGTGCTAAGTCCGTTAGCCACAACGAGAAATACAATGGGGGATATAAGGCACATTTGTGTGAGTCTTTTGCATAACCTTACTAAAATCAATATTGATTCATTGATCAAAAGAGAAAAATGTTGGAACACTTGACAACCGATGGAATCTACATAAGACTCGACAAAGACCTAAGCAAAAAGATCATGAAAGTGGTCACTAAATTTATTAGGGCATCGTCATCCATTAACAAAAATGCATAAAATTAAAACTTGTTCCCACAAACTCGGTTACACCTCACCTCATATATATTGGTTACTCCATATAGACAAAGAAGGATATTTGTTAAGACCAATTGTAAATATGACTGGCTCACTAACGTATCATCTCTTGAAGTTTCTTTCTAAAAATCTAAGTTGTTTTGTGGGAAACACATATTTGTTTGTCAAGGATCCCCCACATTGGTTAGATGATATTAGAAATCTAAGAATGTATGTAAATGATACTCTAGTAAGCTTTAATGTGGTATCTTCGTTTAAAAGAATCTCAACAGATGAGGCCATTAAGCTAGTTGGTGTTTTGATGGTCGAGGATACAAAATATTTGGTAAAATTTGTTTGAAGCCCACCTACTTAGATTATTTAGTATTTCTTTGTGATAAAATAGAGGGCACTGCAATAGGATCTCCATTATACCTTATTGTTGCTAACCTATACATGGAGAATTTTGAAATAAAGGAGATATAATATTTTCCATTAATGTTTAAGCCATGGAAAATATATGTTGATGATACCAGCTTAATTTGGCGTGATGGAAGGGAAAGTCTGAATAAATTTCTTGAACATTTGAATAGCCATAATGTTAATACCAAATTCACAATTGAGGTGGAAGAAAACAAATGTAGAATGTTCGATATTTTGATCACAAGGAATGAAATCAACTCATTGGTTCCTCGGGTTTACAAGAAGGAAACTCGCACTAATAGATACTTACAGGCCAATTTGTGTCACTGTCTCGCACAAAAAGTAGGTGTTATTAACACTCTAGTGACTTAAGGCCGTCAAAATCTCTAACATTATTCATTTGGAGCTTGAGTTGGGCAATCTTGCCAAGGTATTAGAGAATAATGTATAGGCTGAAAGAAATTTGAATTGGGTGATTTCAAACGCAAAAATACCTCATCCAAGATAACACAATGAGGAGGAAGGTTAAAAGACCATGCTCTCTTACAAAAAAGGGGATGACTGGAAAAATGGCTAGATCCTAAAGAAAGGCAATTTAAAAGTCATCTTTTGTCCCCCTATCATAATTAGGGGCATGAATATCATCACTTCCTCAGCAGGAAACATTTTATCAGTCAAACTAGCAGAGTTTTCTGAATTATAATAAAAGATCATGGTGCAAATGTTAGGCATAACAAAACCAAGAGATATTCTCTAGTTGAATATTCATAAAATAACTAGCACCAAGTTTGCTTAGAGGATGCATAAATTATCACCAAAGTAGACCATTTTCCAAAAAGGAATATCAAAGAATTTATGGAAATAGAGAAAAACATGAATATATCCATGGAGATGATGGATTTAAACTCATTGATACCTAGAAACTTGTCATACACCTTCTCCACAACACAATCGGTGTTTAAGATGCTATTATAGAGAGATGGTTGCATTCAGTTAATGTTTAATTTTTATAAAAAAACTAACCTATTTTTCTAATAGTTTTTTAAATGATAATTACTACAGGAGGAAGGCTTGGCTCTATTTAGTTGATCTTAGAGTAATAATTGTGCTTCAAAATAATTATTTATAGCTTCATTGGATTGTTCATTCCTTGAGCAATTTTGAGCTCGGGAGATTATCTAGTGATGGTGATTGAAACATTGAAAGGACAAAAAATTCTATCATAGCATTGCACTTTTTTTGAACCATTATGCATGAAGTAATATGTGTAAAGAGTCGAAAGAAATTGAATTTATGCAACCCTATCCCAAATAACAATACACACATTAAACTCCAAGTGGAGTGACATTGTTATCATATATAATTGGCTAATCCAATCATAAGATTTAGAAATATCTATCTTTGTAGCCAAACAAGACAATATTTTTGTTTTGGTAGAGTGTAGCCTCTTTAGGGCTACCCTAACGGCCTCATGAATCTATCTACGGGCTAAAATATCAAACCGTCCACTTGAGATTACCCCTAATAATAACTTTTTGACTCTCATAACAATCACTTTGGAAATGATTTTATAAATTTATTTGCATAAAGAAATAAGCATTAACATATAAAAATAGGATTACCATCCATGGGATCAAAGCAATGGAAGTAGTGTTATCCATTTCCAGCATCTTGCTTGAAAGTATAGAGTCATTAATTACCCTCATAAGACCTTCATCCATCAATTCATAGAAACCCATAAAGAATTTGATATTCTACCCATTTTACCCAAGGCACTTGTTCTTTTGAAAGCTATGAATAACTTATTGCAACTAATCCTTACATATTTCTTCTATAAGCATTTGACTCCCGTTTTCATTCACGAAACTTGGAAAAAGGCAGTCATTTTGGCAATCTATGTTATTGCCACCTGAGTCTCTTCTTCATAAATGTTTTTATAATGATATACACATATTTGATTAATATCCTCGAAACATGAGGCCATGTATCAATCATTTTTAAGCATTTTCCTTATAGTATTGACATTTTTATGTTGATTTGCAAACTTGTGGAAGTATTTAATAATATCATTTCCCTATTTTAACCATAAAGGCCGACTATTAATCCTACAATCTCCTTACCATCTATAAGCTTTCCATTTGTTTGTTCCAAAGGCTTACCTCGTGCTTGAAACCCTTATCAGGAAAGCTTGCTAAATCCATACAATACATCTTCTCTAGATGGGATTCCACATTCACTAGCAATTGCTCATCTTTGATCCTTTTCCTATGTGCTCATTGAAAAAGTTGTTTAATAAATATTAAATTCCTTTAAAAAGTGAATAGTTGTTGATGCATAAGCATCATCAATATTATTCTAAGCCTTCTTAAGCATCTCAACATAATCTTCATCCCCTAGCAAAATTTGAGTTGAATTTGAAGGGAATTTTTCTTTTCTTGTTACTTTTCATATTTCTAAAAGAACAAGCATATGATTATAATCACCACTTGAGCATACCCACTATTTGATTCGTAAATAATCATCCACAAATGCGCCACTCACCAAGAAATAGTCAGGCCTTTTTGCTAACCTTCCATCTTCATAACACATATTCCTACAGGTATGTTCCATTTGAATTGACTTTATATCATAAAGACACAAATCCTCTAAAATTTATGATAAAATGTTTAGAAAGAACATCAACATTTGTAGTATCCCCCCACATATCATATCTTCCTAAGGATACATTCAAATATCCTCCCACATTGAACAACCTTTATTTGAAAAATAATGTTTGCAAGGACATTATCCCAATATACCACGCAATCAACATATGGTCCATAAATAGTAAGAACAATAAACTCCTCCCTGATCTCCTGAGAAAATCACTTAGTCCCAATACAAAGTCGAAAGAAAAAGTATTAGAAATATATTTAACCCTTTTCCTCCAAACTGAAATTAACCCCCATGAATGACCAGAATAATCCACATAAAAAAACGGATCCCCAAAAATCTTCTCTAACTCATTGACCCCCCCCCACCCACCCTCACCCATAGGCTCTTGTATAAGAGAACACCCAATTTATGCAAATCAACTAATATGCACAAGGCCAATTTATTAAAGGGATGACCCAAACCTCGAACATTCAAGGCCATAAATCACATCATGTACACCTCCATAGGTTATTCATTGACCTAAGAACCCCATTTAAAAGACACTACTAACCCACAATAACCTCTTTCCCGGTCATATCCTTGGTTGTATAAATAGAATATTTCGTACCTCTCTTTGTTTTCAAGAGAGAAAAGGGGCCATTGATGTCAATCCCTTAACCATCCCTTGTTCCTCTACTTTTGACCCATGGGCCCAGGCCTAAGGAAAGATCAAGAAATGCCCCAGGAAAGCCCTTCACTTTCCACAAAGGAGCATGGGTTATTCATGCAACTTATAATTTCCAAATAAACTAGCACATAGGATATGACCAAGTCCACCTAGCAATAACCCCTCCTATTAACATAGGAAGAAATATTCTCATTTTGGTCATCACCTCTTAGACTTGAAGAGGACACCCTAGTTGAAATCTTTCCCTTATCCTTCTCTATTCTAAAATTTTACTTGTGATTAGGAAAAATAGAATAGGGTTTACTATTGTCCTTACTTGAAATAGGAGAAACAAACTCCGCCACTTGCTATGAACCACCTTGACTATAACCACCTTTTGAGGAGTTACCATAAGTAATATTTTTGTGATAGACCTTGTAATATAAAATATAAAGACAGGCTGTTAACGTGATAATTAATAAACCCTTGACTTTAGAAATTCCAAAATGCATTCATGTCATAGAAAACATAAGGCTTTAGAGAAAGACCCTTGAGGTAGGGTAACATCATCATTTACTCCTTATGGAAGGAATCATTCCATTAGCCATGCTTGCTACATTACAATAACTTTGAACATCCGATCATCATCTCAATATAATGATACTCATGTGTATATATATTTTCACATGAGTATTCCTATGGGTTTATGCCAATTACCCTTTATCACTATGTCATTTTATCTAACTATGAAGAAATACACCTTATTCCATGATTATGACAACATTACATTCATTATCTCCTCGGGTACCTCCTTGTCTACCCCATATTATCCTCCATAGGTATACCACATTCCATCCCTCTTTACATGTTTCATCCTCAAAACATTAGTGGAAGCCATACAATATGATCTACTAAGCAATGTAGTCAAATGTACCAGTCACAAACATCCATCCATCCTAGTGAAATGTTGACATGGGGTCCAATTGTTTCCTTATCACTTAGATTTTGATTTTGGTTGCTCCTTTGTTCCATGTTCATCTTGTTGTGATACCATGATATCTCCATGCATTACTTTAGTCCTCCATGTACTTGCATACTTATTGCCTTTTTTATTCCCTATTGGTCCATAGTAAGTTTGATGACACTCATGACCTTGCCTTGATGGCTATTGTTTCTCTAGGTGGTGTGGGTGATGATATATAACAACCTTAGCTATTGGTTCATTGGTATTTAACTTTTCATTTGTTGTGTTAGTAGGTATTGTGATTAGTTTCCTTGGAATGACTTCTTCATGTGCCACCTTGTGCCTTTTTTGTTCAGTAAGAGAAATATCCTGCAGCGCAATTCTTTTTTCTTGTTCCAAAGTTATATAAAGTTCTTTTGCACATTACTAATAATTGTACCAACTAAGTTTGTCTAAAGATATCCCAAAACAATATCCACATCATCCATATATAAAACATGAAAATCTAAATGCAACACATATTTATTATTGTAACTGTCACATTTAAAAAAAAATGAACATTCTCACCCTCAACTTGTGTGTTTTGTCATGACTTGTAATCTTTTAGCTAGGTTGAAATTGATGTGCTAATAGGGTTCATAGAAACACTGACCATCTCTTGCTCAATACATCCATGAACTTGTAACATGAAGTTGTCTCATGAAAATCTATTACACACCTCATTACCCTTCTTTACAACATGGGACCACCTATCTAAATATATTATTTCATAGCATTAATATGTAAAGGTTGAATACGACATCAATGACAAGTGTATTCGTCCATGTGATTGTCTTGTCTCTTATATGTTTGTATACAACACTCATCCAAAACATTAGCTCTTTTGACTTGTGACATGTTATGCAATCTTCAATACTAGGACTATTAGATTTACATGTAAAATACATATTCCTTGCTATAAACAAAAAATATAACTAGGGTTTTGAATAAATAACTTACTTTTCATTGGAGATCCTTTATGTGGCTAGGTTTTTGAGGTGACATCTTTGAAATGATCATAACTCTCTCAATGTTATTGAAATATCTATTATGACCACAATTATGAAATGCCATAAGCATTTTGCATTTATTGACATTAACTTGACAAAAAACGGGGCCCTATAACAAAAGATTTTTGCTCTGTAATCTCCATAGACCTCATGGAAAAACCCTAAAATGGTTGATTTCAAATCAATGATATTTTCACACTTTGGACTTCGATTTAGATTATTTTTTATTATTATTATTTTAACTTGTGTATTTTTTGGGAGGAACTTATATCTACATTCGGTCTATTTTGATTCTACATAGAAAGTTTCACAAATGGATTTGAATAACATCGTCCTCTTTTTTATCCTGATTTTTTTTGCAAACTAACAAAAAAATATTCCTCTTTTGGCGTAAGATATAACTTTGGTGCCCTTTTTAGTAAACTTCTATACATAAATTGTAAACGATGAACCCTTAACTTCAAAAATAAACTATTGATTTTAAAGATACCAAAATGCATACACACCATAAACAACACAAGAATGTAGGGAAAGATCCTTAAGGTAGGGTAACAATATCAATTACTCCTTATGGATGGTATTACTCCAAAAGTCAGACTTGCTACAACACAATAACATCCAATATCCAACATATCTCATTATAATGATGCTCATGTGTATTTTTACTTTCTCATGAGTATTCCTACATGTCTTTGACAACTAAATGTTATTATTACATTATTTCCTGTAATTACATAGTGGACCTATTTCATGATTATGGTCACATTACATTCATTATCACCCTTGGTACCTCCCGACGCACATTACATACCACTTGTAGTGAACTTTCGTAGATAAAAGATAAAGATAAACTGTTAATTTAATAATAAGGCCTTGACATTAAAAATACCAAATTGTATACACACCATAAACATCTATAATGTAGAGAAAGGCCCTTAAGGTAGTGTAACACTCTCAATTAGTCTTTATGGAATGAATCATTCCACATGCCATGCTTGCTACAACATAGTAACATCCAACATACCTTAATACAATGATACACATGTATATTTATATTTTTTCATGAGTATTCCTAGGGGTTTATGCCAACTACTCATGATCATTATATTATTTCCTCTAACTACATAGTGCGCCTTTTCCATGATTATGACCACATTGAATTCATTACCCCCCTTGAGTACCTCCCTAGGTAACATGCATTATCCTCAATAAGTACATTAAAATTTGGAGGCCTCTGACTCTCATTGACATGCATAACCCGAACATTCTTTGATGCCGCTTCCTTCATGCAAGGTTGAGAAACCAAACTCTCCTATGCAATATCTCTGCCCCTATCGACCTCATTACCCTTCCCCCCCACCCCACCCCCCCTTTTTAATCCAATATTTCTTACAATCTGCCACAAGGTGACCATACCTATCACACCTAAAGCATTTGAAAAGAATGTTGGAGTAATCCAAGAACTTAGAGTGAAAATCTAAACCTCTTTGGATAATCACATCCTCTACTAAGCCCTCCATTATATCAAGACCAACTAAATTTTCCCTAATGGTTGTAATCCCAAACTCAAAAAACTCATGTTAACATCCATAAAAGGTTCCAATTGAGTTCCCAATCTCCTTTAAAACAACTAAGGACTATAATTCTAAAGGCAATCCAAGTAGTTTAACCCATACAAGGACTATGCATGACTTCTCCAAGTTGGCATAAAAAAGGGGATGCCATCTATTTAACAATAATAAGGTTGAGCCTCATCACCATGTTTTCCCCAAAACCTTTGACACATCACTTGCATCCCTATGAATAAAATCCATCAAACCCCTCGCAAGTAAATAAAACTATGGAAGATAACCTAATATTTACTTCCAATACTACATGAGTCAAAGCCTTAGAGTTATAACTCATCCTTCTATTTCAAAAACAACATATTAATGTTTTCATTGCCATATCTGCAAATCGATGCATGGAGTTCTCTTTCCTCAATACTAGATGTACATGGTTTCCTTTCTTATGCACACATCTCTTGCTCCTCTTTGAAACAACCTCCTCATAAGATTGCTTTCAACCCTCCTTAATACCTACAAACCTAGAATGGTTCTTCAAATCCACAACACCTATATGAGATATAATGACACTCAACCCCCCCAAAAAACAACAAGGATGACCCCATCCTCCAAACTCGCACCTCTAATCAAGGGAACTTGTGACCTCACGATAGCCTTTACCAGATGCCATAAAGATCTACCATCAACCAACACCAAATCCGAAGACACAAGTGGAGTAGGTAGTGGAGAAAACAATAGAGAAGATTATTGACATATTGCTTATAGACCAAAACCCTAATTTTGATTTGTCAAACTAAATGCGCTTTTAAGGGATCCAATCAACATTGGTGTTCCTCTCAGACCCTTTTCATAATTGATCTTGACATGATTGGCAATTGTACGATCCACACCATCCTTGACAACATTAAAAAATCAAGTCACCTTTGATCTTAAATGTCACTGATTGATAAGCCTACCTGAAAAATATCTACCTCATAAAGGTTGTCTTCCAAGTAGTTAACAAGAGCATCATACACCATATCCCCTATGAAAAACAAGCACCTAACCCAATAACATCAAGCCTTATTAAGCCGCCTAGTTTTTTTTTTTTTTTTTCAGAGATAAAAACGACAACTTTATTATTATGAAAGTTGTATCAGAAAATGCTATCAACTGATTTCAAAAGACCATATGCGCCACACACCAACATCACCAACGCTGACATGTCAAGGCAGCAAGCACTATACTACAGAAACATATCTATCAAAGCACGCTAGCATGTCTATCATCCCTCAAAACAAGAGATCATAACAACTAAACGGGACCAGAACATAGACTTTTCATGAAGAGAAAACAATAAAACTTATCTGAAGAAAGATAAAGTGTCTGTGAGAACATAACCCTCCGAGCAAATGGACAAAAAGATCCTACCATCCATATCACCCAAACATGTTTTCGAGAGAACGTCAGCCTCATAATTTAACTCCCGGAAGATATGATGGAAAGACAAACTGTTGAAATCAGTCATCACCCTCCTGGAGTCAGCCATCCAGTGACATAAATCCAGGGATACAACTTGAGCCTTATTTATGCCCAATTAATTATCACTTGAGAATCCCCAACAACATGAATGTCTTTCAGTCCCCTCGATATTGCAACAAACAGTCTGCTCCAGAGACTAACCAGCTCCGTTTGGGTATTTGAACCCCTTCCTGCTTTTAACCAACCCTTGATTTCATTGTCATCGTCCAGTTTAATGACAAATCCCGCACCACAAACGCCATTTGTCGCAACTCCATAAAAAAATATCAATGGATAAACCTGTAAAAAAGAAGGGGGAGAGATATCTCTTCGCCTTTCAAAGATTTCTCTCTATGCCATTCCAAGACCGAGGATAGACTTTTAGCAATGGTTACCTCCAGGTTTAGAATTTGTTTGCAAATAAGGAAAGGTTCCTTGCCTTCCACAGCTCCCATAACACAAAACAAGGGAGATATACAAAATCATCTAATCTTGAAATCCAATCCTGAAGATTGTCAACCACCGAAACCCTCTTCCATCTATGAGATAAATTCAGATGGTTCAATATTGAAACCCAAACCACAGAGAAATAAGAGCAATCACCAAATAGGTGAGAAACCGCATCAATGTTCCTGAAACACATCGGGCACCTTCCTTGGCCATTAAAGCCCCTATGCTGCAAAGCGTCCCAAGTCAGGATTTTACAATTTAAAACCCTAGCTCCCAACATGTTATTCCATCTTTTGTTATACTTGATTGTACCCTCACTTACTAAAAAAAATACCCCTTGCAAAGTGAGATATGCCTCCATTTTATACATCTTTCACATGAGTACATTAGTTAAGAAATATAACATGGTATTCTTTTCATATACTTTATTAAAAAATGTACCTTATTAGTCCCGATAGAGACTATTGTTTTCATCTTTTTCTATTATTTTATGCAAATATATTTAATCTTTTGAAATGTGTAAAGTGCATCATTAGTTTTAATTATTTTTTATATTTTACTTATTTATTTTAATTTCTATTAGATTTTTTCGAAAGTTGATTGGTGATATACCATACAAATAAAGATTAAATAAATAGAGGGAAAATAAATAAAATGCATGCAAACTTCCATAAGTTTGAAGGAAAGTTTCATTTTTTGTTTTTTACTTAATTTTGTTCCATATTCCTATTGGAAACAAATCTCAAATTTTGTTCCATGTTCCATATTTTTTATATTTTACTTATTTATTTTAGTTTCTATTAGAATCTTTTCAAAAGCTTATTGGTGCTATACCATAAAAATAAAGATTAAATAAATAGAGGGAAAATAAATAAAATGCATGCAAACTTCCATAAGTTAAGAGGTAAGTTTCATTGTTTGCTTTTTACTTAATTTTGTTCCATATTCCTATTGGAAACAAATCTCAAACTTCCTATTGAAAACAAATATCATCCTTCCTAAGTTAAGGAGAAAGGTTTTTGTTTTTTGTTTTTTACCTAATTTTGTTCCATATTCTTATTGGAAACAAATCTCAAACTTACTATTGAAAACAAATCTCACCCTTCATATTGGAAACAAATCTCAAACTTACTATTGAAAACAAATCTCACCCTTCATATTCGAAACAGATCCCATGCTTTTTTTTTTAAAACAAACCTCATCAATTATTTGTGGCATGATTCTTCAGAAGCTTTCTCTATATGATTACCACCCCTTCTTACCAGGGATGCACAAAGTGCCTCAAGGCTCTCTAGAGCAACTGCACCACTCCTTCTTACCAGGGATGCACAAAGTGCGTCAAGGGTCTACAAAAGGTAATTTTATAGTAGCACAAAAAACTATTCTTAAAGGTTCAAATCTCAATGACTAGAGGTCCATTCTTAGTATTTTTTATTTTCATATATATGTTTGATTGTAGTGTTTCGAGAATAGTTGAGTTGGTATTTGAGGAAAGGATGAGCATTACTTAGACAGGACCGAAAGGATGAACAACAAAGATTGTGAATTAGTGGGGTTTGATGTGGTTATTGGAAAAAAATAAGACTGCATATATTCCCAATGTTTCTGTAGTGCTAAGTGCTCTTATGTATGGTGCCCATCCACCTTATCACTCATAGTCCATCCACAGTACATCCAAGACCAAGAGAACATGCCCCTCATCATTGATTCACTTCATTAGCTCAATCAATCTTCATTGCATATTCCTTGGGCATTAACTTTGATCTACCTTCTCGATATTCATTTTATTTAGTTAACTACTTACTCCCTTCTCTTCCAGTTTTGTTGGAATCGTCGACAATTGTGAATCTGTGACGGGGAAGAACTAAAATAGAAAACAATTTATCTTATTGTTATAACATGTATGAAGATTCACACCTAGTTATTCAAAGCCTGTCAATTCAATTCACTAAAAAGTATTGTAGACCTCTGACGAAATAACACATGTATCATGGGTTTAGTCGCATTGGGCATCTCTCCTTATTCTTGCTAGAAAAATATGGCTGAAACCACTTTTTGTAGTCTTTGAAATTGTGGTTTTATTTATTGCAATGGATTTAGAGTGACCATTATAATATAAAATTGCATTATGAAATGGCTAAAATTGAAATTTTAATTTGAGACTATTTTTTACAGACAATATGGGAAGCAGGGATCAAATTTGAAGGGCTGGTCTTAATTTCAGATAGAAGGTTATTTATTCATACTTCCCTTCTATGATGAAGGGTTTCTAAAAAAACTCTCATTTCAAATGGCAATAACACATTAAATGCACACTTCATTAAAAAAAATGTGCTAATAAAATAATGCATTTCAATTAAATTTATGACACAAAAAATTTTGAAAATAAAACTTGTGGCACCTACAAGTGGGAACAGTTTACCAATATGCAGCTCTCCTTGAGGAAAGAACAGGTACCTTTGAGCCAAGATGCCAAAGTACAGAGTGCCAAAGTGTCCAAGTGCCAAGACAAAGTACCGAAGTGTTGAGAAAACAAATCCGAAGGTACCAGATTGCAATGAAAGTGCTGAAAGAGTCTAATTAAATTAGCATGTTGAAAGAGTCTAATTAAATCAGCAAAACACCAGGAATAATATTCAGATAGGCAGGGAAAGAATGCATCAATACAATCAAAATGATATTAATGCCATGCCAAACCAAACTTCATCTAAAACAGTAAAACTTAAAACATTAAATAATTGATTGAATAACGATTTAAATATTAAAAAACTTAAAAGAGTGTGAAAAACAGGTGAAAAAGTTTTTAAAAATTCTTGAAAGATGAACACAAACTTCTATTTTGGCCTCTGGCCCAGAATAAAGTTTTTAACTGCCAGCTACTGTGATATCATGCATATGTATTTTCTTATTGGAAAGCCTAAGATTAAACAAACCAACGTTCACAATGTACGAACCCAGCTCTACACTTAAAAATAAGATAAAATGAACTCATGGTTCTTGTATTTTAGGATTTAGAGACTTTTCACTTACCCTCTAAAATTAGAATAATGGTTTTCCTGGTTGGTTGCCACATACTATTGTTTTTGAGAGTTCGAAATCCCGAGATTATGCATTTCTAAACCAATATAAAACAATTTACCTTTGGAAATATATTTATCAACACAAAGAACATTTATTTATCTCTATGAGTTATACACTTTCAAAATTTTGAAAGACAAGTTTTGTTCAATAAATTTGTTGTAGAGATAAAATTTACAAAAATACCAAATCCAAGATGTCATTTATAAATCATTATTGGTGAAGGGCATGAAAAAAAACGATTGTGATGAAGCTTTACCATACCAAGAAACCATTGAACATTTTGAACACTCTAAGTTGATCCAAATAAAAATGACACCTTATGAATCCAAAATGTAATCCAGTAACTTAACCATACAAAAAAATCATTTCCGATATATATATTCAGGTATTGATTAGAGTATATATAGGTATTACATTTTGATGAGGCATAGGTCTCTTTGTGTTTCTAGAGATGCTTACAAGAAATTGATATAATAGAAGTTGTGAGTAAATTGGTATTGTTATTCCAGGTTGCCTCTGGCCTATGTTGAGATTGGCTGACTCTGGCTTAATGGACAACACAAACGCAATAGTGGCTGCCAATGAGGCTGAAGGGTGTTACTCTGTTCCTTTTTGTTTGGCGGGGTAACTAGCTTGTTAGTTCTACTAGCCTTTGCATTACTCATACTAGCTTGCTCATACTTGAAAACCATTGGCTATCTTGACCAAAACCTCAATGCTTCCATTGAGTTGGTCATGCAGAATGAGATATCATGGGATAAGGAATCACATGCACATTAAGCAAATCAGCATTCACATCCAGATTGAACAAGCCAAAGAGCTTGAGTTGATAACCATACCACCATAGTTTTAAATGGCCCACTAATGGAGAGCTCAAGGTTATTAGCATGCCACCATAGTTTAAATGGCCCACTAATAGAGAGTTGAAGGTTATCAGAATGGCACCATATTTTTAAAATGGCCCATTAATGGAATAGGTAGGTATACCTAGAATTTGGGGAAACACATCATGATTATCTCTTAATTTCTTTCACTTTACTTCTACTTTTGTTTCCTTGGTCTGTTAGAAGGTGTCACGCTGGTGCAGAACAAAGCAATTTTTGAAACCAAAACCATGTTGTCAACCACGCCCCTTTGGCTCAGATCTAGTCAACCATCAAACACTCTAGAAGTCAGTGGTGTTGTTTGAATTGAACTCCTTACCCAGGTGACAATGTCTTCTCCTTGGTCAACTGGTTGCCGACCTGTAAGTAGCTTGAGCAAAACAACTCCAAAAATATAAACGTCACATTTTTCTATGAATTTCATTGTATATGCATTCTAAAACCAATAGATAAAGTGTCTCAGAATACTATTAGTAACAAAAATATCTACTTACATAGCCTGAACAGTAACTACTTGGTAAAAATAATAACTAGAAAGCCAAACACTAAGGCAGGAAACTCGTTGAATTTTTTTTCTTCAATTCATTGGGAATTTTGACAAATCATTTCAAATTTCATTTTGTTACAGACTGTTTTGATTTCAAATCTCTATGGAATACTTCTCTCCATGATGCTCTAGCTTTTAGTTATTATACAATGTTTCTGGAATTTCTTTGTAGATTGTTTCCTTGATTCAACAAGCAATATTGATCTGCTTGTATATCGTCTGCAAATCATAAAGTTTCAGTCTCTTTTTGGAAGGATATACTTATTTTCCAAACTTAATTCAATGTTTCCTTAGACCATTCGATATGGAAATGCTCTACAAAACCAGATTCGTTAAAGGCTACTGTCAATGTTTCATGAAAATATATGTGCTCTAAATAGTACTTAAGCTATATAAAATTCAAGTTGAGTGTATCTAGCTCTTGACTCTACAGTCTCAGAAAAGTCTTGAGGTTTTTAGCACTAGCTAACAATGATGATGCACAGATCATAACAACTCATTGTGTTGGTAAATATCTAATTAATAATAATTTTTCTATCTATAGGAAATCAAAGGATATCAATTCCTATCTCACTGTCATCTCCATAAAATTTTATTAAAATAATATATTCCAACCTGCCATTGTCTTTGTTGATGGTGACAAGACTGACTCAGATTTTTCTTCAACAATTTAGGCTTACTAAATTTGATTCCCAATGGCAGCATTAATGGGACAACTTGTGTAAGGAATCAATGAGACAACTTGGGTAAGGGAGTCTCAACCATTTTATCCCTATCCAGCTGATCCAACCACAAACTATGTGGGTGTGCCAGTATAATAATCTAAATGTGAAAGATATTAATGACACTTAACTTATAGTTTATTTGTGTTTACCAACCATAAGTTAAGTAATTATATCAAAATAAAATTCAAGATAAATTCGTATCATGTTGATCCGGATTTATGTGTGAACGAAATGAAAGAACAGATACAGAGTCATAATAACAGACATTTTGCAAAGATAACAGAGATACAGTAAACAAATATTCTATTAAATTGCGGAAATAGAACAGACTGTAATACAATTGCTAGAATGGTGGTAGCTATCTCTGAGAAGAGATGTGGCTGCTACGCTCATCCGTGCCAAGCTGAATACAAAATGAGGCCAAAGGGGCCTATTTATGATAATAATGAGGGTGAGAACCCCAAAAGTCCAAAACGTAACACTAGAAGATGAACCATCATAAAGTTTGCAGCCCCAAGGTGGTAAGTTGAACAATCAACTTCCCGGGTTCATACTTTTGCATATGATCTCCGATTTGGGCGTTCGATAGCTCGTTGGAAAGCTCTATCTAATCTTTACAACTTTTGGTTGGCCAAATGCATGCCGATGGCATCCATTTGGCCCTCGAATCACCAAAAATCGTCGTTTAGGGCCTTAAAACGGCCCCAAAAGTTTGGGACCCAAAAAACTATAGAAAAATAAGTAGGAAACTGCCACAATGGACAATTGTTTTGAGCTAGTGGAATAGGTGGGTGGCCATCGATCTCCATCTGGATCAATCCTCCCTCCTTAGGAAGCAATGGTCTCCATTGCGTCGAAACCTGTATCATATCTCAAACAGTGTGTTGAGTTGATCTCCTGGTGCGACATTTATTGAAGTGAAGAGGCTTCCTTTCTTTGACATCCCGGGAGGGCTGTAATTGTTGTATGGATGATTTGTTTCTAGATGAGCACCTTGACTGTGTGGCCTTGCATTGTAGAGGTACTCGGATAGATGAGGAAACAATGGCTCTGTCTTCTTCTTGTGTCTGATGAGCAGAGACACCCTGTGCAGAGGGTGTGGAGGTCTCTGTGATCTTATGTTCTCCTTCAGACACAATTGTTAAGAGGAATATTTTTCTGATTTGGGAGCTTATCTTCCTACCTTGCGAGACTTTGTTAGGTGCAACAGTCTCTGGTATTCGATAGAGTTTTCCTCCCAAAGTAACAATGACGCTATGAGGTCGTGACTCATATACAACATGACTCTTCCACATATATGGTTGTCCTAAAAGAACATCATAGACTTCAAGTGGGGCCACATCACACAGTACCTCGTCTTTGAAAGGCTTGATGCCATATGGTAGGAGGCATTGTTGAGTAATGCGGATACCTCATCCTTGGCTTAGCCAACCGATGCTGTAAGGTTGCGGGTGTGGTGTTGTCGGAAGCTCCAATCTCTTGATGACTTCTACTGAGATCAAGTTCTTTTGGTTGCCGTTGTCAACAACAAAATGTAGAGGCATTCCCTTCACCCACATCTGCAAGTGGAAGAGGCTCTCCTCTGCCTCTGACTCTTCAGGATCCTCTAGTTGAATCTGTGTTATAGAAACAGTGGTAGTGGGGTCTGCATTAGTGATTTGCCTCCCATTGTATGCGGTTGTGGCAATGGGCTCAGAATCAGAATCAGGATCTGATTATGAAGATTTGATCTTGGCCACTAATGACTGCTTTGAGCGACATTCATCAGTGTTGTGCCAAGGGCTTTTATGAAATTCGCACCACTTACCGGTGTCCTTCTTTGTCTTTCCATCCCCCTTCTTTGCTTGTGGCGGGGACTGGTTGTCCTTTCCTTGTCTTGTGTTTTGTAGGCCAGGGTTTCCCTTGCCTTGCTTCTGCGGTGGTTGCGCAGGTCCAGAGTCTCGCTTGTTCTTTTGTCAAAAATTTTCCTTGATTTTGACAGCATACCAATAGGTGGATCCAAGTGAAGAGATGTCGAGGAAGTCCATCTCAGTTCGGATGTACCGATGTAGACCACTGCGATATTTCAGAATCAAGTGCCGCTCGGAGTCCTTGATACTCAAATTTGTACGTAGGGTATGAAAGTTATTGGTGTACTCTGACACCGTCCGGTCCCTTTCTTAATGTAGAATGGTCCATTTTGTGTACTGGTCGTCATAGTTTCCCACAGGGTAATACTGTTCCCTGAAGAAATCTATGAAAGAGGCCCAAGTGGGAATTGTTTCAAACATTCCAAAATTGTCTGATGAGTTTTGCTCACAATAAGTACCCCACCAATTTTTGAGATGGGGGACCGCCTTAAGGAGCGCAAAGGTGATTTTTTCTCTGTCGGAAAAATTGTGGACAGAGAAATACCCTTCTAGAACATTCAACCAATTATCTAGGGCATTTGCATCAATTTTTCCTTCAAATAAAGGAATATCAAAGTTAACTTGTACCTTTAAGGGAGTTGCATCCCGGAACCGACTGCTCGTTCAAGATGCACTTGTCGCTATCGGCATTCGTAGTAGGATTTGGGTGAAACTATCCATCATCTCGTTCCTCTGTCACTCGAGGGCTTCCTAGAGCAACGACTTGATAGGATATCCTACTCTGTCATCTCTCTTTTCTTC
Source organism: Pseudotsuga menziesii (assembly GCA_001517045.1). NCBI lineage: Eukaryota > Viridiplantae > Streptophyta > Pinopsida > Pinales > Pinaceae > Pseudotsuga > Pseudotsuga menziesii. The sequence continues at coordinate 282,985 of LPNX010086002.1, read as the reverse complement.
CGCCATGGGAGGTCATTTGGGACGGCGAGAATGATCAAGTGAAACTAGTTCGAGACCAAACTCTCTATACTCGGACCTCGTCGAGGACATGTGCCAAGAAACAATCAAAGAGCAGATTGCTCTGATACCACTGATTCGGATTTATGTGTGAATGAAATGAAAGAACATATACAAAGTCATAATAACATACATTTTGCAGAGATAACAGAGATACAGTAAACAAATATTCTATTAAATTGCGGAAATAGAACAGACTGTAATACAATTGGTAGAATGGTGGTAGCTATCTCTGAGAAGAGATGTGGATGCTACGCTCATCTGTGCCAAGCTAAATACAAAATGAGGCCAAATGGGCCTATTTATGATAATAATGAGGATGAGAACCCCAAAAGTCCAAAACGTAACACTAGAAGATGAACCGTCATAAAGTTTGCAGCCCCAAGGTGGTAAGTTGAACAGTCAACTTCCTAGGGTCATAACTTTTGCATACGATCTCCGATTTGGGCGTTCGATAGCTCGTTGGAAAGCTTTATCTAATATTTACAACTTTTGGCCCCCAAATATCCAAAAAATGTTTCTTAGGGCCTCAAAATGGCCCTGAAAGTTTGGGACCCGAAAAACCGTAGAAAAATAACTAGGAAACTGCCACAATGGACAATTATTTTGAGCCAATGGAATAGGTGGGTGGCCACCGATCTCCATCTAGATCACATGTGAAATGTTCATCTTTCCTCCATTATAACTCTTACACAACCTTGTGAAAATAATCTCTAAAGGATAGATAAAAACAGAGTTCACCATCATATATAAAATGTTCACCTTTCCTGGTCCATTTCCCAACCAATGGGAGAAATCATCATCATTACGGAAGCTCAACAATTAAGTAACAAAGGAATTATAGTGGTTGGCATTTAAGCTGAAAGGAAGCCTTTGTTTCCTGTGTGCCATTTAAGCTGAAAGGAAGTGTTGCCTTTGATATCCACTTACTGGAAGTTGTGTTTTTTAAATTAAAACTTGGAAATATGTGACATCAGATTTAGTATTAGCATAATATACAGAAAATCAAACTACATTGTGATAAAAAAGAATCAAAGATACCATATTTAAAATTTTAGAATATACCACCGTTTACAAAATATTCAAAGTTTGAAGTGGAGCTCCTGGATTGTGTTACAAAGAATGTATTATGTTGACTATTTGGCTAAGAATGAGTCAATGTGAAAATTGATTGCTTTTATGTGAAACAAAATGATTTGATAACGTAAAGGCAAATATTCAAAGTTTGAAGTGGAGCTCCTTGACTGTGTTACAAAGAAGGTATTATGTTGATTGCTTGACTACTTAATTAACAATAGAGGATGAGTAAATGGGAAAATTGATTTTATGTGAAGCAAAATGATTTGAGAAAGTAAACGAAAATATAACATAGAGTAAGAAATGGTACAATTGGAGCAAGACTTCATGAAGTATGAAACGATATATTTCTAAGAATTCCTACCCTGAATAATGTCAAAATTCTAATTTAAACCGGATCTGTAAGTTACAGATAAACTGGCATGACTCCCATGCATACACACAGGAGCGTATTAGAGATTCGAGGATAATTCCCTTTAAAAAAAGTTGAAAATTGTGCTGGTTATCTTCTATTTGTCGCATGCATGCAGACTCTAGTTGTTGTCTTCTCTCTTTGATTTGACTTTTTGTGGACCAAACATAACAATTCTGAAGATGGTTGAGGTCAAATGTCATTATGGCATTCAACAGAACAATAAAATTGCAATTTAAACAATACAGAATGAATGCCCTCCCCTGTTCATAGTGATCTTCTGCATAATGACCTTCTCCATTTACCAACATTGGCAATTTATTCTAAGATGGATGTTAATTGTTGGTGGTGGCAATAACAAAATTTTATATAATATCTGAAGCAACAATCTAAGGGCGTTGAATGTTGAGACTTAATAGTCACTAACATAAGAACTAACATGAATTTATATACATCATGATCAATAACAGTCACTAACATAAGAACTAATGCTAAATAGTGATTATCAAAAAACAAATTTTATAATAAATAAAAATCATTAATCCTTAAAAATGGAGCAAAACCAATAATGTATAAGGAGATAACCTTGCATCAATATACTTCTGCCATACTTATAGATAATAGAGATATTATAGTTTTCCTTAAAAAAACGAAGTATGGAGCAAAACTTATGAAATATTATGTAACCCATCCAATCCTTATGCATCCAAATCGGAATAATGTGTCAGATATCTTCAACACATCAACAAAAAGGAAGTGTTGTAGTTACAGTCCACCCCATCTCCAAACTCCAAACAGAGAGACACAATATATATGTGGATTCAATGAGAGAGTTGACTCTCTGAGAAAACATAAATAACATGTAAACTACCAGTCATGTCTCTATAATATAATCTATACTCAGGTAAGAAGAAAATCATTGATCCATAGTTGTATTTGCCTAGCTACAATGACAAAAGACCAGCTGTAGAATTGTCTTAAAAAATGAACCATCGAAAGGCAAAGATGGATTACCTTGGAGCAACTATATATTATACTATGAATCACATTGTTCAAAACTATATCTTAAATCACACTAGATATGAATCTATTTTCCTAGTGGAAGAGGCTTTCTAGCTTTTTTCTGTTTCCATACATCATAAATACCATTCCAATCTACCTCATTCAGAGCATGAGGTGCAGAGAGAGAGAGAGAGAGAGTGAAACATTAACATATCCAATGTTTCTAAAGAAAGTCTTGATCTATCATCATTTTTTATCCGAATTAATTTTTAGAAGCCTCTTTCACATACTACTGTGATAGCTAGAATAACAAGAATAATTTGCCATAGCTGCATTAAACATGGAAATCCTTCAAACCACTCATGTTCAGCTCCACATAGGCCCATGCTCCAAACATATGCTTTTTTGGATATGACCTATAAATAGTACAATTAAATTCATCCATTTAACCGAAACATAACATTGTCCACAATAGGTGAGTTGCCAACACTGAATTTCTCGCATAAGCATGCTAACCATCTTCTTGTTTGAGAGTCTCTATCATCCATATCTTCATAGTAATTACGGGGACTAAAAAACTTAGCTGCATTAAATACAGGTAAGTCTGTGAACCTTGCATTTAGAGAGTCGATCACCTTCATTACAAAACTTTTTCCCAACATAATGCAATCATCCAATGTCCCCAATATTTTTGACTTGGGCAATCTTTCAAACCTCGATGCATTTACATATACCATACCTGTGCAATATGCAAACTCAGGAGTTCTTTGTTGTGTTTTACTTAAAAATGATGACATGTGCATCGTACCTGCCCCAAATGTGCCTCTTAAAAATCGCTTATGAAGCAAGCTAATGGTAACATCCAAAGTAGTTTCAATGGATGTAATATCAACATGATCTTCTTGGAACTTTTGATTCAGCTTATTTAACTCAATAAGCACATCTGCAAGTAAATGAACGCAAAACTGCACTTGAAATAATGTAGCCAGCTCATACATTTTTTTCTCCCCTAACTTCCAGTCTCTTAACAAAGTAGGCATGAGCTTCACAAGTCTTTCCATAACCTTGCTTCTAGACAACCACCTAATGTGATGAATTTGTAACATTTCTAACCTTGTTATTTGAAATGAATCCATGAGCTCCTTCAATTCTCCATGTCTTTTGGCAGACTTGCCAAGCCATGAATAAACTTTATTTGCAAACTTGTCCATATCTTGCAACTCTGGAAAATAAGATGAAACATCATTTGCTGCTAATGCTTCTCGATGAGCTATGCAGTGAATATCTATTAAATGAGGAGAATGTCGATGAAGCTTAGTAGATAAACCTTCACGAATGCCCCTTTTGCTGAAGCCCCATCAGACCCAAATCCAACTAGTTATGTCAAGGATAGATCCATTTCAACTAAAAGAGATGTAACGACATCATACATAGGCTGTGAAGTGCCATCTCTAATTTGAAGCAATTGTATGAATTTTGTAACACATTGGCCTCTTCCTTCATTTGTTAAATAGGTAATGTAAATGATTATATGCTGCACCATAGTCTACTCAGTACTTTCATCAACTAAAATTGAGTAAAATTGGCTGTTGGAAATTTCATTTTAAATTTTTTTCCAATGTACTTCTTTCGTAGCTTATGAAAAATCTTTTCCAGGTGACATGTTTGTATATGTTGAGTATTCAACTGTTAAAAGGCATGTGAGGAGTGTTTTTATACATATTCAAGTCACATATTGACTTATATATTTCTAAGGGTAAGTCATGTATTGCAACAAAATACATGTTCTCAATTACTGATATAATTCTCTCTTTCTCAACATCTACCATTAGCTCTACATGTTTAGTAATTGGAAGAGTACTCAATTTTCTTTCTCCATCTAAAAGTTGCACGACAAATTTATGAGCCTCTGATTTTGCATGGACACTTATACCACTGACTTGAAGAGTAGTACTTCCATCTTTAGCAAATGGAGTTTCTCTTTTGAATTTTACACACCATGAACATTTAACCCTTTGAACACCATTAAGATCTTTAATAACGTAGGCCCATGGAAATCTTGTTTTTCGTTTGGAATTGAATGTTCTTTTGGTCTTCTTTGATGTTGGCTCCTCTTTAAGACGTTCTGCACTATTTGATTCATGGCCTTCAAGTGGCAAATCATAAAATTCATTTTCATGGTGCATTGGTTGATTAGAGCATTGAGGAATACCAAATGCATCAGCAAGAGAAAGTTGTTTTTTATCTTTCTTAGGGAAACCAAGACGTGACATTTCTCAATAATTTATCCTTGTATTCAATCAAAGGTGTAAAAATATTTCAATTCAAAAATAATCAAAGGTGTAAAAATAAGGTGTAAAAATAATTCAATTAAGAAATAATCAAAGGTGTAAAAATAAAGTGTAAAAATAATTCAATTAAGAAATAATCAAATGTGTAAAAATAATTAAATTCATAAATAAACCCACACCAATCCTTAAAAAATTCCCTAAACCACATATTCTTGGATTCACAAATAAGCATTAGTTGCAGACCCATTTGGATTCTATAGAATAAGCTTTTAGTTCACATTATCTATATGACAAGAAATGAATCCTATAAACCATTTCTAGTCAACCAAAAAAAAATCTATGGTTTCAAAACCACAACCTAGGAAAGATCTATGGTTTCGAAACCACCTAGCAGTTGGAAATACATTCCAAGACATTTCCTAGATGCCAAAAATAGCTCTGCATGGAACCTTTCAATATTTTCAATATTTTTATTGACATTGCAAGTGGAACATTTCTCAGATGTTTCCAATACTGTCCATTTAATCCTTTTAAAGTCTAGAAAAATGAAAAAAACACATTAAACAATACTAATTGGGGATAACATATCATCAATAAAAATAAAATAGACAAATGTATCCAGGTAATCAATGAGAAATGTATCCCATTACCAACCACACTAGCATCATGCAATGCATCAACAAGAGAAGAATCTAATTCTTCATCTTTGCCAGGATTGAAAATGTTTCATGCAGGAAGTTCTAGTAAAGGTAAAGAAATCCAGCGAGCTGAGAGCTCTCTCCCAAGACATTGGGATAACTCTTTAAGCTCGGAAGAACATCAACAAATGTTGGAATATGCAAGCAGAAAAGAAGTAGATAAATTTCTATCTATTTCTTTGATTAAGCAAATTCAAGAGCTCCCCATGAAAATCCAAAACCTTGAAAAATGGGAAAAATACGCATTTTTTCGGCCTCTGGCAAGCTAGGAAGAAGCTCATAGATCATATGGATTTTTGGCTGGATGCACTACAAGAAAAATGAAAAGAGATTTGATATGTCGATCTTGGACAAGGTTATCTAACATGGACATCTTATAACCTAATCCTCCAGTTATGTAGGGAAGAACATGGAATTATAATTTGTGCATATCCGTCTAACCTTATAAACCATGAATGGTTTGAATGGACTGAAATTTTGTTAGAAAAGTTTTGTCCAAGAAAATACTGGATCTAGTGAAGAGCGAAATTCATTTTGCACCTTCAGGCTAATATGCTAGTAGCTCACTAAAACCATTTGTGGTTCAAATTCAAATTGAGACATCTTGGTGGAAGATACTCTCCATTGGGGCATACCGTGTTTGCCAATAAAAAATATATTAGAAAGAATTAATAAGGTAAACGCATGGACAACATAATCTACGTTCCAAGGGGAATTCTACTGTGAGCCAAATCAGATTATGTTCAGACGTCGAACAATGTTTCTCTCCTACATTTTACCTAACATATTATTTGGGTGAACCTGAGTTTGAAGACTTTGATGCTGAATTTTTTTATTGTGTGTGCAGAGGACAAGATCTCGGATATAGACGTGGATTCAGATTGTGTTACAAAGAATGTATTATGTTGACTGTTTGGCTAAGGATGAGTTAATGTGAAAATTGATTGCTTTTATATGAAACAAAATGATTTGATAACTCACAGTGCACCAATCTCCTTTAGACAAAAGACTAATTTTAAAGAGGAAATAATACAATAACAAAAACTAAACTTGACAGACATATTATGGTGTAACTCCAGTATTGAACAGATGCTCGTTGATGTATGAGGTTTTTCAAATATAAATTAAGAGTAAAGCACACAGTACATACCTGACCTCTAGAATCCAGTCCTTCTCCTAGTTTAATGCAATAGAGCTTTCACGGGAGATTCAGAGAACTGAGCACTTTCTGAGAAGGCCATCCATGCCAATGGGGTCGCTTAAAAATTCTAAATGATTCTAGCCACAGGATAGTAGGGTAACGGGTAACAGAATACAGGCTACAACGTTGCAACACTGAAACCTCCAGTTTCCAATATTCAACTTTGAAAAATGAGAATGAACTTTGAAAGCTAGCCGACTGTCGTTGCTTAAATACAACTTGTTCTTCAATATGATGTGAAATAATTTAATGCTATGGGTGAACATCTAATTGTAAAGTCGATTGTTGTTTATGGCACATTAAAGGTGAGTTAACCATCCGGATTCCGAATCCGTAAAAAATTGTTCGATCCTCCAAATTTACATAAAAACTTGAACAGTGAACGGTGAACCATGCAGGGTCGCTCAGGCCCATCAATGCATTATGCACTTGTGGCACTGGCAGGCTGGCAACTTGGAGGCGGAACTGGGAGTTAGTACCGTCACCCGTGTCATCCATGTAGACAAGCGATTGTATAAAATTGCCAAGATTGAATAAAATTGTTGACGGCCAATTTTAGTCTCAGCCCTTTTAATGGCATTTAAATTTAAATGGTCAATTTTTTTTAAAATGACAAAAATAAAAAAACTTAATTTTAAATGATGGGCAAAATTCACATGTCGCTTCATAGACGGGTTGAGAGCCCTTTGACGGGTCTGAATTTTGATCCCTGATGGAAAGAATGGTGAAAAGAACATATATGAACTGACATGTCTTTTCTATGTCAAATGAGAAAAATTCATTTTTATAATGAATATATTTGAACATATTTTTGAAATAATTGGATAATCTTGGACTTCATATCTAGTTGGTTACAAACAACATATGACCTAGTAATATGTCTTGTATTTGATAGTCATAAACATGTATTATTGTTGTTTTATATATCTTTTATTTTTATGCTACATTTTTTTCAGATTTTTATTCTATTATTTTTTTTTAAACGGAGACTTTGCTTCTTGCATCTTGTTCAATTTGATACACCTCTATGTATATTGGAATTGATATACCTCTGTATATCGGAATTGCTTTTACAACGTAAATGCGCAACTAAGGTTCAAATCTCATACATTTCACACCCAATCAGACTAAGTTTCAGGTAGGAGTTTCACTCCAAAGGTTAAAACCTAACACCTAATGAGAAGTAAGTTTCACTTTCCCAGGTTTCATTGAATTCATTCCATTAGAGCACCGGAGGTCTTTGAGCTCTTTGTACAGGAGGACAGAGATATGTAATGCAGCTTCGCAGATCGCCATAAGTTCATAAGTGTCTCGGCTACCGACAATGCTCGCAGTTGGCATGTTCAAACTTCATACCATATCATCCATGGGATGTAAATAGCAAAGAACTTCAATGCAATAGCACCCCTAATGAGACGATTAAATGCAATTCTGGGTAAGCAGTTGTACAGGCCCTTCTCATTCTCGGCTTCTTCAATAAAAACTTATCAAAAACTGAAGACCAATCCGTCATCGAAGCGAGACGCAAGAGCTCACATCGATATCATCCGCCAAATATGCGAAACCGACAATTTTGCGGCAGTCCGAGGTGCCCTCAAGCAAATGCAATCGGAGGGTTTCCGCCTGAATCCCGCATTCACAATACTTATGAAAACATACGGGCGATTGGGGCTGTTTGAAGACGCAGCGCTGGTTCTCCACCAGATGAAGTCCTTCAACTGCCATCCCGATGTGGGAACATATCATTGCCTCGTGGATGTACTCATGAAGGGCGCCTGCCATGAGAAACTTTTCGATATTCAGCACGAGATGCTGACAGACGAGGTCGTTCCCGATATTACAACAGGTAAGAATTTTCTCACGAATCTACTTATTTTGGGTCGAGTCTCTGAGTTTCACTGTTTCTATCAGAAGCTAAAAGATCTCGGATGCCATGTACCGCAAGAATTTGTAACCCAAATTCTTAGAGAAAACCAAATTGAGGTAGACCCAGTTGTAACCCAAATTCTCCCAGAAAACCTAAGTGAGGTCAACCCATTGAAGTATAGCATAGAGTTCTGCAGCTTTGTCAACGAGGTAGTCCTGGATAGGATGAATTTCAAGGCTCTTAAGGCCTTGGACTCAATGCTTGAGCAAGTGTATTCGTTGGACTCTGCCACCATGATTGTTGTCATTGATGGTCTCAACAAGTTGAACAAACTAGGGAGGGCCAAGATAGTTTTGGCAGAGCTGAGGAAAAGGGGTTCTGTTCCTGAGGGTCTATTATATGATGTTGTTATGAACTGTGTGGAAGGCAAGCTGTTTGATATTGAGAATGCTTGGAGGGACATCGGAGTTGGTGGCACAGCTTCGGGGAATTTTAATTATGCGAGGTTTATTAGGTATCTGTGTGGGAAAGGAGAGATGCAGGAGGCTGTTAAGGTGTTTAGAATGGTGGTTGAGGCAGGGTATCCTCTTGATGAGCAGAGTTATATTGCTTTTATTGGAGGGTTGTGCAAGGCTGGTGAAGGAGATCTCGCAAAAGAGGCCGTTCCCTTGATGAAGAGAGGAGGCTATTTTCCAGATATGGTCACATATATTGAACTATTTCAGTGCTTTTGTAGAATGGGTAATATGTACGAGGCTGACATAATCTTGAGGAAAATGATTAGGAGAAATTATGAAGCAGATATTTGTGTGTATCCGAGTTTCATTGGCGGACTTTGTAGGACTGGTAAATTGAGAGAGGCAAATAAATTATTTCAGAAATTGATAAAAAAGGATGCGGTTGTGAGAGTTCCCTTTGTAAAAAGCAGCAAGCGGGCTATTTTCCAGCTAAACGTAAGTGGTGCAATCCCTGAATTCGTAGCATATGCGACGTACATCAGGTCTCTTTGTAATGTAGGCAAATTCAAGGAGGCTGGTGCTCTGTTTAAAGAAATGATGCAAAAAGGATTGCAGCCTGATTTTTGTGTCCTTAACTCTTTTATAGAGGGCTTCTTTAAGTCGGGTAAAATCGATGAAGCAAGGCAATTCTATAATTATATAAACGATAGAGGATTGATTTCTTGTAAGGAAAGTACAGTTTCTCTTATCCATGGACTCTGTGAGGCAGATAGAAGAGATGAAGCATTGCATTTATATGATGAACTAATCGATGATGGTTTTATACCAACAGCGAGCACATGCAATGCACTCATAAATTGCCATTGGAAGGCAGGGAAAGCAGATATCGCAAAAAAAATCTTTGAAAGGATGCTGAATAGAAGTCGTGGAAGACCTGACATTTCTACGTATAACATCATGCTTAACGGCCTTTGCAATCATGGTCATGTGGTGGTGGCGTGCTTCCTTTTTCAGCTAATGAGAAATACAAAGGTTTTTGTGAATGAGGTTTCATATAATACTGTCTTTCGAGGATTGTGCAGTATAGGGGATCTTGAGTCAGCTCATAAGCTTCTAAATGAGATGATTGAAATTGGTTACGTTTTCACATTCGATGGATGGAAAGTTCTTTCTGAGGCAATGCACAAAGAGAAAGCAGGCTATCCTATAGCTCAATGACATGCCTCATGAAGTACTATTTTACTTTTAAGGGCAAGTCAGGGCTCTACAGTTACAGTAAACTAGTCGTTGTATACAGATAGGTTGACTTCTCATCTACAGGGCATTCACTATAACATACATAAAGCTCACATTTCTCTCATTTGTATGGCATAACTTATAAGCAGTGAGGTCCTACCCTGTACTACACATTTTGATTTTGCAACTTATGCTTCAGTTCAAATCTTTCTAAAAACTTTTTCAGATAAGTAATTAGTTGTGATCAATTACTTAATCAACCTGGAGGCCTTAATGTTGAATGTGGAGTCAACTCAAATTTAAGTTACACATTCTAGGAATCACTGCCTCTGCCAATGATCAGTTCCTCATTGGGTGGTGCCTTTCTTGATTCCTGACAATTAGGGCTTCTCCCTAAATCTGTCAAGTTGATGTCAACTTGAGTTGCTCCCTCTGGAGATAAATTTTGTAGCTAAGTTGTCTGCAGCTGAAATTGAAAACAGGATAAGCTTTAACTAGTAAGCACATTTTAAAATAAATTGAACTAGTGTTTCCATTTCATTTTGAAATTTGCATTTGTGAATCACGTGTCATGGACCAAATTAAAAGTTGTAAATTCATACAGTTTTAGTTCCCTTGCTATTAAGCAGACAAAAGCTATATATCAGTTTTTATGTGATCAATAATCAAATACCCGGAAAACAGTGGAGTCGAAATAGTGGGAATCTACAATGTCTTCTAACCTCCTGTTCTCTAATTCAAATCCTTATTGGGGAAGGATTTAAATATATTATAATGCATTTTATTGAAAAATGTAATTGCTGCATTAGACAGCATCGTATTTGCAACGAAATACAATTTTAAGTACGAAGAAGCTTGTTTATTAAAGTTTAAATCTTAGATATTTGCATTCTATTATCAATGAGACTCCTAAATGATTTAGATGCCATAAAAGCATTTTGTTTTGAGACACGCTACCTGAAATTGCCATAAGAGTTTTCGCACTCTGATTGGAGAAACAGGAATGTTGCATCCCTAACTTCATTTCCATGTTTCTCAGCACCTTATGTACCCTTTGGATTATAAAACATGGCTATCAAGGGAAGAATCTCAAGCAACTTGAGTTAATAGTTTTCCTACACTGATTGGAAAAACATGGATGTTGCATCCCTATCTTCATTTCCATGTTTTTCAGCACCTTATGTATCCTCTGGGTTATAAAACATGGCTATCCAGAGAAGAATCTGGATCAACTTGAGTTAGTGAATTACATTGAGTAATGTTGGGAAGCCTACAGGACGGTCATGGTACAGTATAACAATGAATAGAGCTTCCGCAGTAGAATGTTTCCAGATACACAATATCCAAACAGTGTGTTAAAAGTAGGGATACAGATGAAATGCAGGCACTCAACGTGTCATGTCCCCTTTCGTCTGAGAGGACGCGACCTACGAGCTGGTGCTATCATTTAAGCGCGGATCTAAGCCTCATGAACATAATAACAAATGCATTGAAAATAAAAACCATACACAGATGCATAATGCAATGTACTCTACAGCGGAAGCAAATACATTTTCAACACAGCATTCAACATTTTCATCGTCATTCATTAAACAATTATAGTTGCAAATGTTAAGCACAAGAGAGACTTGTCTTGGGAAGAAGCTTGTCCCGCAACCAGCTATGTTGCTGCAACGTTCCACCCAACCATAGGCCGGCGTGCTCATCAATCTCTCAGCAGCACTGCCACCTCCAAGCTGGGCATGATTCCCATAAGGAATAAGGAAACTACAACAAACTCACACATAGCCAAAGACACCTCAAAATTCAGCCAAGCCAAAACTACATTTGGGTTTATCAGGCTGATAAGGAGGTGGAAGGCTGAATTGCTAAGCTAGTGAGCTCAACCATAGAGCTATGGACACCCACACCAGATCTGGCTTGGATTTCCCAACATCTAAACACCCAACACAAGGAAGCATCCCCTTCTCTACTACACAGTCCCTCAGGCTATGCCTTCCATTCTAGTGCTCTTCAGGGTGTGCAAAGAAGAAAATCAGTCCCTCTTGATATGTCTGTGAGGTTCTTTTCCACACTAGGTTTATCAAGCTAATTCTTCCCCAATTCCACTCCAAACCAGTTCAGACCAAAACAAAGGATGCACACATAGCAAAATGCAAGTTCTGGGTTTGAGGAAAATTGTCTTGAGAGCCAAAAACGAAAATGGCAGATGGGTAAAATAGCCCCCTGATAGCAATTCGATTTCCAGAAACGTTTATGTGCTTCACATGGGCAAAACGGCCTCAACAAACACCCAGAAATCATGGGTCTCTTCTACCATTGACTGTGCAACACCAAAAAAACGAAATTCCGAACCGTGTGAAGGAGGAAACAACAGAAATTCGTCCAGGAGATATTCCAGCCACTGAACATTAACGAAACCACTTCCCAGCCATGGAGAAAACAAATGAAACAACTGCAAATATGAGGAAAAACGCCCCAAGAGCTCCAGCCAACGCGTGAGGAAGAGAGAACGTGAATGCATGAGGGAATGGGCAGCATTTTTGGGCATTTTCTTGGCCCATAGGTCAAAAACACGTTTTTCTAAAATGGGTGCTCTGCCCAATTCGAAATTGACCTCCATACCTTGCCCATTCCCATGCAATAACTAACTCAACCACTTCTGGCAGAAATAAATGATTGGCACAAAAAGACAAAATGGGTAGTTGACATCTTGATGGGTTTTCTCTTTAACATTTGGCTTTTCCCCATTGGCTCAAAGGTTTGAATATTCTCCCCCCCCTTATCCTTAGGAAATCATACCCCCGTCTCTTTAATGTTGCATTGACATAGCTGGTTGTGGGTATTTTAATTAAATTGCATATGTACATGATGTCCAAATTATAATGTGTCGGGCTAACATGAAATACCATCGGCATCGATTTTAATTGCCGAGACATAAACCACTAAATCGATGGCGGGGCCTTGGCCTTTAGCTTCACACCATGATTAAATACAATATTTACATCATATATATTTTAATGCAAACGGGGTCAAGACCGGGGTGTTACACAACAAATACTGAAGATCATTGTGAAAGCTGAGCATTATAAATCTTTCATAACGTTTTTTTGGCAATTAAAAGCCTATCAAGCTGCAGGACATCGATCAAGCTAGTGGGATTCTTTCCCATAACAGTTACCAGTTATGTTTTTTGTGTAGTTGTGATTGAATTATGCTGTAGGCATAGGCCACATGGATATTGTAGTCCATTTAAATGTTTCAAGTGTTCCTCAGGGAGATCTATTTTTCCAGATGTTAAACTGCGATGATTAAAGACGCATGTTTTACTGTCAGCATCACTTTTTGAATATTTTAGTTCATTTAAATGTTTTCAAGTGTCCTTAGGGAAATCTGTTTTTCCAGCTGTTTAACAGCTATCATTGAAGACACGTGTTTTATTCTCAGCACCACTCTTTGTGAATTGTTTTTGCTCTGGCCTCTGTCCTATAAAAAAGCATTTCATAGGTTCTTGTGTTCCAACTTCCACTATGGTCAATTTTGACCTATAATGTTCCTGGGTTGATTTTATCGTCCGTAGAATGCAAAACTGCTACAAAGCCTAGATTGATTACATTATATCTTCTGTTTATGCACCATAGGATTGTTGTGCATGCCATTTTTTGCATACATCTATATTTCCATCATATTTCTATTACTGATTCTAAAATCAGAGAATCCTATCCCGAGCCAATAACTATATTTAATGCAAACTATTCCATATTTTACTTTGAGCCTTGAGGATGGTAGAACTCACATTGTTGAGAAATTTGCAGCAAGAAGTTCAGGATGCAACATGAAGTGGAAGATGTGCCACATATTGCAATTCCAATGTCTGTTATAGAAGTTATTTTCTGTCTTTTTGAAAAATGTTATTGATTAATACAGGAAATTGTTACAAAAGGCTGGCTTACACAAACAGTGTTCTGCAGAGTGAGAGACCAATCATTGGGTTACTGAGATACCTGAAGTCCAATGATAAATCATTTGGATGAGCAATTACAAATTTTGGTCATCTATATTGCTCTATTTACTGAATCTGACACCTTCGAAAGAACATTAAAAATTATAGTTTCTACTGGATGTAGCGTGCTAGCTCAAAGTAGTTTGTCAGCAGTCATTGGCAACACCATTGAAAAAGGTTAAAAACATTAAAAACTCTACACTCTACTGGATGCAAATTGCTAGCTCAAAGTAGTTGGTCTGTGTCAGTATAAGCACGCATTCTCTGAATGTTACACTTCCTAAGTTCATTTTGCATTTGCCTCTTCAACTATTCCTTTAGGGCCTCTTGCTCTTCCCCAATCTCCTTGAACTCTCTAGTAATTTTCAACGTGTAATTCATTAAAATTGATCCAAAAATTTATACATCCTGCCCTGCAGACTTACCACATCTCATAAGCTTTTCTTTTTAGTATTGCAACCTAGCGACCACTGTTCTGTTCTGTAGCTCTACACTACAGCTTTGATTCATTTCTGTCCTGTGGCTATGACTTTGATTTGTGAAAGAGTTGGAGATTAACAAAAGTCCTTCACTGAAAGAATCATGCTAGAGAAGAATTCAGCCTATAGAAGATGTCTCAATATGAGTGCACCATACAGTTCAGTTTTGCATGCATCACAAGGATGGTCAGTTGTGTTATGGATGCACTTATATTTCAGTTGTGTGCACCCAGAAGCTGACCCAAGTACACAACCTTGAATGCAATCATTGTTAAAAAAATATGATCGCATAGCAATAACAATAAATAAACAAGATACAATATAAAACACATAAAACACATTACAAGAGAGACATCAATATAACGTGGTTCACCCAAGATGGGCTACATTCACACATAAATTGTTAGTCTTTTATTATTATACCGTCCAACAAAATGAAGGGATACAACGTGCAATACACCTGCGGCACTTCCTCTTCACTCTCACAGTCTCTCTCATACAATCACAAAGATCATTTTACAATGCTACAATACAATACACAGTCGTATTACAATGCCTATCTTTTATAAAGGGAATACCATGGGAAATACCGCGAGCTGCCCAAAATCATGGGCCTGTAAATCATCCATTATTGACCAAGTCATTGTTAAAGACAGTGTAGCTACAAGACCCATTCTCAGGGAGGATGGTACCCTAGTCAATTAACTAGGGTAGAGTAAAGACCTTAGAAGGTACCTTAGGGCCCCCAGTAGTCTCCTGGGTTTCTTGGTTTGGGACCAAGCAGGTTGATGCCATGGAAAAGTCCCTAACATATGGTTAGGGCCCCTATGTGCCTCTATAGTTGCTGGTTTGGGACCAGACAAATTCTTGGTCTGGGACCAAGCAAATCCTACAGGTTGAGGCAGAGACATTCCTGGTCTGGGACCAAGCAATTCCTGCAGGTACATCCTTGGTCAGTTAACTAGGCGGATCTTGATCAAATTGACTAGGATGATGGTGTTTGATGTCTTTCTAAACTGTTATTGCTAGGTTGTTTCTCAAGGGACTGGCCACCCCTTGATGATGTCACCTACACCTAACCTTTAGGAGCAGTATTGAGGACCAGAGGATCACATTATCAGCTTGGATCTTCTCCTTATACATTGATGATAAAATATACGTGACAATATACCTTGAGAGAGAAAAAATATTAAAGTCCTTGGTCTTGTTGGTCCTATGGGTAAAAAGGGTTGTTTCTTCATGTAATGTCCTCTTTTAATTAAATCACCTAGAGACACTCGTTAACCTATTTTATTCCCATAAGTTCAAGTTGGTATTAAAAAAAAGGGAATAACTAAGGACTAATATCAATAGTACCATAAATGAACACCACTTCATTGTTATTAGATCATCAATAGATTACAGAAGGCCATTGGAGTAAATATCAACAAGCATGCGGGTTTTATTTCATATTGCATGAGACAATGAACAATTAGGTTTGCATGCATGCAAAAGTAAAGTCATGCAAACCCTAAAAGCTATATGCACACTCAAAAAGCTATTTAAGAAGGCAAGTCAAACCAAAAAAGGAGCTACTATAGTGGATGATGAAAAAGATAAAGTTGTTCAAATGGGTTCCCTGAAGACATCAAAGGTGCACACTCTTGTTGCAAATTAGGAAGAATAGTAGCAAACATAAATAACACATGAGAGGCAAGGATCGTAATCCAAGATTTGATTAGAAGACGCCCTACTCCAAATCGTGGAAGACTAAAAAGCACAAGATCATATGTGCTTATTGCAAGAAACCCAATTATTAAGAACATGATTACATGAGGAAGCATATTGATTAGTTGAAACATCTTGTGCAAGAAAATATCAAGATACCTGACAATATTAAAAAGAACGAATCAAGTGAAATATCACAAGATGACAAAGGTAGATGCAAGGAAACAACCCATGCACTTCTTGTTATCTCTTTCTCACCATCATATTCATGGTTTCTTGATTTAAGAGCTTCAAACCAAATGGCCTCATTAGAGGACATCCTTTCTTCCTTAGAGCCATGCAACAATCCTTCCATCTTAACGGTGGATGACACACCGGTTATGTGTATGGGAAAGGAGCCATCGATTTAGAGGATGGACAATTTCATAGTGTAATTTATGTACCTTATCCATCAATATCTTTTTCATATATCAGATCACCCATCCATGCTCAAGCAAATGAGTGGAGCTTACAACTGATTCAATAGTGATTACAAAAATTATCTCAAGTTGTAATTGGAAACGTAGATCACCAATACAACTTGTATGTCTTTTCCAACTTTATCACCAATATCCTTCTACTATATTTCTAACACAATGTGATGAAGTAAGCAGGTTGTGGCATGAGAGATTTGGTCACCTAAACTACCACTACTTGTAGTCTCTAAGCAAGCGAGGTATGGTACCAGGCATTAAATATTTTGAAAGCATATGTTAGTGCCGCATTCTTGTTAAGCATCTTGAAGAAAAAATTGAGAAGGGAAAGGAATGGAGAGCCTTGTCTGTTCTTGAGCTTGTTCATAGTGACATTACGGGTCCATTCTCCCACCCATCCATGAGCATCCCCATGTATGTGTTGACCATATTAATGATTGGTCAAGATGCACCTAGTTATACATCATCAAAAATAAATTAGATGTCTTTGGATTTTTGAAAGATTTTAAATCTCTTGTAGAGAAGCAATCAAGTAAGGGGACGAAGATCTTGCGTACAGACAATGGGGGGAAGTATGTGAACAAAGATGTCCAATGTCTATGTGTTGAAGCTTGTATTGAGTTGAAACATATAGTTTTATATAATTCACAACAAAATGGAGTTACATAATGGAATAACAAATCCTTGGAGCAGATGGCAACACCCATGCTACAATCCAAGTCCCTTTCTCTAAAGATTTGGGTTGAAGCCATCAATTGTTCATCCTACATCTATAACCAAGTTTATAATAAATCGTTGAAGGGAGTCACTCAATTTAAATCTTGGGGCAGTTGAAAACTATAAGTCAAACACTTTAGAGTGTTTGGATCTCATCCATGGGCACACATTTCTTCAAAAAGTAGGGTCACGGATCCATAAAGTCAAAATCACATAAACCTAAATTTCTAGATTTTTATTTCATATTTTCATGAAAAGAGACATCTATTTTTTTTATTACCTCGCTAAATAGTTTGGTTGCAACTCTTTTTGATACAAATCTCTCTCCCTCCTTCTCTCTCTCTCTCTCTCTCTCTCTCTCTATGTATATATGTATGTATATATAATTGTTTGGTCGACGAAATGACCAAAATATCAACGGAAAATCACTCAAGATTGATCCAATCAAGTCGATTGTAACGGAATAAATAAAAATGGTTAGGAAGTTATGGATTGCCATTAATGAGTAGTTGGTTGTATTGCATCTATAAAAGAAATGTAATGTTGGTTGTATTGCATCTATAAAGGAAATGTAACGGCTATGTAAATAGTGGGATGTAATAAAGTGTGATTTGTGGTCTAGTAAATCACAACCATAAACAATGGTTAAAAGTGTTGATGAATAGATGAGTGGTAAAGCTCACTATTTTGTTGGTTTTCCCTTGGTAGAGGGGTTTCCATGATAATTTGTGTGTATTGTGTTGATGTGTGGTGTGCCATCACTTCAGGTATAATTTTGTTTAACTATATGAATCATATGCATTACCACTATAAATAGATCTCATACCCTAAGGGTTGGTATCAGAGCTGTATTTGTTTGCATAGGGACTCCTTTGTTGCTGAGGGTTTGGCTTGGTCCTAGATTTGGTGTACAGATGTTTCAGTGGGAGTTTTCAAAAACATTGATTTATAGTTAGAATGGCTAACGCGTTGATGTTAGAAAATGAAAAATTTAATGGACATAATTTTGAGCTTTGGAAGCTTAAAATGGAGGATCTCCTTCTAGATCGAGAATAATGGGTTGCAGTGGACCTAGGAATTACTACGGATGGAATGTTGAAAGAAGACTGGAAAAAATCGATAGGAAGGCAAGGAGTACAATCTGAATTTGCTTAGCAGATTTTGTATTGCTAAGAAGAAGACACTACAAAGAAGCTATGGGAAAATTTGGGGAACTTGTATCAGTCAAAATCTTTGGTTGACAAGTTGTTTCTTCAAAGGAAGTTATATCTTCTGAGGATGAGTGAAGATGACTCGGTTACAAAAAACTTGAATGTGTTCAATATTATTTTTCTGCGGATATTAAAATCACTAAGGAGGTGAAATGTATCAATCTATGGTGTTCTTTGTCAAATTCTTGGGATGGCCTGATCATGGATATTAAAAGCAATAATACCACATTGAAGATTTCCAACGTGGTCACATCTTTATTGTCAGAAGAGATGAGATGAAAGAACATGGGAGGTTCGACCCACGCCACCTTGATGGTAAGGGGTTGACCAGTAGATAGAGAAAAAAACAAAACCTTTGGTAGAAGATCGAAGTTGAGAGTCAGATCTAAGACTATATCTATCTCTCTATACAACGACGGAAACATGTCAGCGATATGGGAAAGTCGGGCTTTATCAACGCAATTGTAAGACAATGGAAGTCAAGAGAAGCAAAGGGTCTGAGGAAGGTCGGGCAATTGACAGTAAGCCTTCGCAAGAAGAGAAAGGTGATGGGAATTTGGCCTCCACAAGTACACCGTCAGATTGTGACTCTTAGCTAATCGACTTTGATGCATCATGTCATATGACACCACACAGAGGATGGTTTTGTAAACATGAGAAGTTAGATCATGGTGATGTCCTACTAGGAGATTATCACATATCAAGATAATTGGATGAGGTGAAGTTCGACCTATACTGAAAGATGGAAGAATAGGAACACTTCCAAGAGTGCTACATATCATAGGTTTGGCTCGAAACCTGATATCGGTTAGTAATATGGGGAATGTAGGCGTGTAATCACTATTTGAGAAATATACATGCAAGATGGTCCAAGGAACAATGGTACTTATGAGAGGATTTCAGACTGAAACCCTGTACAATCTATTGGGAAGTATCAACATCAACGGATGAGCTAATGTGGTATGTTATGAATCCAACAACATAACTTCTTGGTAGTCTACTCAACCATGTTGTGGCATCAATTGATGGAACATATTGGTGAGAAAGGTCTTCGTGCTATGCATAGTAAATGTATGCTTAAAGCTCTTCCTAATTGTCCTAAATAAGTTGATTTCTATGAACATTGCATTTATGGGAAATAGGGTCATGTAAGTTTCTCATTCAGTGTTACTAGGGATAAGGAAATATTGGTGTTAATATATAGTGATGTGTTTGGACTAGTGTCAACCCCTTCACTAGGAGGATAACACTATTACATCTATTTCATAGACGGTTTCTCTAAAATGACATGGTTGTATTTTCTAAGGAAGAAATTTGAGGTCTTTGAGAAGTTCCTAGAGTTCAAGGCTCTTGTAGAAAATCAAAGTAGTAAAAATGATCAAGGTGTTGAGAACTGATAATGCAAGAGAATTTTGTGGGAAGGTGTTCGACTAGTTCTGTATACAACATGATATAGCTCGACAAAACACAACTCCACACACACCTCAACACAACAAGGTTGTTGCAAGAATGAATAAAACGTTGATGGAGAAAATGAGGAGCATGCTTAGTGGTGCAGGCATCGCACAAGAATTCTGGGCAGAGGCAGTTGACACAACATGTTACCTAGTTAATAGGTCATTGTTGACGGCTTTAGTCGATAAGACTTGATATGAGACATGGATGGTAAAAATCCCTCTCTTTCAAAACCTAGTGTTTTTGGGTGTGATGCCTTTGTACATATCCCAAAGGAGAAAAGAAACAAACTCGACAACAAGTCATAGAAATGCATCTTCGTTGAATACAAGGATGGAGTGAAAGGATATACGTTGTCAAATCCGATCACAAGTAAGGTAGTTTGTAGTAGAGATGTAATATTCAGGGAAGTTTGAGGTACTTCAGGGATGAAGAGGTTAAAAGAGAAAAGGAACCAGAAAAGAAAGAGTTTGAGTCTGGACTTAGGTGAGTCAACTGAATTCGATAAAGAGGTGGCACAACATACTCTGGATTAGGAGGTTTAATTAAAAAAGGAAACAACCAAAAGGATATAGCCCATCCAACTTTCACTCTGATTTTGTGTTATCTTCCATAGAAGATGATCCCAGGTCAGTAAAGGAAGTGATCGACTCTACAAAGGGTAAAATTTGGGAAGGGGCCATGGAAGAAGACATGGAATCCTGGAGAAAGAATGAAACATGGAATCTGGTCACATTACCAAATGGAAGAAAACCCATCGGTAGTAAGTGGATGTTTAAGAAAAACTTGAATTCAGCAGGACAAGTCAAGAAGTACAAGGCGTGACTGATAGCTAAATGATATTCCCAAGTCAAAGGAGTCAATTTTGGTGAGATTTTCTCTCTTGTTGCTAAGTAAATTTCCATTAGGGTACTAATGTCTTTAGTTATATCATTTGATCTCTAAGTAGAACAAATGGATGCAAATACAACATGTTGACCTTGAAGAAGAAATTTATATGAAGCAACCTATAGGTTTTATAGTGGAAGGAGAAAAGGATTTGATCTGCAAGCTCAAGAAGTCTTTGTATTGTCTAAAACAATCGCCCAAGATGTGGTATCAGAAGTTTGATATGTATATCCAACAGTTGGGGTTTGTGAGAAGTCAAGTTGATCACTATGTGTATGGAAAGAAAGTCGATGATCACTTTGTATATGTATTTTTGTATGTTCATGACATGTTATTGCTTGGAAATAACATGGATCTTATTAAGAAGGTAAAACTACAATTGTCCTCGAGGTTCAACATGAAGTATCTTAGAGCAACAAAATTCATTCTTGGAATGGAAATAAAGAGATATCGAGTAGGTAGAAGGATTTGGTTAAACGAGAGTAAATATGTTGAGACAGTTCTGAAACACTTCAACATGCAGGAGTGCAAACTGGTCAAGGTTCCTATTCCCATGGGAGTCAAGTTATCTGTTGAACAATGTCTTAAGACACAAGAAGAAATAGAGTACATGTCACATGTTCCCTTTGCTAGCGTTGTAGGTAGTCTGATGTATGCTATGGTTTGTACTCGACTGAACATTTTTCATGTAGTGTGAGTATTGAGCAGGTACATTATGACACCTATAAAAGTGCAATGGACCGTAGTCAAAAGAGTATTTAGGCAAATGCATGGCACAACAGATTGAGCATATTATGAAGGAGAACTTGAGACCAAGAAGGAAATCAAGGTACATGGATTTGTCGATTCCAATTGGGCTGGAGATATCGACCACAGACGGTCGACCAACATATATGTGTTCAATTTATTCGGTGGAGGAGTTAGTCGGATGAGTAGGAGGCAGTCGATTGTTATACCGTCGACTACTGAGGCTAAATACATGGTAGCTACTCATGCATGTAAGGAAGTTGTTTAGTTGCAGAGAATGTGTTGAAAGTTGGATTTGGTCAGCATGCTGTTAGGATGGACTATGATAGTCATAGTGAAATCTTCTTGGCAAATATCCCAACATATCATTCGAAGACAAAGCACATTGATGTATAATACCATTTTGTGGGAGAAATGGTGGAGAACTAGAAGGTGTTGCTGGAGCAGGTAGACACTATGAAGAATGTTGCAAACTCATTGACTAGGTCGATAAGTATCGAGAATTTTTCTTAGTGTAGGGAAACAATGGGCTCGTTATCCCCACTTAAGTAAACTAAAGTTTTGAATATCATGTTTATGCAATGAAAACAATAAGTGGGTGAATGTTGGGAACGTTATATTCTTTACAAGAAAACGATAGTCAATTGGAGTCAAAAGTTAACAGATGGTGGAAGTCTAGGCAACTAGCCGATTGGAATAGTTGTTTGGTCGAGGACAAACAACTAGTTGATGGAATGACCAGAAGCTCAACGGGTGATCGACCAAGGTTAACCCAGTCAAGTTGATTGTAACAGAATAACTGGAAGTTGTTAGGAAGTTATACATTGCCTTTAATGAAAAGTTAGTTGTATTTCATCTATAACTAAGATGTAATGGTCATGCAAATAGTGGGATGCAATGGAGTGTGATTTGTGGTATAGTAAATCATGGTTGTAAACAATGGTTAAAAGTGTTAATGAATAGATCAGTGGTAAAGCTCATTGGTTTGTTGGTATCCCCCAATAGAAAAGTTTCCAAAATAACTTTTATATATTATGTTGATGAATGTTGTACCTTTGTGTGATGTATAATTTTTATATATGGTTGGATTTAATTATATAAATCATATGCATTATCCCTAAAGTGATACCATAACCAACAAAAAAGAAGATAGCATAACTCTTTCATGAAAGTAATAATACACCATAATACACAACTTTTAAAAAAATAGCCTAAGTAAAAAGCTAACATGAATGTGACTGGAAATGAATAGGTGGGTGTGCGAAGATTTAGGAATCTAAGAGAATGAGCTAAATAAGATACAACTAAATCTTTTTAAAAGATAAAACAAATGTTACAAAGTATGTTCAAATTACATTCAAAACTACATTCTCATTTTAAAATATACAAATATAATTTGGACGTCACTGAACTCCATAAATAATGCATAAACACATTCTCTACATTGTTTGATAACGGTTCTTCTTAGAAAGAAAGAATGATTGGTAATCTATAAAATAAATAAAATAACGAAGCCAGAGTATTATAAAAAATAACAATTAACCAATTCACTCATTCTCACACAACGACTTTACACATCACGGAAAAAATCATTCCTCAATTTGGTGGTTTTAACTGATTATGTTTAACTATTCATAAAAAAAATTAAAGATATTGTCTAAATCCATGAATTATATATATTTTAATATTTAAAAAAATAAATTTTAAGACACTCAAATAATTCATATATTAAAGAAATAAATTGTAATAATATATATTAAAAAGATAAATATTTAGTTATAAATCGTAATAATGTATATATTAATGACATAAATATTTAGTTTTTCTAATATTATTTATTTATTTTTGAGTCGGGTGTTTTAACGTCATTTGTGGCACTCTTATGATAGGTGGAACGTCTTCCAATACATGTTAGGCACACACTCACAATATGCATGTCAATACTAGGATACCTAGCAAGGAGAAGGGTTGTAATGCAAGCCAGGGAGACCCTCTCCATCCCATCTAAGTTAACTTCAATGAATAACACCCCTAAGCTAAGAGGGAAGGTCCCAACTGGGAATGCAACAAACAATTGTTTTTGGAGTATCCAAGTAGAAGGCATAATTAGATAGCTAGCAGAAGAAAGAGATAGTGGCAACTTCATTTCAACCACAAATGGCACGACACTCTTGTACCCACCACAAACTCCATTTCTTGAAAATGACAAGACCTTTCATTTCACCCACCTGCCATGTGCTCCCTCCAAGCTCATGATGCTAATCCTTCGCCACCCTCGTCATTCTTTATAATAGCCTCACTCGTTTCATCAACCACGCATCCAGTCATCCTTGATCATAATCTCAATTGTATTTGTGATTCAATAGTTCCCTTGAGTTGGCATACTGGGCCTCTCCTCTCCTCTTTAACTGTAATGTCCTCTTCTAATTAAGCACCAAAAAAACTGCTAACCTACTTAATTCCCATAGGTTCGAGCGGGTACTGCATGAAAGGGAATTGACTGAGGACATTTGATACTTAGAACAGATCGGGACACTCATTCAGTATTAAAGTCATCCGTTTGATAAAGGAAGCCTTATTTCCTTAGCCTTAAATTCAACATAAAATTAGAATTGCATGCATGCAAAAGTGAAGCATAAACCCTAAAACTGCACGCTCATCTATTTAAGAAGGGTTATTGGTATATTATTATTGTTGTTGATTTGGAGTTTTGAGCAGCAACATAGCATGCAACCGCTGCAGTTGGTGTTGAAGACGACGTCTTCAACTAACGAGGGTTCGGCAGTGCAACTATCTGCCCTAGTCTCTTTCAGGATAGACCATCCAGGTTTATCAATGACATTCATCGTATTCAAGCCTATCCATCGGAAGATTGTTTGCAGGTTGTTGTGTGCAGCTGGGGAATAACTAGAAAACCCCAGAAGTATTCGTTAGGTCTCTGAATACTAGCTTATCTTCCGCATGTCAGCTTCATCTTCATCAGCAGGGTCACTCCACTACCTAGAGTGATGATCAGTCATTAGTTTGCTCATCCAGAGCAGTTATCAACAGATTCATGAGGCTGTGGGCGCTAGCACCAAACAGGTAGATCAATTTGCTAGGCGTCTTTGAGAGGTTAGATCCTCTGCATGCTTTAACCATTCTCTTCGGTAAGGGGAGACCATCAGTCCTGCAAAGTTTCACCTGTATCAGACACCTCCACCAAAAACGTCACCTTTAGCTGGGGAAGATCCTCCTTTATAGTTGGGCGTCAACTAAAGGAAGGGAGCACCAATACCTCATCTGTCCAACACTATATGCATGAAGCTTATCTCTGGAGTATCATCAACTTGTTTATCAGTGGTAAGTGTACCATTTCTTTCTGAACTTTCCACCCTATAAATTCTCCAATTTGTTATATTTTAGGGCCTTTGATACAACACCTTGCATGCACAATAAAATTAAGTATTTTATACCCACTTGAGTGTACTAGCCAACCCTATAATAGTAGAGTAGTAGAATATCAGTATTTGGGATATTACATTAACGAAGAATCTCAAGCAATTTGCAACAATGATGGAAAAGGTACACACACCTTTCCCCATGCTTAGCCAGACACAGAAGCAGTTTGAATCATCCCAAGTGAATTCAAACAATGATGGAAAGACATCATTCTACCGAGGATCCTTAATTACAATATGATATGCCAAGTCTCACTCTTCCATTTTGGATAATTCTTCTTGAGCTTAAGGGTTTTTGGTCAAGAGTTCTACAACTCCTCTAGGTAGTCAGTCTAAGCCATTGGAATCATAACACCATTCATATTCCAACCACAATAAAAAACTCTTATTTCATAAAAGCATAGAGAATAGATTGGACTCGACATGATAAAAGCAAGAGGAAGATGGGTTACAACCACATGCCCAGACTTCAGAGGGAGATAGAAGAAGCCCAAGATTGTTTCCAACTTCATTCCTGGTGAGATCAAGGCAAATATAGAGCAAAATGAAGAGTGGGTCAAAGAAGAACAGAGCACTCCAGATGTAGAAGCATAGAAAGATGAAATGTAGTCTTGGTTTCACGATCCTAACTCATCTCACTCGAGAGAAACTAAGCATGCCAAAACAACTATCTTCTATTGGAAAATTAAAGCTCTAATGGGGAAAACTTTGACATATGGGCAAGAGGAAAAGCGAGAAATTATCCTCGAGCTGGACCAATTAGAAGCTGGTATGGAACATATGCAAGCTCAAAATGGGAACATACATGCAAGAATGGATTAGATACGACATCAAATGGGAAACTTGGACTCTAGAATGAACCAGATGCAAACCCAAATGGGGAATCTAACTCAGAAAAAAATTGTTCTGCTCAATGCAATGCCAAATTTTGAAGACAAACTCAACTTGATTTCCCAAGCCTCTATGGGCACAACCTTACAATCTACTTCATTAGCTCAACAAACTCAACGAACCAAATCCCCAGGAAACTAGGTTATTGAATTTCTAGATGAAGAAAATCCCTAGTATCTCTTTTAGTATGATAAGCCCTAAAGTAGGCTAGTTTTTAGTAGTAGATTATAATAAACTACATTCCACTCTTTAATATGAATACTGCTAATCGAACTTTAATCTCTTGGATGATCATTTTGATTCTATAAACATTGTTTTATAGTATAGTTTCTCCTATAGGCAAACTTAACCTCTATTATTTTGATGGATAAATTAGTTATGTAAAGAATGACAATACGCAACTCTTCTTTTTACTTATTTGGTTTGATAAGTAATCGCTAATCTGCTTGTCTATGCAAAGCAACCTACCTCAAATGTAAAACTCTTTTTCAATTAATAAAAGGATTGAATATGAGGAATTGGTAGGAGGATGAAGCGGGTCTATGTTTTTTCCTTAGTCCTGAGGGGCTACTCCTACAGCCCTTAAAACCCAGCCACCTATTTCCTCTCACCAGAAGTAGTGCGGGACTTCTTCAGACAAGATCTTGATTCAGTAGCCACCGGGATCCAAATTGATCTCGAAGATGAAGAAAAGTTGGATTACACGGAGGATCTTACTAAATTCTGTCACAACAATCTTGAGACAAAGCACAGACTTACAAGAGATTCAAGACAATTTAGGCATTAAATGACATAAAAGTATTGCAGTAGGAGGTTGTTGTAGTATATTATCAATAATGGAATAAAATCAATGATACAATGTCATGCTAACTTGCATGAATGTAGGACAATTCGAATTCACTAGAGGTCATTCAAATTGCATGGATGGGTGTATCTTAATTGTCCGTTAGCCACACTGAACACACCAGTTAACCACTAATCTAGCCATGATTGACTCTAACTGAGTCCTAACTGAATCGGAGTGCAATAAATAATCGAGTCTAACTGAATGTAACTCAACTACGTGTCAATCAGTAGGCGGTAGCGCATCACTAACTCCAGTCAGCTCCAATGAAGTGAAGTGAAGTGAACTGATACTGGTCATCAGAAGTTGTTGGAGGCACATTAACTCACTCCAGTTCACCCAAATCGGCCCAAAATAGACAATGACATGAGGGAGGCACCTTTACAACTCAGCTTAACTGATTGTTAGGTGAAACAACATTCAATTAACTAATTGGTGCACTTATGACACTCAGATCACCCCAGAATTGCTCCCTGGTTGAAGGAGGAAGCCTAGTTAGCCTCCCTGATTGAAGGAGAAGGCTTAGTTGGTCTCCCTGATTGAAGGAGGGCATGGGTGTGCTCATGCTGATGTTAGTGCCAATTTGAGTCAATAAACTTAGGATAGTGGTTAATTAGGCCAAAATTGACCAAAATAGGTGTGTGGGTTGGCTAATGACTCCAACACCCCCCTTTAAGCTGTACTCAGGAGGAGTAAAAAAAATGCATAAAATTCTAGGGCCCCGCCAACAAAGGCCATAGGTCACCCTATACAATAAAGTAACTCTAAAATGCTCAAATAAAATGCTAAGTGAGGAAAGAGCAAAACCCCAATGGGAAAAACACCCCCTCAAGCTGAACACTAAAGAAGTAACTGATCACCCTGATGAACTCACCACAAACAGTGAATGGAGGTAAGTGAACTTTTTTCAGTAAAGTTCTTAGTGAAGATATCTGTAATATGCTCATTTGTAGGGCAGTATTGCAAAACAATGGTCTTGTCATGCACCAACTCCCTGATGTAGTGCATGTGAATCTCAACATGTTTGGCCCTCTGCCGCTGAACTGGATCTGTGGAGATCTTGATAGCACTTTGGTTGTCACAAAATATGACTGTGGATAAAGCACTACCAATCTCAAACTCTGAATGAATGCCTTGCAACCAAACAACTTGGATGGAAGCATTCATTGCTTCCATGTATTCGGCCTCTGCTGAAGACAATGCAATGGTAGCCTTCTTTTTGTTGGACCAACAAATGAGGCCACCACCAAACATAAAGACATACCCAAAAGTGGACTTCTGATCTATGGAATCCCTTGTTCAATCTGAATCTGTATAACTGACCAACTCTGGCTCAGAATCTGCAGCATAGTGAATGTCATAGGATCTTGTGCCCTGGATGTACTGAAGGATCCTCTTGGCTGCCTTCCAATCAAGCTCATGAGGCTACTGCATGTATCTTGATACAACATTCATGGCATAACAAATATCATGTCGTGAATGTGTCATAGTATAGAAAGCTTCCGATCAACTGGCGGTAAATAGTGCAATCCATGGGTGGAGTGGATTTTCCCTCTTCAAGGCTAATCCCTGAGAGGAAAGGAAATGGTGCAGCCTTGCAATCAGCCACGTTAAACTTAATTAACAGGTCTGCAATATATTTTGACTAAGTTATCATTACCTCATCAAAGTCTTGTGAGATTTCAAGCCCCTGAAATTGCTTCAGGAGCCCCAAATCGCTCATTTCAAATGCATCATGAAGAGCAGTTTTTATGAAAGCAATCGAAGTAAGTGTGCTTCCCGTTATCAAAATATCATCAACATATAATACTATGATCAACATATTACCATCATACTGCTGCAAATATACATTAGGATCATATTTGCATCTCTGGAAGTTTTGTGAGAGCAGAAAGGCATCCATTTTGGCATACCAAGATCTTGGGGCCTGTTTCAACCCATATAATGATTTCTACAACTTACATACCAAAGAAGGATCTGATGTATACCCTTCGGGCTGCTTCATGTATATTTCATCATTCAGGTCTCCATGAAGAAAATCACTCTTGACATCCATGTGATGCACCTCCCAGTGCTTGGATACGGCAATGGCCAAAACTAGCCTAATGGAGTCCATCTTTGCCACCGGCGCAAAGGTCTCATGATAATCCACTCCTTGGAATTGGGAGAACCCTTTTGCAACCAACCTTACTTTGTACTTGCAGGTTGTTCCATATGCACCAACCTTTGTCCGAAACACTAACTTGTATTGAACTAATTTCCTCCCAGGTGGAAGAGAAACTAGCTCCCAAGTAGCATTTTTCCAAAGAGAATTAAACTCTTAGTCGATAGCAGCTTGCCATCTCGGATCTTTCCGAGCATGGTAGCAGGACTTAGGATCTGACCCAATCATTAAATAACAGGTCTCAGACAGCAATGAATCATGACAAGAGAGAGCAATACCTGCTCTTTGAAAATCAGACCGGGTTCTTCTTGGATCAGCAGGATTTCCAATGTTTGGCCCGGCGTAAGAGAGTGTCTTTTTGGCCCAAGTTGGGAGATGATTTTTCACTTCATATCTAATTCTGAACCTGATATGTCTTTCATCACCCAAATGATCAGCAGAACATGAGGGAATTTCAGCAGAATTTTCTTCAACTAATTCTACCTCTTAGAGAGGTTCTTCAAATCGGACACTTTTTTCAATAAAAAATTATTTGGTTCTGATATTCAGGAGTTTGAATCCCTTAGATTCTTCTACATATCCAATGAACAAACATTCAATACTTTGCGGTTGCAAATATTTCCTCTTGTCAAGCAAAATTCGAGCCCATGCAGTGGACCCAGAAATCTTGAAATTTGACATATCCTGCTTGTGTCCAAAATAGGCTTCGAAATGAGTCTTTCCTTTCACTGAAGAGTGAGGGACTCTGTTTTGAATGTGTGCAACAACATTCATAGCCTCATCCCATAAGTTAGCAGCTAAACCTTTGGTTTCTAGCATGCAGGTAGTCATCTCTTTGAGGGCCCGATTTTTCCTTTCCACAACACCATTTTGTTGTGGTGTGTAGGGAATGGAGTGTTGGATTTGGATCCCACTGTCAGCAAATATTTGCAGCAATTCAGACTTGATATACTCCCCTCCATTATCATATCCAAGAGACTTTATCTTTCTCTAAGATGCATTCTCAACCAATGCTTTGAACTCGGTGAATCTTTCCAAAACTTCAGATTTTTTCTTTAGAAGGAAAACCCAAGCGTATCTAGAGAAATCATCAATGAAGGTAAGTACACACTGTGAACCACTCATGGATGTTGTAGGCATGGGTTCGCTGATATCAGAATGAATTAGCCCCAAAATACTTTTTGCACGGCTTGCCTTTCCCCGATCAAACTTGTGCTCAAGGTGTTTTCCGACAATACAACCTTTGCAAATTCCACTGGAAGTTTTGATGGCTGGGAGGCCTTCAACCATGGAATTTTTCTAAAGTTGCTGCAAGTATTTGAAGTTCAAATGACCAAATCTCTCATGCCATAGTCTAGTGACTTTATTCCCATGAGTCAGAAGAGCGGTGGGCTTTGCATCCGCCACAAACTGGGAAAACTCATAGGCCTTAGCATGATGGCTTGATATGCCTATTGCAACAAGTTTCTCAGATGCAATCTCAGTGATTTCCACATCATTCGAGCTGAAAGTAACTCTCTTGGGCACTTCGGTATGAGTCATTTGATATACACTCAAAAGATTGGAGGCCAAGGAGGGTACATACAGAACATCAAAAAAACTGCCATGTTCAAGTTTTACAATACCTTTGCCTTTCGAAATAATCTGAGAATCATCTCCCATGTGGATGGGAATGTTTTTGTCAGTGTCCAAGGATGAGAAGGATTCTCTGCTTGCCATCATGTGATTCGAAGCTCCAGAGTCTATGTGGAGGGATTTGGACTTCGATGTGCTTTCCATGAGAGCATGTCCTCTTTCTTGCTGGGTATCTCGATCTTGATTATCTCTCTTCTGAACACTCTTCAGAAGATTGATCATGTTTCTCTCGAGGAGAAGAGTCATCTCATCAAGATTTTTCTTCATGCAGGCATGTTCAAGGTGAAATCCCTTCCCGCAATTGGAACACTTGACTTTCTCTTTGCCTTGGTTTCCTTTGTTCTTGTGTTTCTTTGAGCCGGAAGACTCTTCTTGCTAATGGTTCTTTTCTTTAGGCTTTGGAGCATCAAATTTAGCCTTTTGATTCTTCTGCTTCTTTTACCCTTTGGATCTTTGGGCCCCAAAGCAAACAGTGCTTGATCTTTTGAGGATCTAATGATCCCCATCTGCACAAGCTTGTCAAGCTTGTTTGTGAGGGACTTAATGAAGGCATTTTCCAATTTGGGATTGTTAGCTTCCCAGTATGGAATGTGGAAACAAAGACTGAATAATCCGAACCAATTTTTGAGAGGATATATAGGATGAGCTGATCATCATCCTTCTCAACCTTTAATTGCTTTAACTGGAGCGCCAAGTGCTTGAATTTTGTGAAGAAATCATTCATAGTTTCATAGTTGCCCGGATTCAGGGAAATCAGCTCATTCTCTAGCTAATAGATCCGTAGATCATCTTGCTTATCAAACAAGGACAAAAGCTTATCCCAAATATCCTTTGGAGTCTTCAATCCCGAGATGTGGAATAGAAGATCTCTGGAAATAGACAGACACAAGAAACCATAAGCTTCATCTAGCTTATTCCAGTACTTTGCCTTCTCAACAATACTTGTTGGCTCTGTTTTCGTGTTCATTCTGACCTGGTAGAGCCCTTTCGAACAGAGCTAAATCTCCATGCCCTCTTTCCATTGGTGGTAATTGAAAGGAGTAAGAGGATTCAGAGAAGAAACCATGGGGTGGAGGTAGCGAATGCAGTCAAGGACTTGTAAAAACCTGCAATCAACACCAAAAGGGCACTGGAAGGTCAAACAACCTGCACATTTCAGGTTTTCATCACACCCAACTTAATTGATCAAGCAAGCTTGATAAAAAATTCCTTTGCTTAGGACTTATGTGGTAAACCTTCGGCTTCTAGTGCAGTGCTGGAATTTTTGAGCTTTTTGCTCAAATTTGCATGCTAGATCTGTAAAAAATCATGTTTTTTTTAAGAAAGAGCTTCGTCCCGCCGTGGATCTGATACCATATTAAATTATGTCACGACAATCATGAGACAAAGCACAAACTTACAAGAGATTCAAGACAATTTAGGCATGGAATGACATAACAGTACTACAATCGGAGGTTGCAGTAGTATATTATCAATAATTGAATAAAATCAATGATACAATGTCATGCTAATTTGCTTGAATGCAAGACAATTCGAATTCACTAGAGGTCATTCGAATTGCATGGATGGGTGTAGCTTAATTGTTTGTTAGCCACACTGAACACACCAATTAACCACTAATCTAGCCATGATTGACTCTAACTGAGTCCTAACTGAATCAGAGTGCAATAAATGACTGAGTCTAACTGAATGTAACTCAACTACATGTCACTGCATTTCAATCAGTAGGTGGTAGCACATCACTAACTCCAGTCAGCTCCGATGAAGTGAACTGAACTGATACTGGTTGTCAGAAGTTGTTGGAGGCGCATTAACTCACTCTAGCTCACCCAAATCAGCCCAAAATAGACAATGACATGAGGGAGGCGCCTTTACAACTATGCTTAACTAATTGTTAGGTGAAACAACATTCAGTTAACTAATTGGTGCACTTATGACACTCAGACCACCCCGAAATTACTCCCTGATTGAAGGAGGAAGCCTAGTTAGCCTCCCTGATTGAAGGAGAAGGCTTAGTTTGCCTCCCTGATTGAAGGAGAGCGTGGGTGTGCTCATGCTGATGTCATGGTGTACTGATGCTGATGCCAATTCAAGTCAATAAACTTAGGATAGTGGTTAACAAGGCCAAAATTGACCAAAATAGGTGTGTGGGTTGGGTAATGACTCCAACAAATCTGTGGCAAGGGAATCAAAATTTCATCTCCCCGTTATCTCGAAACGGTGATTTCTCCATCCACTCCTCACCATCTACTCCCCTTCGTAATTCACCATACCTGACAGTTGGGCTTCAAACTTGCACATCTGGGTTAATGGCCTCCACTATCAGTAGCCCGGTGTCAGACTACCCACCAGAGACAACTGCAACAACTACCCTATTTCCACTGGTTGTTAGGTCCCTTGAACCGACGTTAGGCAGAAACCCCTACACTTTGTTCTCCTCACAACTACAAGCCAATACCGGGTTTGGACACCAAAATCACTTTACTATTCTCCATATAGATCCATCACAAGGACCTATGCCGCATCAATATCCTCCATTGGAACCGACTCTACTCACATGTTTCAAACTTTTGGAAGTTGGGTGGCCCGACTCTCTCTTTGAATATCCATATCTACCAACCCTAAAACTTGCCGATTGAGATCCTCACCATAGCCCTGAGGGTTTCATAGCCTCTTTTCTCCAGCCTGTGGATCTGCAAGGAAACCCTATAGAATCCAACTCTGGAAAGAGTAGTTGTGGCAAAAACCAGGGTTCGAAGAACAACAATATTGACTCAGAGAGTTCCTCCAGGAAAAGGGGGAAGAATAAGTGTTTAAATGTGACAAAATTCCCTCTCAGTTTGATTTTCGTAGTTAATGTCTCGATAGGACAAGCAACGAAGATGGAAAAAAACACATTGGTTGGAAAAATCAGGGGGAGATACCCTAGCCTTGATAGTTTGGAGGACTGGGTCAAAACAAACTGGATGGATCTCTTACAGTACACATCGTAAATTAGTGCTCTAACCAAAGGCTAGTTCGGTTTTAAATTCAATAGTGCAGAAGATGTTGACAAGGTCTTACAGAAGCACGGGAGTTTCAGACCCATTCCCATTCTTTTCAAGAAATGGACACCTCTTTTTAATGTCGAATGTGAAAGAATGGATACCCAACCAGTATGGGTTCCTCTTCTCGTCCTCCCATGCGAATTTTGGAACCATGATTCTTTCTGAGACATTGGAAACGCTCTAGGAGTGTTTATTGATGTTGATCTTTCCTTCCATACCACTCGAAGAAGGTATGTAGCTCGCATTCTTGTCTCCCTAAATATCATGACTGACCTAAATCTAATTTGGGGAAATGAAAGCAAAAGGAAAATTATTGAATATGAGGGAAGTCCCTTTAGATGTCGCATGTGTCAAGGAATTAGGCATATTGTGAAAAAAAATCTTCCTTGGTTTCTCAAAAAACTCGTCTAGGAAAAGATGGGGAACCAGAGATGACGCAGAAAGGAAGGAAGATAGATCTAAACTTGAACGTAGGGCAGAAAGACACAACAGAGAGGATGAAGAACCTCCCAGGATTTTGAACATGCAAACCAACTGATAGAAGAACCAAGCACTCATAAGGACAAGGATGCAACATAGCCTCTGCGACAAGACTTGGATCACTCTCCGGGTAAGAAGATTGAAAATTCCTCGAGTATTATTCTGTTAGAACATTCTTTGAATGCTTTAAACATCAATAATATGGACTCTGGAGCTCCTCTTCCCACTGTTTAGTTGACTACCTCTCCTATGTCCCCACCTTCTCGGAACATCTCAGTACAACAAGCCCATCCCTCCCTGTCCATGGGCCCCTACCCCCTACCTTTCTCACCTTCACACTAGGGGTAGACTCCTCTTCTATTTCTTCAACCTTNAGCTATTCATTTTCACCTCCTATTTAGAGACATCCTAGAAGTTCCATACACCCCCCCCCCCTCTCTCTTTTTAGGGTTAGGGTGAAATCCGAACAACATTCAAAAAGGGAAAGGAAGGGGAATACCCACACTTATCTCTTCAACATTGTAGAAGGCTTTGCAAGATCAGGTAAACTCAAAGCAAAATTTTTTTGGGGGGGCACTTAGAGTAGTGCAAGCACTGGAAGGGGTTACCAAATGAAGCCCCTTTCATTAAATTGTAGGGGTCTGGAAAGTACCCAGAAAAAGCTTGCTCTAAAAGGTTTCTTCTGGTCCAAAAGATAGATGTAATCCTGCTTCAAGAAACAATGGGAACATAAGCAACTGTCACTGCCCTATTAAAATATACTTTAAAAAACTTTGATTTTATCGTTCAAAGTGTTAGAGGACACTCGGGAGGATTAGCTATCGAATGGAATCCTCTCTCTGTAAACTGCATTAATTCTTGGGGCTCCTCCTTTGGTCTGAGAATCCATATTCACTAGGGTGAAGCAATTTTTTTTCAACATTATCAACATCTACAGACCTTATGGGAACAGGGTCTCATTCTAGGACAAGCTCCATAACTCCTCCTTGTGTAAAGAAGATAATGTCATTTTAGGAGGGGCCTTAAACTTCACACTAGGGACACAAGAGATATGGGGTCTAAGATCCAAGGCAGATCCCTTGGAATTTTTTTTCGCACACTTTCTAGAAACTTCTCATCTTGTGGATCTTGACCCCATCAAATTAAAACCTACTTGGGTTAGTAAAAGAATGGGGGAGAACAGAGTTGCAAAACGTTTGGATCGATTTTTAATTGCAAAAGGCCTCTCAAACAAAATTTTAATGTCCAGACACTGGGCTGACTCTGGAGGTGAGCCTAACCATCTCCCAATTTGTTTGGAAACCCTAAATGGTCCCAGAAATCCAACCAATGAGGAAGTTATCCAACTCATTCAATCAAACTGGATTCCTTTCTCAACAGGTGAAGGAAATCATGTTTCCTCACACTTTGCTCAAAATCTTTCTAGAATAAAGACCCTCCTTAAAGACTGGGCCAAATTAAAAAAGAAAAAAGAGGAACAGGTCATTAAACAAGTGGAAATGGATATTGCAGAGATCCAAAACTTTGAAGGAGGTGGTTTCCTTACTCAAGAAGACGAAGACAGGATAAGTATCGTGGAAACTAGTAGAAATAAATTGTTGAAAGAACAAGAGGAGGTCTAGAGATTAAAAAGCAAATCCATATGGCTTGATTGGGGAGATGACAATACAATTTTTTTCCAGACTTTTGCAAAAGGAAGAAAGATGCAGAACACCATACGGGAGTTAAAAGAATTCAAATAATGAGGTGTTCTCTTCCTTTGAAGATATATCTATGCTAATCAAAACACACTTTGAATCACTCTTCAAAGCAGACAATCAGGCAACAATAACGGGAGTGATCCAGATTTCTCAATTTTTTCCTAGACAAATTTCAGAAGATGATAACCCAGAGCTTATGGAAGAAATTTTAGAAGATGAATTAAATGAAACTCTGCAAAGCTTTCAAAAATATAAAGTCCAGGACCAGATGGATGGACTATTGAATTTTTCCTTGCCCTTTTTGACACCGTTGGAATTGATCTTCTCCAACTAATAGAAGAATCCAAACTAAAAGACCACATGTACCCACCTCTCAACTCCACTTTCATTGCCCTCATCCCAAAAGTGGAACACCCTGCCACTCTAGAAGACTTCAGACTAATATCCCTGTGCAACATCAATTGCAAAGTTGTTGCAAAAATCATTGCCAGAAGACTCAAGAAGGTACTTTCAAATATTATATCACATGAACAATTTGGGTTCCTCGAAAACATATAGATTCATGAAGCTGTAGAGGTCACTCAATAAGGGCTTAGTAGTATACAAAATAGAGAGCTAAAGGGAGTAGTTTTAAAAATTTACCTCTCAAAAGTTGTTGACAGAGTTAGCTGGATTTATCTAAGACTACTTATGACTCATCTGGGCTTCAACTACAACTTTATCAAATGGTTCTTATGTTGTATTTCTAAAACATCCTTTGCAATTCGAATAAATGGTTTTGCCTCCCCCTTGTTCACTTCGGAAAGAGGTATTCAAAAAGGATTTCCTCTCTCTCCTTTACTCTTATTGGTTGTGTCAAAAGGGCTCAGTAGAGCAATAATTGACACAAAACGAAGAGGCTCTTTCTCTAGGATCAGAATCACAAATAATCTTAACATTACACATCTCCTCTTTGTGGATGACAGCCTTATTTTTTGTGAGGGATCGAGCAGGGATGCTGAAAAAATATCAGGAGTTCTGACCCTTTTCAACAAAGACACAGGTATGAGGCTCGATGAACAAAAATCCACCCTCACCCCTATCAACATTGAGGGATCATATCTTCAAAGATACACTAACCTTTTCTCTTTCAACATTAGTTACCTTGATGATGGGTTAAAATAATTAGGTTTTCGGTTGAAACCAAATAGATACAGAAAGGAGGATTGGAATTGGTTGCCTTGCAAAATTGGAAAAAAAAATCAATATTTGGAGTCATCGCTGGCTTTCTAGAGTTGACAGACTAGTATTGGTCAAATCAGTCTTAGAAGCCATTCCAGTCTATTGGATGTATTTGGCATGGATCCCAAAATCCACTCTTGAAAAAACTTGAAAGATATGCTCCAGATTCCTTTGGTCAAGAAAAAATGAAATGTTTGTACTTCCTTGCGTTAAATGGGATTACATTGCAATACCTAAACAACTTGGTGGATGGGGGCTCAAAAACATCTTGTTCTTCGCCATAGTTTTGGCTATAAAAGCGGAATGGAGACTCATTACCACACAAAGCCTCTCAACTGAAGTAATATGTAAAAAATATATTGCCCTTTACTCCATTCTTGACTGGATCAGAAATCATTCAATTATCACTCCCCTTTCAGGCACAATCATCTCGAAAGTTGTTTGTAAAGCTATGCCTGTCATAAAAAATGGTTTAGCCTAGAAAGTTGGAAATGGCTGTCAACTGCGTATAGGAGTGGATCCATGGCATGGCAGTCAAAATTTTCATATTCTCCCACAACCACTCATTCAACATCTAAATCAGGGGGGTTTTATAACCTCAACCAGTTAGCATATCCAATGAACTCAAATATATGGCAATAAGGGTGGAAAGAGGCCGAGACTTTGGAAATTCCTAAAAACTTGCTGGCAGCTTGGTATGTCTACACAAAGAGCCTCAAAACTGCACACATCCATCTCATTGACTCTCCCGAAGAGGTCATATGGGCCCCTGCTACTCATGGACAATACACCCCCAAGCTTGGTTACCACCACATCAGTTCCACATATGAACAGGGAGATCCACCTTGGTGGAGGAAAGGTATCTGGAAATTAAAATGTCCACAGAAAGCAAAATTATTTATGCGATGTGTTCTTTCAAATAAGATCTCGAGTTGGGACAAAATGAAGAAATGTGCAAGTAAAGGACCAATATGGTGTAGCTTATGCAACAACGAGGAAGAAAACATTTCCCATCTCTTCCTTACCTGCCACTTCTCTCTTCACATCTGGAACATTTCTCGAACTCTCTTAAATATCAATTTGGATTTGCAAGGACAAAATATTGAAGAAACCTGGAAAATTTGGACAAACTCAAACAATACTACAACTATAAAATCCCTTCCTCTCATATATATTTGGGGTATCTGGATTGCAAGAAATTTTTCCATTTTTTAGGAAAAATTCTCCATTCTAGATCACGTTGCTAAACAGGGGATTGCTATACTTTCATACTATCCACAAACTAAAGAAACCCCTACAGGTCGTCTCATATCTTAAAAACAAATAAACTTCTCTCAGATATGGGCTTACTTTGACAGAGCTTCACAGGATTTGGTATGTGGAGGAGGAGCACCCTCTTCCTCTCAAAACATCACCATTTCTAGATTCAGGTGGGATTGGGAAGGGGTACAAACAACTTTGCAAAACTCCTTGCTCTAAAGCTTCTTCTTTGTTTTGCTTTTGAGAAAAATTTCAGAAACATCTAGATCTTTGGGGATTCAATGGCTGTGATAAACTGGGTCAATAAAATTCGAAAATACAGAATTTTAAATCTACGCCCTTTATTTGAAGATGTCTGCAAACTTATGGAAAATTTTTACTCCATAATCTGTCGTCATGTTTACAGGGAGCAAAACTTATAAGCAAACAAAATTTCAAAGGAAGGTCTAAAGTTGGAACATGGCCCTTGGAAAAATTTGGAAATATATGATGGGGAACTTTACGAATTATATCACATACCCTTCATAGACTTACATCATATGTAAAGAACACCTTATGAACAATTTTTGTGGCATTTGTTGTAGTTTTCTTTGACAAAGAACTTTACATGTATAGCAATGACCTCGTAGCACTCAATGAGCCACACAGTCAGCTCTTCCATTTTTTACAACATGAACTCCTCTTTATGAAAGGAACAACTTATAAACTCAAAATACTTACATGGAACAATATATATTCATCTTTTTTGCAAGGAAATCCATAAGATATTCTTGGACTAGAACAAGTTTGATACATTTAAAGCTGCAAGGCTCATCATTCTTGTAAATGTATGACTGCATACATTATGTGAAAGCAATTTCATTATTATAATAAAATTGCGCCTTTTCATTATATATATATATATTAACCTTGATAATATATTTATTTTTCTTCACTTAATAAATTTAAATTTTTGGCTATTTTATATATTATTTATTCACATTTAAATTTAAAAACATTTATTTTAAATGATTTAAACTTAAAAATTCATAACATCTTAAAAATAAATAACTCTTAAAATATTCAAAAACATCATAATAAATTTAAAAATTTAAAAATCCAAATTCCAATGACTACTACAATATTAATCAATACACATATTAATCAGCTGTTTTCTTAAAAAAATAATTAAAAAAATAATAATCTTATATCTAAGTAAAAACCTAGAAAACCAGCATTATTTGTTTCACAAATCTATATAATCAAATTTTTTATATTTTTGTGTTACTGACTTCCAATTGTCCATGGACAAAATTATGATATTAGTTTCTTCAAAATAGAGAAGGTGCTTTTCATTCATGGTTGGCATCGCATTAGATATAAGCAAATCGTTGTAAATCAAAATCATATAGTTTTAAGCCATCCCATCACTCAGATATAAAAATGTTGCATTGTGCATATAGCACGTTTAATTTAGAGAAACTGAGTTAAAAAAAATGTTTGAATGAGAAAAAATAAGATGAAGAAAGTAGTGAAACTTTCACTAAAAAATGTCTCTAGTATATTTTAATGAACAATGTTATGAAAATTTACGTATTTAATTTACTAATTTATTTATTTTTATATAAAAATTTAATTATTTATTTATATATATTTAAATAAATTTAAATAGTAATTTATTCAAAATATAAAACATTTTTTACTCATTTACATTCAATTATATTTAAACAGATCTTTTTAAATTCAAATTCATAAGAAAATTCAATATTTACGGAAAGCAATAATACACCTTAATATACATAACTTAAAATATTTTTTTTTTTCCAAAGAAAAAAATCGTAACTTTATTCAAATTACACTCTTCACACTCTTCATATGACACACTATCTTATACAGATAAGTGTCCATTACCTCAAAAAAGTTCTGCACATACCATGCGATATTACATAAGATAATAATTGATTGCGAAATCAAATTATATCTAAAAACAAACCAAAGATCGTTACAACTACAATTAATGATAGGTATCATTTAACAGAAGTAGTAAAATCCACATGTATATCAACATATTATAAAAAAAACTATGTATGATTTATATTTCATCTAAATAAGTCTTTATCAAAAAAAGGCTTAAACTCCTTAATAAACTTTCATAAGTTTATCATTTACAATCTGTCCATAGTTCCCATTTTTTATCATCAAGTATACTGTCATAACATCTATCAAGTCTGTCCATAAAAAGTTTTTACCATCATAGCCAAAAAAATTGCTCAATCAGCCTGTTACCAGCCATCATTTACAATATGTCCATAACTCCCATTCTTTATCATCTAACTGTCACCATCAAGTCTATCCATAAAAATAATTTTACCAATAAAACCAAAAACTGTAACTCATTCAGCCTGTTCAATAAAACATAAGCCTCCAAAGGCCCATGTTCCCCCCCCTCCATTCATAAAAAGTCTAAAAAATCTGAAAAAGTCTCGTATGTATCAGGTCCTCTGTACTCCAGGATTTTCCAATGGCCTTCCAACACATTTGAACCTGCAAAAGCTAAAGCATCAGCTTTTGAATTCCTTTCACGATAAATATGTATAAATTCGACTTTTTCCAGTAAATTAGAAATTCTAATCACCTCCTGAAGGATTTGAGTAAGAAGAATATTATTTATTCTGAACTTACCTGAAACCCAATTTATCACCAATTGTGAATCACCAAATATCTGCATAGTTTGAACACCCTGCTTTAAAGCCAAAGTTATTAGCAGTTTTAAGGCTAAAAGCTCAGCAAAATTGTTGGTGCCCAACCCCAAAACAACAGAAAAAGCAAATGAGTGTTCCTCAGATAAATACAGGATTCCACCTGCCCCACAAATTTGAGGATCTCCCGCTACCGAGCCATCAAAATATCCCCAAGGAGAGTCTTTATCAATTTGCTCATTGACAATCCTTCTAAACTTTAATGGTCTGTTATCCAAAGGATAAACACTCAGTAAACCCAATACTAAAGAGGTAACCATATAGGTTTTTGGTTGAATATCTTCAAAACAGCATAGATTCTGGGCCTTCCAAATAAACCAAGACACAAGAACAGGTAAAGATCTGTACCTAGGCTTAGCATGTACAACCCAATTCTGCACACAATCTAAAACATATATCCCATTCCAGAAATTATTATATCTTAACTTAAACTCAATTTCTGACCAGACTCTCCTCGTGAAAGAATAATCAAAACCAATATGAGAGTTTGTTTCAGCGTCCTTATTGCATAAATAGCATCTGCCCGGTCCTTCTCTGCCTTTCCTACAAAGTATATCCCATGTAAGTGCTTTCCTTGAAAATAAAAACCAACAGCAAATTTTTGATTTTAGTGGACATGTAAGCTTCCGTAACCACTTCCACCACCATGATCTTTCCATCTCATTTCTATCAAGAATAAGATGAAAATAACCAGCTTTTGGTGTGTACATACCAGTTTTGGACAGACTCCAGATCAGCTTATCATCCTCAGTTGTGATTTTAGCATGACTGGCTGTCAACAAAGTGATATAAGAATTCCAAATAGTGATTTCCTAGTCATCAAAACCAAAAAGATCAGCATTATGCCAGCCCTAATCCTGAAGTAATGCTGAACCAGAACATGCAATGTCCCTTAAAACATAAATACCAACTGTATGGAATTTATCAATCATGGCATCAGGTAAAATATGCCTCCATTTGCACCCAAGCCAAGGATCAATGCCAATACGTACCTCAATTCCAGCCCCAATTCTCCACACAAGTGACTGTCCTATAAGATCAAATGACCAGAGGATCGCTTTCCAGCAAATGGATATACCTTTCTTTTTCTTTACATCAACCCTTATCCAATCTAATAAAGATAAGGGTGAAATGTATTTCTGAATTACTATCTGCACCCACAGTCCTGTACCATTAATCAAATTCCATACACTTTTAGCAGCAAGAGATTTAGCAAATAAGACAGGTATTTTCAAGCCCCAACCTCCCAAAGATTTGGGACTGGCCAAGACCTTCCAAGAAGACCAGTGAAGTCCAGGAGTCTCATTTTTACCAGACCATAAAAAATTGAAACAAATCTTCCTGATTCTATCAAGTATACCCATAGGTATCCAAAAATGCATCCAGTAAACTGGTATGGCCTCAAGGACCGACTTTACCAAGATGAGTTTTCCACCCTTAGATAACCATCTAAAACTCCAATTCTTGATTTTCCTCTCCACTTTTGATATGAGCCAATCCCAGTCTTTCATCAGATATCTGCATGGTTTTAAATGAAAACCAAGATATTTCACACCAGCATCAATTTTATCAACATTAAAAGAAAAAATGTTATGAATTGTAATCAACTCAGATTCATCCATTCCTGAATAATAAAAGGATGATTTGTGCTCATTTATAATCATACCAGAAGCATTACAAAAAACCTTCAAACCCTCATATAAAGTTGATAAAGACTGCTGCGAGCCATCAAAAACCAAAATAATATCATCCACAAACAAAATATGAGAAAGAATAATATCATTACCAAAAGAGATACCCTAAAAAATCCCATTATGATGTGCAGTAAGAATATACCTGCTCAGACCTTCAACCACAATAAGGAAAAGTAAAGGAGCTAAGGGGCATCCTTGTCTGAGCCCCCGACCCGATCTAAAAAATGGAGATGCCACCCCATTAATGAGTACAGCAAAAGAAACTGTAGAAATGCTGCTCATCACCCAAGTAATTAAAGGTACTGAAAATCCAAGTTTAGACATAATTACCTGTAAATATGTCCAATTAACACGGTCATATGCCTTAGATAAATCAATTTTTAGCACCACTGATTTCATGCCCTTTACATGGATGGTATGCATACCTTCCTGAAGAATTGCTACAGCTTCATGATATGTCTACCGGGCAAAAAACCAAACTGTATAATTCTTCCCAAAATCTTTTTAATGCGGGTAGATATGATCTTACCAATAATCTTATATATAAAGTTACATAAAGATATTGGTCGGAAATCATCAAAAGAATTGGGATCATCAGTCTTGGGTATCAATGCAATAAAGGTGGAATTAAAAACAGCAGGAATCTTTCCACTAATTCTTGAGTCTTCAATAACTCTTAACAGATCACTACCCAAAACATCAAAAAGTGCTCTATAAACCTCCATCGGTAGCCCATCAGGTCCAGGACTCTTGTCATTTTTGCTGACAGACAAAATAGACTGAATTTCCTCAATAGTGACAGGATTCATAAGTTCTAAATTCTCACTAACAGAAATATCAGAAGGAAAATTTTCAGCAATATCTAGAATTTCGGGCAAATGTAGATTGCCATCTTCTTTAAACAAAGTTTTAAAGTGATGTACACCCTCCCCAGCAATAGCCTCAAAACCCTCAACAATGTTACCCCTATCATCTGCTATCTTCCATATAGAGTTAACATATTTCTTGTGATTGGCATATTTATGAAAAAAAGGGGTGTTCTCATCACCACAGAGCAACCAGATAGCCCTACTCTTCTTTCTGGCTTCATTTTCCCTATCTAACAAAATCTTTCTCCTTATGGATTCCAATCCATATAAAAAAACCTTGTCCTCAATAGTAGAAAAACCAAAACCTAATTTAGTACAGGCAGCTTCCAATAAAACCTCAATCTCAATTAATTCTTTAGTATCTTGTTCTTTTCTCTTTACAGACCAACAAATGGATACATTTTTTATC
The DNA here is from genome assembly GCA_001517045.1 of Pseudotsuga menziesii. Taxonomy (NCBI): domain Eukaryota; kingdom Viridiplantae; phylum Streptophyta; class Pinopsida; order Pinales; family Pinaceae; genus Pseudotsuga; species Pseudotsuga menziesii. The sequence continues at coordinate 238,614 of LPNX010086002.1, read as the reverse complement.
TTTTTAAGATTAGCCTGAAATTGAGCCGCCGGAGGTAAAGCAGAATTCTCATCACAAACCTTTCAATTGTTTTTCAATAAATTGACCAAATCCTCATTGCCCAACCAATATGGATTGAACTTAAAAGGAGTATGCAATTTCTTATCATGACCCAAAACCTGAAGAAATACAGGATGATGATCTGAGTCCCCCCCACACCCCACCCATTGGCGAAAACAAAGCTCATGGTCCAGAAGATCAGTAGAAATCATCAATCTATCAAGGCGTTTACAAATATTATCGCTACCCACTCTCCTATTGGTCCAGGTAGATAGGATCACATTAGGTGCAATATCCACAAGTCCATGATCATCCATAATTTTTGAAAATAAATCAGACAGACCATCACTTCTAGACCTATCTCCCCAGATCTCAAATAATCCGAAGGAGAAGTTCAAGTCTCCTCCAAAAATAATCTTAGTACAATTTGCACTAATAAACTCTAGGAGATTGTTCCAGAACCCTTCCCTCTCAGCATAAGGTCCATAGATATTAATAAAACAAATCTCCATTTTAAGTTCAGTAGAGTATAGAGCAACACTTAATCCCGACTCCATAGCCCAAGAGTTAAGGAAAAATAAAAACAGGTTTTTCCAGCCCACAAACAAACCACCGGATTTTCCCTTAACATAAACTGAACAGAAAGTCCATCCAGGTAGTAATAATTCCATATTACCAACAAATAGACCTCCATCACCCATCGTTTTTTGTAAAAACAAAACATCTACAGACTGATCAGCCACCAATCTGCAGATAGCTAGTTTTTTGGGTTTACTAGCTAAACCCCTTATATTAAGAGTCACAACAATCATAGTGTAACCTTACAACGGGCATCCACTGCTCTAAGTGCCCCAATAACATCAGATTGTTTAGTACCCATTTTAGACTCATTCAAATTGATAGAAGTCGATCAACCCTTCAACCCAGATGAAACCATATTCATCAGAAACTTAGAATTAGATCTGAGGAAATATCCAGTACCCGATCCTGTAGAAGCCTTAATAAGGGAAATAAACCCTAATTCCTTTAGACTGGATTCTCCCACAGTAAAATTATGATTTAGATCCAATCCTACCTCCAAATAATTACTAAGTAGATCCTCTTCAAAATCCACCAAAGTGGTCAGACTCAAAGGTTTAAGTGTTGACTCACAAATATCCTTGGCAAAAGAGGTTTCAGACTCAGGAGTGAAAGGCAGTATACAATTATCAACACAGTTAACAGATTTCAAAGGTGAAAGAACATCACGTTCTTTCTGGGAAACAACAAGTTCAACAGGATCCGCATATTTCTTAATTTGCCACACGAGATTGGACTTGGGAACAATGACAGACCGTTTTTTTTTAAAAGGTAGATGACAATGGGCTAGTAAATGACCATAAAGGTGACAACGATTGCATCGAAAGGGTAGACCTACATAATCAATGCGTTGGGAAAAAACATTATCACCTTTTTGAATAACAATTTCATTAGCCAGACCATTTCTCAAATCTAAAAGGACCAAAACTTTTCCTAAACAACATATACCATTGCTTAAGAAAGACAAGTCAGCTTCAAGAAAAGTCCCAAGTAAATTTCCAATCATATTAAATATATCCAACGACCAGAACTCGAACGAAAAATTAGGTAATTTTACCCAAATAGGTAAAGAGTCATACCTCTCAACACGAGGGGCAAAAAGAGGCGTCCAACGCTTAAGAAATAAACCAGAATTCTCCCATTTCCAGACTCCTTTAAAAATAATGTCAACATCAACAGTATTATGAAATTGAAATGCTATCCATCCTCTTGGAAGGATATAGATTTTCGGACATATGCTGATCACCCCCAGCCAAGTGTTAGAAGCCCAATTGTGTAGACCATCAACACTGAACTTTCTCCCACCGAAACGTCCCACTAGTGTGAGAGCATTGGTTAGAACAATATCATTCAAAGGGACATCCTCACCCACAACCAATAGCAGGGGTTTGTCTAATTGCCACACACATTTACTATTTTTCTTCCCATAAATATTCTTCGAAACAAGATTCTGTGGCGGCACATCCCTATCATAAACCGTCTGAACCTCAGCAAGCCCGCTAGTTTCAAAACCCTCATGCACCACGTCTTCCTCTATCCGGTTGTGTATATGAGCATCCACACGGTTCATACTAAGATTATAAGCAGAAATGTCCATCCTAGCTAATTTCATCTGATCCATATATGTCGAAATCACAGGTGCGTCACCCACACATACAGCTCTCCCATTCCGCGATAACAAACCATCAGATGCCTCATCCGCTTGAAAACCCTGGTGCATAATATTCTCAACAGAAAAACCATTGAAATATTTTTCAACATAATTCTTCATTGCGACCATCCTCTCCGGCTCCAGAATCGATGATGGTAAAACAACCTCAGAAACCCTATTGGGAATCACCCTTGAGGAATTAAAAACCCAATTGGGTTGAGGAGAGCGTGCGAGAGCTTTTACCTCCCGCATAGACATATCAGACTCTCACAATCAAATCCAAAGAAAAACTCAAGTTTGCAAACGTGAAATAGTCACAGCAAATCCACACCAAATAGGATAAACAATACACTCCAATACCAAAACATAGGTAATATAAACACTACAACCAAAATCTGTCTGAACCAGATAGTCGCAGGTAAAAGGACCGCCAGAGGTTAAGCTAACCAACAGTAACTAAACACACACCCCCGCATATCAAAACAAGAAACAACCCCACACTAAACCCGCGCACAAAAAAAAAAAAAACCATGCTACAAACCAGATTAGTCTGTAAACCTGAAAGCCCCAGGAAAAGGACCACTAGAGTTTAAGCCATCCCACAGCAAATAACAGCACATCCTCTCGGATCAGAACACAACCCCACACCAGAAAAAAACATGGAACAATGTATCCTCAACCCAGTACAAAATTCGTCGAAACAAAAGTCTTTATCACAGGAAATCCATAGAAAAAGCCCTTAATCGAGTAAATACCATTCAAAAATCAGCTAAAACATCTTAACCGACTTCATTCTATAACTCCTGAAACACTAGTACTGTAAATTACAGTTTGTACTTACCTCCAAGAATAGCTCACTCCGGCAAAGGGAGAAAAAAAGATGCGACAGCCAAGCAATTTCAGCCCAAATGAATGCTTAAACCCCTAGCAACCAAACAAGACAATGCAGCCTGTACAGCTTCCTCCGTCAAATGAAATCAGGTGAACCCCAACACCAGCACCGAGAAAATACCAGAATGCGAGCCAAGCCAACAAAAACACAATCAAACCAGCATAACCAGGAAGAAACCAACAATCACAGTGAACGCCTGTCGAACGCTCATCCCCTCAAGTGACCAAAAACAGAAACGAGAATGAAACCGACAAAAGGTTCATCCGCCATAGGAAAAAACACATAAGAACCAAATGAAAATCCCCAACACCAGCTCCGAGGAGAAAGATCCTCTAGAAACGTGGCATCCGCAAAGAAAACCAAGTGTAATCCCTGTACCATGCATATGATCCGGCGCTAGATGAAAGGTTCCAGATGTAATACAGTGAATAAAAGCAAATATTAATACCAATGTACTGCAAAATAAATCTGCTAGATACGCATTAAACACATAGTTGCCTCATCATATGGGATCATAAATGTCAACCAAAGGTGTACGTTCTGTATCAACTCAATGATAAAAACCTCGATCCACTCGCCGTCTTGAAATCGCTCCAAGAAACCTATCACTTCCAAAGTAAATTCATGTTGTCTAACTTAAAATATATGGCCTAGGGCGAACAATTCGAAAAAGTACTTAGAAGTGTGGAAAAAAAACATGAAACATGATCTTGATAAATCATATAAGTGCTTCAAAATAAAGAAGTCATAAATAAAATACATATTAAGTTTTTAACTAGTGTTTATAAATAAAATAAATATTATAAAAATGTTTAAAGTTATATCTAATTGTATTTTTGTTGCACTAAAGAGGTGCATTTTATAGCTCAGTATGGGAGAGATGTGTAACTCCTTACGTGCTCATCCTAGAGTTGACACATGCCTTTTATAAATAAATAAAAAATATTATTAAAAATAACATGTCTACTTAAATTAAATTTAAATTATTTAGAATTGCATAGATATAAAACAATATAAATTAGATAAACTAAAACCATAAACATCCGATTACACATTTCCTCAACACTCCAACTCTAAAAAACCCTCTCGGTGCTTGATAGATTCCCTTTTAGATGGATCTATGTTGGTTTTAAAATACATTTTTAATTTCAAATATATAGATATAAGTTGAACCTCATCCAAACATATTCTCCGCATGGTTCTTCATAAAAGAATGAGTGGTAAGGGAAAGTACCTTTTAATAAAAGAACGAGTGGTAAAGGAAAGTACTTTTTTAAAAAGAGAGAAATGAAATGTGAACTTTTTTACTAGTCTTATTACAAAATTGATTGTTATTTTATTTTTAATAATTAATTTTACCTATTTAAAAGATAAATGACAGCATATTAATAAACAATAATATAGAGAAATTTGGACATAAGAAGTACCTTGAAAATATTAATGGAGAAAACCTATAAACAATTTGTCTTTATTGCAGATTTGTTGAACAACACTTACAACACCATGCTTCTAGATACGACACACTAGATTTTAGCCAATTCCTAACTCTCCTTTGTTGCAACTATGTTCAAACCCTCAACAACATCAATAAACCTGGCTTGAGTGAATCCCTCACTCCCAAGCCATTGAGAGACTCCCTCTCTCATATCTGATCACTCATTGATCACTCACTACCAATGATATTACACACACTAATAATGATCACCACAAGAGATATGATTCACTACCAACTGTGTGTCTATACAACTCTCCATAAACTCTTTTATAACATTCACTTTATACAAATACCATAGTTAATACCATGAGACACCAAATACAATTAATCCTTTTACATAAAGTATTAAAAAACACTTCTACAATAGAAAGTTATTCTTCCATATATCTTCTACATACTAAACCCCACATGTTAAAATACCTATCCAAATTACAAAATACAAAATCTAACACGTCAAACATAAGTATTATTAAAAACCAATGAACCAATTCACTCATGTTCCATAAGAATGAAATTGCAAATTATGGTGTTAAAAATATATATTTCCTCTTTTCGAATTTCAATGGATTATGTTTAACTACTCATAAAAAAAATATAACCATTATAATCATTCTTAAAATTTTAAGAGAAATATAATCATGGTGTTAAAAAGGATATTTGCTCTTTTCAAATTTCAATGCATTGTGTTTAACTACATATAAAAATATAAACATTACAATGATTCTTAAAATTTTAAGGAGAAATATTAGAATCATTCTTAAAATTTTAAGGAGAAATATATAGATATTGCAATATTAAAAAAATATGTAATATTAAAACATTATAGTATTTTATATATTAAAACATAAATATGAAGATGTTGTAATAATTTATATTTTATAAAGCTAAATATTTAATTTTTTAATATTTTTAATTTCTTCATTTTAATAATATATATATTTTTTCTTAATAATAAACTTAGTTTATTTATTTATTATTTTAGCCATTTTATAAGTTATTTATTCTTATATATGTTTAATATCATTTATTTATTCGTGGATAATATTGTAGCTCTGCCATTTTTGCTCCAAGAACCTTCCCTGAGCACGTTTTCAGAGTTCATGACCTGCACGTTTCCAGATCCATGGCCGTCAGAGGGGGTCCTTCCCCTCCCACTGAGCTTGCTGCCTTCAGGAGCTTGGTAGTAGCAAGCAGTAAGAGGAAGCTCAACTCGAACCAACAGAAATTCATCAATAAATTAGATAGCATACCCTCGGTTGATTTACCTGCAGAACACCCTTGTCATATAGCTATGAATATCGCAGATCGGGGTCTTATTGGTTAGTTTACTGGTCTCTGGCCCTCCCCCAAGGCAATTAATGGGTGGGTTTAGAGGAATTGGAAACCCCTTATCTCGGATGGCATTCGTAGTCATCTGGTAGGTAAGGGATACTATGTATTCCTATTTGAAAACACAGAAGTCAGAGATTTAATATTTAGAACTGATCCATACTTCATGGGCCCTCAAGGGTTGTACCTGAACAAGTGGACGTCGGACTTTGATCTGAGCCAAGATGTGCCTTCAGTTGTTCCTGTCTGGGTTAGGCTCCCACGTCTTCCTCTTCACTGTTGGAATCCAGATTCTTTAGAAGGCATAGGGAACAAATTGGGGAAGTATATAGATAGGGCTGAAAGAAGAGAACAGTATTCTTGTGCCATAATATGTGTAGAAGTCGATCTGGAGGTAGGGCTTCCTGAAACGATTAAATTGACGATAACAAATTGGTGGCATGTGCAAGAGCTTGATTATGAGCAATTTCCCTTCAAGTGCAGGCACTGCCATGGCTATGGTCACTTTGCTCAATCATGGAAGAAGAAAGCGGAGGAAGAAGTTGACAAAGAGAAGGGAGAACAATGGACACAAGTTCAAAAAACCAGCACAGCAAAACAGGTCAATAGATCAAAAGGAAAAAGAGGAGAAATGGGGTCGGGCAGTAATCCCACCGGGAAAAAGCAAAATGAAAATGGGATAGCTATGAAGGAAAACAAAATACAAAACAGTTTTGAAGTGTTGAGCACTACAGAAGAACAAGCTCTCTTAGCGCCCAAAGAGGGTGAAATTCAACAACCTTGGGGTCTGATAAGGGAAGAAAACAAAGATTCAACTAATCAGGATCTTGGTTCTCATGCTGATGTCTCTATTTACCCCACATATGCATACATGACAAAAAAGAAACCCACGGATAATTCTGGCTCCTCTGAAGAAGAATCCCTTGAGAGGTCTTCCAAAAAAGGGCAGAAATTGCTTAAGAAGGTTCGAGAGGAAGAAGCTGAACATCTGAAGATGCAAGGTAGTCAAGCCACAATAAAGATGTCTATTGACAGGAATACTCGGGATAGACCTATAAAGGGAGGCCCTCCACCTTCTGTCACTAATAAATAATGCAGTTTGTCTCTTGGAATTGCAGGGGGATGGGAAATCCTTCGAAAGTTGAAGCTGTAAAAGATCTCATAAAAATGGCTTCACGCAATGTCCTACTGCTCCAAGAGACAAAAATAGAAGAGGATACTCTTCTCTCCTTAAGCAAAATGAAATGGAAAAATAACATAGGGAAGGCAATATGTGCACAGGGTTCCTCTAGTGGACTTGCAACCCTATGGATAGAGGATATGTTTTCTATGGAAAACTAATTTGAAACTAAACATTGGATATATACTGAACTCTGCCATATCTCAAGTAAGATCTCTCTTGCTATTTTTAATCTTTATGTTCCTGTTAACTTTCTAGAGAAAAAAGAATGTTGGATTTCTCTTGCAGATTTTGCAGCTAAATATGCGCCCTCCAATATCATTATGGCTGGCGATCTTAATATCATAATGGATCCCAAAGAAAAAAAGGAGTCTGTGGGAGGGACCCAATGCATAAAATGGTGGATAATTTTATCCAATTATGGGATCTGTTGGATTTCAATCCAAAGAAAGGCAGATTTACATGGACGAACAATAGAGTAGGAGTGACCAACATCTCAGCAAGACTGGACCATTTCTTGGTTCAAAGCTTATTTTTTGTTGGAGAAAAAAAAAATCTCCTCCAACATTCTGCCTAAACTAACTTCGGATCATAAGCCTATATTGCTCCATATTGAAGACGAAGAAGATTTTAGGCCCATCCCTTTTTGGTTTAGTCCACTCTGGATAGATCACGAAGGATTCATGAATATAGTTTCAAAGTCTTGGTCGCTCCCAGTCTCAGGATATCCAAGCTATGTCTGGGAGCAGAAGTTAAAAACCACAAAATACACTCTCAAGGAGGGTTAAAAACTCCCTTAAATCCCCATCCAATGACAGAAAATAAGCTTTGAAAATTTGGAGGTGATTCAAATGGAAATGGAAGAAACAAAAATTACCCTGCTATGCTGGAAAAATAATAACAAGCCCAGTTCAACTCCTTCTGATCTTTTATACAGGAAGAAGAATACTGGAGATTGAAGTCTCGCAATCTATGGTTGAAAGCAAGAGATTGTAATACCTCATTTTTCCATGGGCAGTATAGAGCCAGGCTCTCCCTCAATCACATATCAGAAATATCCTCCTTAGATGGTGAAATTTTTAAAGGCATTTCTCAAATAAAGCAAGCGGCTGAAACACATTTTCAAGGTATGTTTAGAGAGGATGGTTTAATTGAGAATTATTTAATCACAAAATTTTTGTCCAATATCCCCTCTTTGGTTAGTGAGGAGGTAAGTGGAGATCTTATGAAGCCATTTATGGAGGAGGATATCATTGAGGTTATTTGGTCTATGGAGCCGGATAAAGCCCCAGAACCATATGACTTCTCTAATCATTTTTTCATAGTTTGTTGGTTAGTAATCAGGAAAGATATCCTAAGGATGATCAAAGCCTTTCAACTAAAAGCCAAAGTTGGTGGATGCACCAATTCAACCTTCCTTGTGTTAATTCCTAAAGAAGTCCATCCGATCACATTTGAAAGATTTAGGCCAATTTCACTTTGCAACGCCTCTTATAAAATCCTTTCTAAACTCTTAGCTAATCGACTCAAGCCTTTGTTAGGGAAATTGATCTCCCCTCTTCAAGGTGGGTTTGTCAAAGGGAGACACATTCTGGATAATGTGATACAAGTTTAGGTTGCCATTCATTCCAGCTATCAGAGACATGAGAAAGGCATTCCAATCAAGCTTGACATGGCAAATGCTTTTGATAGGGTAAGGTCGTCCTTCCTTTACAAAGTCCTTTGTTCATTTGGGTTCAGCTCAGAATTTGTAAATTTGATAAAAGCATGTACAGATAAACCTTGGATAACACCATTAGTAAATGGCAGACCGATAAATTTCTTTCAAGCAACTAGGGGTCTTCAACAGGGCTGCCCGCTCTCGTTATTCCTGTATATTTTGATGGCTGATACTTTGAGCAGAAAGTTATCTACAAAAAAGAGGCTTAGATTATTTTGGGCATCAAGTCAGCAAGAGAGGTAGACTCTATCAATCATGCTCCTTTTTGGATGACTCGCTACTCTTGGGAGGGGCCTCGCTTAGGATGGAAAGAGCCTTCAAAGAAATTCTGCAAAACTTTTGTCTTATTTCGGGAGCTCTTATTAATAATAGAAAGAGCACAGTGTATGGTTGGAACACCGATCACTCAACAATCCTAAACATATCACACATATTAGAATTTTTTGGATATGACTCCTTAGATAAGATTAAATATTTGGGTCTTCCTTTAACCCTAGGCCAAAAAAACCCTTCTCTTTGGCCGGAATTAATCAATAAGATAGAAGCAAAAATTGCCTCTTGGGGTGGCCAATGGCTCACAAAGGAAGGGAATCTTATAATGATTAAGTCAGTACTACCAGCCCTTCCAATATATAAATCCTCTCTTCTTCTTCCTCCAAAAGCAATTATGGGCTAGATTTCCAAGCTTATTCGAGACTTCCTCTGGAGAGGTGGAAAAGGAAATAAGAATAGATTGCATCTAGTTAACTGGGATATTGTTAAAAGACCTGTTTTAGAAGGTGGCTTACAAATTAGAGATGCGGGCATGGAAAATCTCGCTATGGGAGGAAAAATTATGTGGCAACTCTTTGCTGACCGAGAACACCCGGTTAGTCAAATTTCGTGGAAAAAATATCTCTTGGGAGGAACTCTAAGAAATGTCCAGATAGTAAATACTCCCAAAGGCTCACTAACATGGAATTTACGTAGAGGACGGCTTGTGTTTTTTCAATATCGAATCCCAAGGAATGGGAGGAAAATACTACTATGGGAAGATAATATTAAAGGGCATGTTCCATTAGCAACCAAAATCTCCCTCACAGTGGTCAAGCTTTGGCTTGTTAATAAAGGGCTTCTATGACTAGTAGATATTTCATTGTGGGATAACAAAGGAAATTGGGTAGCGTGGCAATTTCCAGAACTGCCAGAACGACTTAATCCACAAAAAAACTTGTAGTTGGCAGAGCTCACAAAATTAGTTCCAATCCACTCTTCACTCAAGGATAAGTGGGGATGGGGAAAATATGGTAAATACACAACAAATCAAGGTTACTCTGCTCTCCAATCAAATCCAATACCTCTGCAAGTCGTCTCTCTCTGGAAATCCATTTGGAGCTCTCCAAGTATCCCCAAGGTAAATTTCTTTACGTGGCTGTTAATGCATAAGAGAGCATTCACACATGAAACCCTAACTGGGAGGGGATTTTTAGGCCCGTATCGATGTTTCCTCTGTAACCAAGATGTATATACTTTTGACCACTTGTTTGTTGAATGTGACTTCTCTCGGAAGGCCTGGGTGCATATATTACATAGTTTACCGGTTCCAACACCAACGCAGATTGAAATAGTGAGTATGTTTATAAGTTGGAAGTCACGGTACCTTGGAATCCTCTCAAACATTCCTGGTTGGAGCAAAATTTGGCAAGCCATACCAAAATTTCTATGGTGGAAACTCTGGCTCACAAGAAATGATTGGATCTTTAACAACAAGCCCATGAAGCCAGAACTCGTTGCAACAAAAGTAAAGGCTATGTTATTGGAAGTCGTGGGAACCCAATTCAAAATTGATCCTAGAAATCTCACAATTGAGCATCATTGGATAGGCTCTATGCCACTGGCTAAATTCCATAAGGTTTCTGGAAAGGTTTTTACTAAACCAAAATGGCAAGTGAGACTTCCGGAAAAAGATTTTACAGAATGGTGGCAAAGACAAAATAAAGTCTTTGTTTTCTTCGATGAAGCATCCAAAAGAAATCTTGGGATAGCCAGAGGAGGGGGAATGATATACTATACGGAAGGAATGTTAGAAATTAGTTTTAGTTGGGGTTTAGGACAGAGCACGAACAATCAAGCAGAAATACTTGCACTTTTAAAATCCTGTCAAATCGTGAAGGAAGTTGGACATAAAGACTTGCAAATATTTGGAGACTCAGAAATACTAATCAAAGTTTTAAATACTGATAAACAATTCAACAATCTATCCTTGAACGTGACTATGTAGAGGCTTCATTTCATCTTGTTAGAATTTGCCTCTGTTACCTCTCATCATGTCCTTCAAGATTTGAATAAGAAGGCGGATTCCAAAGCTAATCGGGGATGCCAACTACCTACAGGAATGCTAAGACTGAATGAAGGACATAGCTTGAAGCATCAAATCCCATAAGAGATAATTGAGGGGCGCTGCCACATGCACTATACTCGGAAATGAGCAGTTTTGGAAATAAGGAATTGTAAATCTCGACATATATGTAATTTGGTTGATGGCCATGCCCAACCAAGTTTGTCAATACAAAAAAATATATATACGTTTTAGCTAAAAACAAATCTCATTTATTTATTCCTATTTATATTTAATAATATTTTTTGTTTGATTAATTAATTATTGACTAACATTTTTAAAATGAATAACTCTGGCCCACAGGGGTTAGAGTAATTGGTAATGGGTCCTTGAAATGAGAAGTTCTAAATGGAAGGTCATGAGATCAGATCCAGTGGATACTTGCTTAAAAAAATGAAACTCTAGAAAGTAATAAAAATTAAAAATTAAAAAGTCCAAAATCCAATGGCTACTAAAATATTGCATATGCTATTAAATTAAAAATACATATTAATTAATACACAATAATTATTAATCAATACACATAATAATTAGTTTTTTAAAATAAAAAACTTAGAAAATAAACAATTAGTTCTATTTCTAAGTAAAAGATTTAGAAAAGAGAAAAAAAAACATTATTTGTTTCACAAAGTTTTTTATTCCACGAAAAAAGAAGAAGCATAATCTATTATATTATATGAATCATATTGTACAAAATTAGGCCACAACTTATCAAGATAGTTTATTTCATCTAAATATGTCTGTGACTTAAATCTATTTTCATGTTACATCTATGCTTTTAAGTCTATTCTTTAAACACTTTTGAAAGATAAGATCAACTATAACAAAAATGCATCACAGTATGAATTCTGTGAGTATGTGATTACAAAAAAAGGAAAAGGAAAAATGCAGTCTAGAATTGCCATTACTTTATTGTAGTCAATCTAGAAGAGGACTCGGATCATGCTGAATGACTGAATTCCCTTTACCTTCCCAAACTCTCCACATACCAACTGTCACGAATAATCCATGCTTGGAGAAGGAGCCTGCTTTCTGGTTTCTTTCTTTGTAGATGACTGAATTCCCTTTACCTTCCCAAACTCTCCACATACCAACTGTCACGAATAATCCATGCTTGGAGAAGGAGCCTGCTTTCTGGTTTCTTTCTTTGTAGATGTTATGGAAGGAGATTGTCTGAAACAGTCCCATATATCTGAGTATATCTTAAATAAAAAGCCTTAAAATGATATTGTTTCACACAGTTAATATTCTAAGTTTGCACATCTATGTATTCATTTTTTTAACTTGGATTTTCAATTACCATTCACATATATCTTGAAAAGTTATGACATTAGTTTATTCAAAATAATTGACATTTTTTCACATATACTAACATTGACAAGATATTAAATATAAACAAATCATTTTAACTTATGAAAGCTTAATAATTCTCTATACATCCCATCGCCAAGTTACAAAAATGATGCATTATGCATAAGATTTAGCACTCTCGATTTACATAAATGTTTGAAAACAAAGTTTTAACTAAAAACCATAGAATGAAAAAAGTAGTGAAACCTTTCAATGAAAATGTCCAAGAGATTTATCTCAATAGACACTCGTATGAAAATTTATGCATTCATTTTTTTTCCATATTTATGTTTGACATGGACTTCCAACTATTCATCCATGTATAATTTAGGTAAATTCTAACATTAATTTGGTTCAAAATAGGAGAACATATTTTCTTCTTTATTAATATTTGTATCCAATTATATTCGAGCAAATACTTTGTAAATCGGATTCATATAAAACATCAATAGTTTTTAATAAATCTAATTATTAAATTTATAAATTCGTTGTTGCATTATATATGTGGGATTTAACTCTTAATGAATCTTATTATTATTTATAAATTGCCGCATTATGTATAGGATTTAACTTTCTAAATTGACCCAACGTTTTAAAACAAGATTCCAATTAGAAAAATCAAAATATTAATGAGTTATAAAATTGTTGTATCATATAAATAAGATTTAACACCTTTAATTTAAAAAAAAAACTTCAAGTTTGAAAACAAAGTTTTGAAAAAAATAACATAAACAAAACAATGAAACCATTCACTAAAAAATGTCAGAGGTATATCTTAACAAACACTAATATGAAAAGGTTCTATACATACCTCTATATATATATATTAGTATAAATCAAGAGAGCTTTTAATAATAACATATAAAGTATTACTAACCAAAGAAAACAATGGACCAACTTTGTGAAAATAGGTATTGCTAAGAAATATTGTAAACACAATATGTATAAAATGTAGAGGGAGTAATTCAACATAAAATGATTTTTTTTGAAAGACAGTGTTTCAAAACTAGTTGGGACACTAGTAATAAAACGAAGTTTGTATAATTGTGTTGTGTAAAGAGAAACCTACACATTTGCGTAGGTAAACAATTCACTTTTATGATTTGAATTATCTGTGTGAGAGAGAGAGATGATGATGATGATAAGGATTGAAAATACGGTGATTACAACGAGCTTTGTGACAATGTCTTTATATGCTTTTATTGGTCATGAGGTGATGGGTATGTGCCTTTTGACTTTTCATTCGTCTAATTATTATATCATCGTCATACCTATTGTTGTGTTTACAACATAACCACCATCTTAAGGAATGTTTTGTCCTCAAAGCATATTAATTAGGGTTTTCTTTGGCTAAGCATGTTTATGTGGTGGTATCAAGATTGTATGATTTCAAGGGTTTGACTTCATTCTTGTATTGAGCGTTGGAAAGGTTTATTTGTAATGTTTGCATCATATATTGAAGTCTTTTGACTTGGTTGTTTAACATGAATCCGTGGAGCCTTGATGTTTTATTTCCCTTGATTTCATTATGTTTGATTGTGTTTCTTGCTCTTTTTTTATTAGTTGTAATTTGCTTTTCTTGAGAATGAAACCATATAATTTATATTGTTAACCTTTCCAGTTAAACTTCATTAATCGTTCTTCAAGGTTTGTGGTTTAAGTGCCCAAGTGTATCAATCATTATGCACCTAGCACCATAAAGGCACTATATCCATTTTTCAAGTGGTAGAGCATATAGTCTTGTTTGTAGTTCTAGTTCTTGCATTTGAATCGATACTTTGACATCTTTATACTTCTTTGACATTTTCTTCATCAACTGCAACTATGAGGTCTTTGTTGGGGTACACAAAAAGGTTTAGTTGTTTAGCGATAATGATGTTTATATAGTGATGAATACTACCAAAATATATGGGTATCATTACATTTCTATCTTTTATGATTCCTTTAAGCTTTAGGGTCTTATGTTGTGATTCTCCCATCATGGTTTCCAGTAGAACTATAGGTTTTCTTTCTCCTTTTCTTATAACTTGGATCTTGTCAACTTTTCTAAGATGTGGTAGAATGTGCCTACCATTTGGTTGATGTATTTGGTCATGTGGAGTAATTGTTTCTATTTAGAGCACATCTTCTCTATTTCTATTTTGTTGGGTGCATGAGATTGAAGCTAATGATATTTTTTACAATGCCTCATTTTCAATCATTGGTATCTTGATTTTAAATCTATTGGGTTGAGTTGCCTTACCCTAATCCCTTTCATGAAATTTGGTCGATGTGTTTGTTGTTAGGATTATATAATCCTCCCTTGTCCATATATAGTCTATTTGATCATCTTGTCTAACTTAGAGAGACATTATTATTGTACTAGAGTGTGGGGAACACATACAGAGCTTAACTGCCACTTACTGCATGTTCATGCATGAGTTTATGTGCCTCTGAGATCAATCCCTACATTGTAGGAGTCACAACAACCTCCATCAGTTGGTTGTGGTAGGTAGGCAGTTATGCTGAGACAACCTTCGGTTACATTCAGTTAGATCACTCTTAGTTAATCTAGCGCGAGTTTTGCGTGGCTGTATGGGGGAGTGGCACCTTTTCTCACCTACCTCATCAATTTAACTGATTGTTGGACTGATTTAGACATCAGGAGTTAGACTAGTGGCTCCCATGCAATGATTTAGGCACTCCCAGTTATCCAATTGGTCAGGTTTAGTTGGTAGAATCGAATCGTATCCACATGATTCGAATTCTCGTTATTGTAACATTGTTGTGTACTATTGGGAATAATAAAGATTGATGTTGTAATTAACTGATCAATTCTTATCAGATTTGTCTCAAATTTGTCTTGTTCAGTGTACATTGTTCTTTATATTCCATTGTGCAATTCTACCTTTCAATTGCTCTCATTTACCTGTAGATCAATGGTTCAATAATTTAACATGGTATCAAAGCCTTGTTTAGGCTAGCAGCAAGTATTGTCTGATCTCCATTGTACACCAGAAGCAGCTGATTTTCCACACAAATCCTGGAATGATAGCCTTGCTCCCTCCAAATTGTGTCCAAAGAAGTCTATCTAGGTGTGACGGACTCTGAGAAAGTGTACATGTCGAGGTGGAAAGGCTTGAAACTTACATGATTGCGAATTGATTTGGGTTTTTGCAATGATATTTGTAGGTACCTATGTAGCTTCTTGAGGAATTGATTGTTTCAACATATAGAAAGATGGATTCTTTAGCTCTTGTACCCTAAATCCTTACACCCTTCAACTACTCTAATTGGAGGGAAGATATGCAGGTAGCCTTGCACAAACTTGTTCTATATAGGATGACAATGGGCAGAGAAACTGATCTCTAACAGTATGTTGAGAAGATCAAATTTTTGAATCATCTTGATGAGGTCTTCAACTTCGTGTGCACCCATATCTCCCGGGATCTTTTGTTCCATATTGAGGGACTAAGGACTCCAAAGGAAGCTTGGGAAAAGCTTAAATCTTTGTTTGGAAAACAAGATGAGCTTCAAGGGCATATTTTGGAGAATGAGCTCATAACTCTACATCCTAGCAGTTTCAAATCTATTCATCAATTCTTTACAGAATACAAGTCACTAGTACTGCAATGCAAACAATGTGGATTAGAGAGGAAATATAAGCAGCTTGTGCCATCAATACTGAGAAATATTACCTCTATGTACTCATTATTTGTCTCTACATTCCATTCCGGAAGAGCTTCTATTCCTAATTGGAATATTCCTTCTCTAGATTTTTTTGTTGAGTCCTTAATACTAGAGCAAGATAAATTGGTTCAAATGGGAGTGCTTTGAACCTCTAAGAACCTAGCACTCTTAGTGATAGACTCAAACAATGTGCAAGAAAGAGGGAAGCACAAAGGGAAGGAGACCAAAAACACTGATTCGAATCCAAAGGAGAATCATAGATCTTTCGATGGAGCCTCAGGTTCCAATAAAAAGAAGAAATTCAAGAAGACTAGATGTCCCTAATGTATGAGAGGCTTTCATACAGAGAGCGAGTGCATGAAGAAGACCATCGACTGGTTGTCAACACTCCTTGAACATAACAATATTGCTCTTCCATAAAGAGTATAGAAGTCTAATGTTGGACAACCAACAAAAGATCATGAGAGGTGCCATGCCTTTAAGGCAAGCCTCACTCAATCGAAGGCTTATTTGATAGATTCTATAGCATCCAACCACATGGTTTCCTCCAGGAAATCCTTCACCACTCTCATTCTCTTAGGAGGACCTATCATTCATATGGGGGATAATTCATAGATTCCAACAACAGGTAAAGGTTCTTTTAAAATCCAGCATGGTGAGTTCAAGAATGTACTCTATGTGCCCTTTCTTGTAGAAAATTTGTTATCTGTTTATGAGATGACACATAATGGCTCACCAAAGCAAGATGTATTTAGTTTTGACTCAGTGGAGATCTTACATATCTCAAATGGGAAGATTATAGCAAAGGGTGTTCCAAACCATGCCTCCAAGGCATATGAATTCCAACACTTTCTGCCATACTTAGCTCCAACACAATCTCAACAACCATTCGAAAGGGGAGGTATAAACTCTCTTTCATCTCCATTTGCAGATAACGATATGTTGTCTAAGATTTCAGTTTCAGAAGATCAGGAACAAGATCAACATGATCTTGATATTGAGATTGTACCTCAAGATGATCTAGAGCTAGATCCAACACCTATTCTGAATCAAACGCCTAAATGGGTTGAAAATATCATTGAAGCTGCTGGGAATGATGTTGGGGAGCTAGATGATAGAAGAAAAATGAGGTCCCAGTATCAGGATGAATACGTTGCACTCTCTCACACAGCTTCGCTACCTACATAGTGGTGCAACAAAATTTCAGGAAGATTGGTGTAGGGTCAGACCAACCACATCCAATCCAACCAACACCTCCAGGATCTAGTGGCTCCTACTCTTGGTAGGAACACAAAATTTATCCCTCAACCAAATTCTACGCCAAAGTTGTCTCCCCACAATTCTGCTTCCACAACAGGCCTTCCCACAGCACTGTTTCCGCAACCATCATTCTGCAACTTCCTTTCCGCAACTCTGTTTCCACAACAGAGTTTCCACAACAGGATTTCCGCAAGTGGGTTGCAGGATGTGAGATGCGATATGCGCGACAAACTTTCCAAAGTAGCTCCCCCGAAACTTCCTTTCCGTAATCTTCCTTCTCCGTTATTTTTCCCAGTCATCAGATCTTTGCGGCCTTCTCCACGACCGTCAATCTACTTTTGATGCAGATCTCACTAATCTTTGTGGATCTGTTATTACCCTTGCAACTTCCATTACGGATCTCTCCTGGACAGTTAGATCTTCATCTGTGGACTCAATCCCCACCATTCATTCTCTGCCAAAAACTGGTTAGGGAAGAAAATATGCCCATTGCGTTGATTGATCATGGAGTTGATCAAACTAGCCTGCAAAATCTAAGGTTCATTATCCTAACACCTCTATGCATGCATTTTCGAACTATTCCAGTCATTCAAGCAACAATTTCATGCATGAATCAACAGTTTTACAAAGATACATAGATGTTCATAAAACCATCGAAGTCATCTCTTCACGAATACACAGCTCAAATCAGTAAATGCATCTAGGATAATAACACTGCAAACAAACAACTAGTCCTTCTAATAAGCAAACACACAGTTCAGATCTCTTCTTCAGTTTTCCAAAAACATTTACAAGCGGAACCAGACGCAAGTCTGTCCGTCTCTCTGTAAATTCAGAATACTAATACTAAAGAGCAGAAACCTTATCCCTTCCCTAAGCTGCATTTTTAACCTAAACTATAACCTCCTACAACCTGAGTGGTCCTACAACTGAAAACAAACAAAAAAATAGAGTGTAATGGAAATATCCCTATCTTAACAAACAAACGGTGGCGTGATCTCCATGTAGGGAGTCATGATCCACCATTATGCCTATCGGGGCTAACAAAATATGACTCAACGAAAAAAACCCAAAATCTGCCACAGCATGTGACCAACTCATCACATTATTGGCAGGCCATGATGCTCCTGCATCAGAATCCCTAGCTTGAAAATCTTCATGGCTCATGTCCATGAGCTCCCTTCCTATTTTTTTTCTGTAGGAATGCAGCAGAGACCCAAGATACAAAACCCAAGAAGTGTTCTCATTTTGAACAGTCCCTTCAGCCATGTTTTCCAGCACTCTGTTCGTAATAGGTCCTTTGGTCCCAACATATGTTCAGACTTCATTAAATAATCAAAATCCTCTTTGCTCTGACTTATAAACAAATTGTCAACAAGTTCACCTTCATCTATATATATATAATTCAGCCTCCCTATTACAACAATAATCATAAAACTCATTAGCATAATGATGCCTGATATCCAAGAATTCTCTACTTGAATTCTTTGGCCTTCTTCTCTTTTACTTGTTACTATCACATCACTATCCGTGGTAATTTCAGTAACCATACACTTCCCATTATTTTTTATAACTTCATGTTGTGCTTCCTCCATCAATGCCATACTTGCATTGGACATTTCTTGCTGATCTATTTTGTCCTTCAGCCAGCCACTCCACACCATGTTAGTCAATTCAACCTCATTGTCATTTGCTTCAGCTTCCAATCAGTCACCATTTTCTTATCCGTCATCATCAGTAACTGATTATTAGCCTCCTCTTGCTTACCCTTGAGTGGATGAAGACTATGTTTCTTCCCATTCATTTCAAAAGAATAGATATTCCTCTTACCCTCATGTATTGCTTCCTTTTCAAACTGCCAAGGCCTACCTAATAAAACATGACAAACATCCATCTCAATAATGTCACATCTTACCTCATCCTGATAGCTTCCAATCTGAAACTTTACCTGTCATTGTTTTCTCACAAGAACTTGATGACCTTTTTGCAGCCATGCAACCCTGTAGGGTTCTGGGTGTAATGTCTTCCTCAACTTTAGTTTGTCCACCATCTCTGTAGACACCAAATTATCGGTACTACCACTATCAACAATTAATTTACAGCACTTACCCTCAACCTTACAAACTGTCTTAAACAGGATCCTTCTTTGGACTGATTCATCGATTACTTTCCTCATCAATAAGGCTTCACCTTGTTCAGGGTAATTCTCATCCACCTCTAATTCCTTTGGAGCTTTAGGTTCAACTTGCACCACTTGTGCTCCTCTCTATCTGGTAACATTTTCTAGAGAGTCCGATGACATGTGACCTAGTTGTCCACATATGTAACACCTCACGGGTCCACCTCTTCCTCTACCTCTTCCTCTTTAAGCATTCCTTCCACCTTTGTTCTCATTGTTTCTGTCATGTTGTACTTGCTAGTCTGAATTTCTAGCTTCAACCTTCTACTGTTGTTCCCTTCCTCCAGAGCCTCTTACCTTTACTTTATGAATTTGCTTCCTCACCAGCTTCTCCTTAGCCTTCAAAGCAACTTGATATGCTTCTTCAATAGATATTAATGACAACAAACTTAGTTCATCTTGTATATCAAAACTTAGATTGTTTACATACCCAACAACTTTCTTAGTTGTATCCTCTATATGACCCGATCTAATATTAACCTTATAAAATTCCTCAGTAAAATCCCTAACTGTCATTGATTTTTGTTTAAGATTTTGCAGTTGCCTAAAAAAAACCAACTTATAATCTTGAGGAATAAATTTACCTCTCAACTTAGCTGTCATTCTGCTCCAGCTATGGATCCTTGCTTTTGTCTTCAAGATTCTCTCCTCTTGCACACCATCCCACCACAAGGATGCATGCCCTCTTAACCTTGTGACAACAAATCTAACTTGCTTGTCCTCCTTCACTTCAACAAATTCGAAGTGCTTGTTCACAACATTGATCCAGTCAATCAGTTCTTATGGATTCAAACTTCCACTATAGAATGGCACATCAATATTGGTTTCAGTATTTTTACCTCAGGAGTTTCAGTAGTCGTCTCCTCTTCCTCTTTAGGTACCTCTTCATCGCTTGTGTCTCCAGTGTGCTCATGATATCTGCGAGCCTCTAAGACTTCCAGCTTTGATCTTAGAGTTCTTATCTCCTCTTGCAGGTCTGCATTGTCAATAGATCTTCCTCACCTGCCCCGACCTCTTCCAACTCTGACCTCCATCTCCTGGCACAACAAATCACTTCTAGACACAATCTTACTGTCAATAATACCTTTTTCTAAATCTATTAGTAGTACAGGAGTAAGCTCAATCTTGTTTTTTATTTGAGAAAAACAAAATTCCAATCTCAATTACTAACAATCCACAATATTCAGAAATAAAGATTATTACTGTCCTGCTCTGATACCAAAATTGGTGTAGGCTCAGACCAACCACAACCAATCCAACCAACACCTCAAGGATCTAGTGGCTCCTACTCTTGGCAGGAACACCAAATTTAGCCCTCGGCCAAATTCCGCGCCAAATTTTCCTCCTCACAATTCTGCTTCCGCAACAGGCCTTCCCGCAGCATTGTTTCCGCAACCACTGTTCTGCAACCGCCTTTTCGCAACGTGGTTTCTGCAACTCTGTTTTCGCAACAAGATTTCCGCAAGCGATTTGCGTGATGCGGGATGCGCGACCAACTTTCCAAAGTTTCTCCCCCGCAACTTCCTTTCCGCAATCTTCCTTCTCCACTATTTTTCCCAGCTGTCAAATCTTTGCAGCCTTCCCCACGACTGTCGATCTACTTTTGATGCAAATCTCACAGATATTTGTGGATCTGTTATCGCCCTCGCAACTTTCATTACAGATCTTTGTTGGATTGTCAGATCTTCATTTGCGGACTCAATCCCCACCATTCATTCTCTGCCAAAAACTGGTTAGGGAAGAAAATCTGTGCGTTGTGTCGATTGATCATGGAGTCGATCAATCTAGCCTGCAAACACTAAGGTTCATTAGCCTAACACCTCTATGCATGCATTTACGGACTATTCCAGTCATTCAAGCAACAATTTCATGTGTGAATCAACAGTTTTACAGAGATGCATAGATGTTCAGAAAACCACCGAAGTTAGCTCTTCACGAATACACATCTCAAATTAGTAAATGCATCTAGGCTAATAACACTACAAACACATAGCTAGTCCTTCTATTAAGCAAACACGCAAACACACATTTCGGATCTCTTCTTTAGTTTTCCCAAAACATTTACAAGCGGAACCGGACGCAAGTCTGTCCCTCTCTCTGCAAATTCAGAATCCTAATACTGAAGAGCAGAAACCTTATCCCTTCCCTAAGCTGCCTATTTAACCTAAATTGTAACCTCCTACAACCCAAGTGGTCCTGCAACTGAAAACAAAACAAAAAATAGAGCGTAATGGAAATATCCCTATTTTAACAAACAAACGGTGATGTGATCTCCACGCAGGGAGTCATGATCCGCCATTATGCCTATCAGCGCTAACAAATTATGACTTAGCAAAACAACCCAAAATCGGCCACAAGATGTGGCCAACTCATCACATTGCTGGAAGGCCACGATGCTCCTGCATCAAAGATGCTACTTGATGATAGCGAATGATCCACAATTTGGCCCACTGAAGAATAAAATGGATCATTCCATCCCTCCTACAGAAAGAAGAGACAAAAGCAACATTTAATAGATCGAAAGAACATGGAAAGGTTCACATGCACAGTCCCAGGATGCTGGTGCACAGAAGAACCATGATTTTGCATGGCTACTCCACAGAGTTGCAGATTGCAACAATTTTTTCACAAGTTTTTGCTCAAAGAGAAAATTTCTCTCAAGTATAGAAGCTTATTTCCTAATTACCTCCTTATCTTGAGGGGGGTTTTCCCATGAAGTTTTCCCCATTTTCCTTAGTTTATTGAGCCATTATGTTTTTCATTAGTTTGTATGGGTGACTTTTGGCCTAGTTGTCAGGGCCCAAAGTTGTCTAAGTTAAGATTAAGGGGGGGTGTTAGGATTATTTAATCCTCCCTTGTCAATATATAGTCTATTTGATCATCTTTTCTAACTTAGGGAGACATTATTATTGTACTAGAGTGTGGGGCACATATATAGAGGTTAATTTCCACTTACTGCATGTTCATGCATGAGTTTATATTCCTTTGAGACCAATCCTTACATTATAGGAGCCACTCTGAGTGCCACCACCAACCTCTATCAATTGGTTGTGGTAGGTAGACAATTATGTTGAGTTAACCTTCATTTACATTCAGTTAGACCACTCACAACTAGTATAGCGCTAGTTTTGCATGACTGCATGGGGAAGTGGTGCCTTTTTCCACCTACTTCATCAATTTAATTGGTTTAACTAGTTTAAATGATTGTCGGATTGATTTAGACATCAAGAGTTAGACTAGTGGCTCCCATGTAGTGATTTAGACACTCCCAGTTAGACAATCAATCAAGTTTAGTTGGTAGATTCGAATCTTATCCACATGATTCGAATTATCCTTATTGTAACATTGTTGTATACTGCTGGAAATAATAAAGATTAATGTTGTAATTAACTGATAAATTCTTATCAAATTTGTCCAATAATTCCATTTCTTCCTCACGCTTGATCAAAATTAGAACATAAGAACAAAATAGCAATAGGTTATGATGAAAAATTTGACCTTTGCTGCAAACATATAACCAACTACTCCATCTGAAAAATTTATCCATGTACTCTGCTATTGGATCATAAAAAACATGGCAAATTTCAAAATACTCAATCACTTGTTTGTCATGACAAGGATGTCCAAAAAGTAACTCTTCTTGCATACTGTCAAACCGATCTTTAAAAGAGCTTTGAAAGAAATTCTCATGATTGTTTTTCAATGATATATCAGCAACTTCATTTACAACTCCATTCTTCTCAAGCACTTCAAGAGGAATATCATTTTGTTCTTCAACAAGATTAAGCAGAAAGATGTCTTCTTAACAATAATTTTCTGAATTGGAAAGATTTAAAGAAACATCCCATTGAAAGTTCTCATCTCCTTCTTTGTGATCCCTTGGTTTATTGTACATTGTTGGTTCTTTCACATATTGAGATTGATGGCATGATTGCTCTTCCTTTTCATTATATATAAGTAGGCTAAAATTTTCTTTAAAACCATCACTAACATAATTTTTAACAAGTTGACCGTAATATTCCAAAAAACCATCAAGAGTAGAACCCTCTTCTTTCACATTACTAAGCTGATCATCTTCATGCTCATATCTTTTTTTCAATTCTAATCCAAGGTCTGATTTCTCTTTAATTGCATTTTCAGAAAATAAATATGTGGAGGGACTGTAAGACTCAAAATTTGCAGAATCAGAATTCTTTATGTAATCACCCACAGAAGCATTAGAACTTAGAGGAAATCGCTGCTACAAAAAGGAATTTTCTAATTGGGAATAGGCAGCCTCATCTTGAAACAAAACTTCAGAAGTTGAATAATATGAAGAAGGGTTTGATTGACCATCCCAACTTCCTTCTTGGTCACACAAAGATTGACAAGACTGCTGCAAATTATCATCTACTTCAAGAAAAGAAATGTAGCTGGTTGAATCAGAGTTTTGGCTCATGTCTCTTTCAATAGAGGAAGAAATTATCACTGCTGGTGATATTTTTCTTGAATGTGAAGACAACTACTTTGTATTTCTTTTTTCTGAAATGGATTCTCATATAAAATTTCGAAAAGCTCTTCATCCATTAACTTATCATCACTATATAAGTTTTCCAAATCTTCAATGAAACCTTTAACATGCGTACAACAATCTTGAACCAACAATAAGGAGGGATATTGGTTTTTGTAATGTTCATGAAATACTGTATGAAAATCAATGAAAGAAAACAAAATTTCTGATGGTAGCCCTTCATACCATGACCTTGCATCTCCTTCTAAAGTAGCCATGAGCATTTTCATTAAAGAATCCTCATGCAATTTAAGTCCCATCTTATGTATATGTATATGAAATCTAACCAAATGAAGGGCAGCATCATCATTCTTTTGATCATTAAACTTTGGAAGACCTGTTTGCCAATCCACTTTAGGTATTCAATTTGGAAAACCAAGAATGTGAGCACGATTCATAGGAGCATACCTTGCATACAAAGAACTCATCTCGACAAATGAATATACTGAATCAACTCTTCAAACTTTACAATCTTTTGACAGTGGAGTCGCCATAGGAATTCTGAAAATTGGATTCTTCGAAGATAGAGTCGCTAGGTGAAAGATGCACAAACTTGATGATATTTGACTATTGTTCACCATCAACAATCAAATCTGAAACTATGTCGTTCATACCCAGGGAAGATTTGAACCTTCGTTCCTTGGCAACGACGCCAATTTGTTAACACTCAGAATGTACCCAGGTTGTGAAAGGTAAATCCCAAGGTAACAGAAAAAGCCACTTTAGAATGTATTTCTGACCTCATATATTCAGAGAGGGATCTCTATCTATTTACACAGTTTTTGTACTCAAGATATTCAATCAGAGACAATCAGAAGGTCAGATTTATGATGGGACAAATAGGACAAGTTTGTTTTAAAAGACTTGGTAAGACAGTTATGGAGGAGACCATTGGGCAATGGAGTCAACAATCAGATCTGAAATAGGTTGCAGGAGGTAAGGTTTTGAAGGTTTATGATCAGAGGCAAGGTAGACACCATTTCCTCAGTCTTGAGGTATTAGCAGGTTGATTAGTAGACAAAGGGAGACATTCCATCAAACAGAGCACCTAACTAGGGTGAATTCTGCAAGACTTTAGAAGAAAATATTTTGAAAATGCTTGAACAATGGACCTAGAGCATGCAGGATGAATTCTATCCCATAAAAACTAATGCTCAATCATGAAAGCAAATACAAAATGGAGTGGGAAACGGGATAAACAATCATATAAAGAAATTACTTACTAAAGAAAAAGATGACACAAGAATCTCTGACATGAAAAAGATTTTACATTCCTCCTCTGCAAATTTCATTCATTTACTGAAAATGTGAAGCCATTACAATGTAGAGTCTCTCCACTTTTGAAAAATCCCCCCCTAACTATCAATTACATTTTAATTTATATAAGAATAACCTCTACCTAACTTTGAATTGAAAACATAACTGAACTCTAAAAATAGAAATAGTTACAACAACGTTTCTCCTTCATATCTCTAATGGTGATAGCTGTGTGAAATTTGGGAGAGGTTTTTATAATTGGACATGTTCAAGAAAAAACCCATGTCTTCATTTCTCCAAAATCATCTCAAGCTCCTTGAAATCTGCCTTTGAAACTGATGACTCAGGTAATAAAATTGTAGATTTCTGGAAAAATGACTTGTGAAGATATTTTAAATTCTCCCAAACTGTGATTACTGTGTAAAAAATGAAGGAGATTTTTTATTATAGGCCTGTTAGGAATAAAAACCTCTCTCATTTTTGTAAAATTAAGTTCCATTTGTCCAAAAAAATTCTTTGAATTTGATGGCTGAAATAGTCCTTTGGAAAACATGAAAAATGGCCTGTACAACTGACTTTGTTTCTGCTAAACCATAGCATCTGTGTGAAAACGGAAAGAGGTTATTGTGGAAAGGTATGTTGTGAAGAAAATACTCTCTCAGTTTTGAAAAATTCATCATCATTTGATGTAAACAATTATTTTAATTTGATGACTAGAACAGTCATTTTGAAATCTGAACATTTTCCCTCTGAAGATGACTTCTATTCTCTCAATCTGTAGTACCTGGGTAAAAATTGAGAGAGGTTATTGTAGATAATAATGTTATTATGAAAAACCTCTTTCATTTTTTGAAAATTCTTCATTGTTTGCTGGAAACAGGTCTTTGAATAAAATGACTAAAACAGTCATTTTTAGAAAAAATATGCTATGTCGCTTCTAAACCTTGAATTGTTTAACTGTAATTCATAAACTGTAATTCATAAATAGAGAACATATAGCATCTATACTTGTAAGACCATATACTGTAAGAGAAATCCCACGAATTGATTGATTAAGGTAGCCATATTTGTTAACAGTGTCTCCAAACACTTGAATAATGCCAAGCTTTGGCACACTCTCCACTGTAAATTTTGTTTGTAAGACTTTAAACACATACCAATACCTTCATGAATGTTCTCATTGTATATATTTTTGCAACACTTCTGGGATGATGCTCTTTTTGGACTTCCCTTCTGCATTGTTGAGTGGTTGCTTCCCTTTTCTTGCTCTATTAAAATCAATTTCCAGCTCCTTAATCAGACTCTTTATCTCCGCCATTTTCCCTGTGATTGCAAACATGTAAAAGTTGACGTTGGAAATATGGAGGATTGTCTCCTTCCTCTCGCGCGTAGCACACAAATGAAATGATTTTTCAAAAACCAAGTCAACTTTACTTTTACACAATGGTCTATTCTGGAGCCTCCACTGAGTTGTTTTTCCCAAACCACTTTTCTCCGCGGAATTCACCAAAAGTTACCACGTGGAAAGTGGTTTAAATTCTGCTACCACCTTTCCAATTTAACCACCTCACAACTTTACTCTCCGGAAACACTAATACCCATTGATGAGTTTTCACTTTTTACATTAGCTGTCGGATTATTTTATGTGCTAGTGGTTTGATTATACCTTAAGAAAGGTAATAAATCTTGTTTAGCGCTTAAACCTTCATTAAGACTTGGTTTGGTGAATAAAGACCGCTTTTTGACTTAGGAAAAAAATATCCAAAACTATATAAGTTTGAATATAAATAAAATAATAAGTTTATAAAACCCATTTTATAAATCTCATTCAAAAGTTAATAAAACTTTTTGCCCCACTTGTGAAAAATTTATTTCTCTTTTTACCTAAAATTCCTTTAACTTCTCTTCTTTGCCAAATTGGAAATAGCTTAATGAGAAAACTTTGGAAACCAACTCAATCACCCATGAAAACTTAAAATTTTGAAGGCAATAAGACCAATTCCGACAAAAATAAATTTAGTGCTAACAGGGTAGATCTTCATTAGTTTCAGGGTTTGAATTGTACCCCATAGTAATTTCATTTCGTGGATTTGAAATTCCTACTTCATTTTTGTCCACTATTTTTGAACACTAGAGTGACTTGTCCTCATGTAGACGTCTTGGAATCCATTTCCTATCACATTCACAACAAATATTTTCCTCCTTTATTATTTCTAACCATTGTTTTGGGGAGTCTTAGATTAACTTGTCAAGTTTGCCTCCATTTTTTGTCGATTTTTTCCCTAACTATTTTGTGATTTCTTAATTATATCCATATTTTTTGGGGCATTATTGCCTTCATCTTCGTAACAATGGACATTGATTTGGTCTTTGTTACTAGACATTTTGGTGGGGCCTTCTTCTTTACATAATCCTTTCATTTTCTCAATCAACTTTATATATGATATATAAAGTTTAATTTATAAAGAATTTGACCTTTAACAAGTGAGTCGACTAGATTATAAAATGCCAAAAAGGAAAAAAAATATTTATGAGGGGGTGCGACTGATGTAAAAAAAGGGTCAAGTGTGCTTTAAAAGGAAACTTAGCAAGACTGATTGGGTTGTGGGTAGTTGAGTGAGAGGATAGGCGAGAGTATTATTATATATGGATAATAGGGTAATGGAAACACATGACTATATGACATACAATCAACACATACATGACTCATGAAAATGTGGCAGTGTACATAAATAATTGTAATGGGAACTAAATAAACTATAGACAATGTCATATAGTGGAATTGCATGTAATTTGTACAACTTATGAACAACTACATGGATATGATGACAAATTGTACAATTATGATAGCACATTGACACACATAAAATTAAGTGACAGTAGGTGCGGTATGGGTGTCAATCAATCCTGAAGGAAGTATAGAATACACATGCTCTTGGGGAAATGGAGTCACAACCAACAATAAGGTTGAAGCATACACCCTCCTCCAAGGAGAGATCCCCCTCCTTAAACTAAAGGTAAAGAAAGCAATGATCATTGGTGATTCCCTATCGTAAAAAAACATTATAATCACGAAATGATCCATACTCCACATAATATTGCAATGAATCATATGGAATATTGATCATCTTATTGAAGTGAAAATCTTCCATGTCAATTGTTGCAACAATGGACTTGCATATGGTAAGGCAAATGACACTTCATATTTGGAAAAGGGAGTCCTCATAAAAAATGGGATCTTTTCAAGATGGAATGGTTACCATAATTTAAATGACTAAAATCTCCTTAAATACAAGAATCACTAGAAATAACTTAGGGCATATGCAAATTCATGATAGGTGGTATCCCATTGTGAGGATTGTAATGTCCCTTTTTTGAAATTTTATTAAAATGACCAATTTTTCACTTTTTTTCTCCTATTTCGACCTTTGGCTAGTTTTGATGTCTAGGTCTCCAAATTGGCCCAAATGCTCACAAATATTCTCAGAAGGTGTATGAATGATATTAAGACTTTAATATGATGTTCAGGGATTATTTATGATCCTCCAAAAACTTCTGCAAGCTGGTTTAATATTTTGGCTAAGGTGGGAGTTTTTACTAGCCGATTGGGGTTTCAATTCCCCCTGGGTAAATGCTTAAAATGGATTCTCAAATGCTCCAAAAACCACTCGAATGTATGAAAAAAGGAAGAGTATGTTTAAGGAAAATTGTTAAGGTCTCATATGCATCATTATTCAGTTTATACAGGTTGATATAAATCTCTCCCAAACAACTACAAAATCACCAATTCAACCCTTGGAGAAATGACATCAAATCTTCTCCAAATGCAATTAAACTGAGTAAGATGAATTCAAATGCTTAAGTGCTGAACATGAAACTTGTAATAATAATAAATGAAATTCCATTCATCATAAATATATCATAGATACATTCCTCCATTCGAAATAATCAGCATTACCATGGCATATAGCAATATAGTGGGGAAATGGTCATTGTTTGCTCATGAATATTCACTTTTACATATAACCATTTGGTATTTCGACTTGAGACTTTCTGAGAATGAAGAATAGAGTATATTAATATTATTACAATCAGAAATATACCATGAGAAGTTCTCCCAAAGAGTACAATATCTCACCCAAAGTGCAACATCAATATAGTGGGAAATGGTCATTGTTTGATCTTTAAAAATCATTTTCAGATATAACCATTTGGTATTTCGACCTGATACTTTATGAAGATGAATAAAATAGTATATTAAGCCTTTTACAATAAGAAATTTACCATGATAAGGTCTCCCAAAGAGTACAATAGCTCACCAGAAGCGCAATCCTCCATGAGCAAGAATATGCAAGAAAAACTGGAAATGGTTGAGAGAAAGTGATGCACTAGAAGGATCCACGAGCTTCCCTATAGCTTACACCTGAAAATAAAAACTCCAATAAATCTCCATGAAATACCTGAGTGGCCTCTCCAATCACCAACTTAGATGGGAATCTTTCCCCCTCGAAATTGGTTAAGGCAAGAAACTAGTCATCCACTAGCTTTCTCAATTCACAAATGCAAATTTCTCAAATGATCAAAAGCTACCTTCATTATTTGTTATTTACATTTATAAAGTTTCCAAGCTCTCTATGGGGTGAATTCCTTCCAAATATGCATTCCAACTCTAGTTGGGAATATATTCCAAAGAATGCCACTTATACAACAATTCCTAGTCTCCCACTTCCACCAAATCACATATTAGTTACCCTAACTCCCTTGAGCGCCCTCTTGGAGCTATTTTTAGCCTTGAAATGTCATATATGTCATATGTCAGCCTTCATATTTGATTTGTGTCATAGGTATCATAGCATCTTCATCGTTTTTGTCATAGAGCTAGGGAATCCAGTCCAAGTGTCTCCCTAGCTCCAAAATGCCTCTTCCTCTTCTATGGGAGTTACTTTTCCACTCCAATTCGACCTTAATTGATTCATGCCAAGTATATTGACCTTCCAACTCATCCCAAGACCCTTGGGCTTCTTATGGATTCGAAATGACAAGAGGAGGATGCCATGTGGCATATAAAATCTAGCTTGTGTGGGTCCCACATCCTCCATGTGTCTTAATGATCTATTGCCACCTTGATTTTCCCTTGTATTTATTTATTTAGCTCCTCTATTAAATATTTATGCCATTCTAATGTTCAAACATCATTTATTTCCCCCCTCATTCCAAATCCCAGAGCTTCCACCCCCAACCTAGGAAACTAGTAATTTTCCTCCTTGGCAATTATTTGACCCTTAGCATCAATTTGACAAACTCTCATGAATATGGAAAATGTGATTAGGCCATTGTTACCCAATCCACATTTTGGGACATGACAAGGATCAAGCATGCATACACTATGAATTTAATGCAGAGTAAAGGACCTTTGATTCTCAGTCATGCCTTAGGTCCCTTTGCTCCTTCTGCTCATAGCGAAGAGGTACCTGCATTTATGCCCCTTTCAAGTACCCTCTTGGATATAATGGGATAATTATTCAAGATATGTGGTGGGTATGTGAATGTTGATGGAAGCCAATGAATTTTGGTAAGATCTCAAGTCTTTTTTTCTCTTAGATGCTCTGGAGACTTTATATGCGTATAAATTCTCAACTATTGAATCCTTGATTTATGTGCATGCTTCCGTTCATAGTATTTTGGATTTTCATTATTATAATGGCTCAATCAAGTTATTAGATAAGAGATATGATAAAATTAGAGAATATGGGTTGGAATTTCTAGAGATTATTTTACTTGGCTAGCTGGGTTTGACTAGGTATGGTTTAGATGTTTATGATAGTCATATCGATTTGTGGAGAGAAATTGTGCCAACCTTCTTGGTAGAGAAGGGAGTTGGAATCTTTGTTTCACTCTTGAAAAGGAAAGGGACTTGAATTCTTCACCATTTTACCTAGATAGTAGGTTATATTTATGTTGTTGTATTTGTTGGTGAAGTTTCATGTTATCTATTCTATTTGATTAATAGAGGTAAGAGTTACTTTTGGGTTTCTTATTGTGTATGGACTCCAAGTTGTCCATAATTTGATATGTGTGTACTCCTTTGTTCATAGTGTCTTAGTTTTTGATATTTTAATCAATTTTTTAGATAAGAGGTGTGAGCGTATCGGGGTGTTTGGTTTGAAAATTCAGGTGCTTTATACCCTTTTCTAGTTGGATTCAACTCAACATTGTTTAGAGGTTCATAGCAGTAAAGGTTCATTTTATGGTTGGAGAGAATACTTGTGGAGCTACTTGGTTGAAAGGGAAGATGTTGAGAAGTATAGGGACTTGGTCACATATAAATTTTCTTGCCTAGTTAAGCACATTTGTTGTTGTTGTTGAGTCTCTTTCTTGTTGCAATTTGGGTGTAAATCTATTGAAGACCTTTGGTGAAAAGAGAGATAGTTAGGAAGTTATAGGGTTTTAGCTCTCTATTATGCCTAGACAATCACCTCATCTTTTCATGGCTAATCCTTTGGTGAAATTTCAAGTCATTGTGGAAAGAAATCTTGAATTTCATAAATTACGAGAAAACATGGAGGCTAGCATGGAAAGAATAATATAGCAGTATGTCGAATATTATAGGTTGCAAATGGACAACTTGAGAAATGGAGGTCAATTTGAGTGATTAGATCATTACATTTGAGAAATTTGCTAGAGACATTGACTTGCACTTCAATATTTTTGGCTTGGTATGTGGATCTCAATCAGGTACTTGGGTTATTGATGACTTTATCAAATAATTTCCTGAAGAGGAGAACATGACAGTCCTACCGAATCACCAACTCATAATTGAGCAACAACACCCATTCACCATTGACATAGAGCAAGCGGATGTTATAATGGAGGAAGCTTACATTGGGATTTGATTGATTCCATAATGCTTGTTTTTAATGGTTTATACTTGTGTTTATCTTCTCAGTCAATATGTCATACAATACAACTTCATAAATGATAAGACACATTATTTAGTCAATTGGTCAAGAGGCCTCCTATAAACTTTTTGTTTAAAGGCTCAACTCTACAGAGCTTGCTGCAGTTTTGTAATTTTTGAATTATTATGTACTATTGTCGAATGTTTTGACCTTTTGCAACCTCCTTTTAATACAAATCGATATCTGTGTTAGTTATAAACAAATAACATGCATAGAATTGGGAGCGACAACACTCGAGACTGTATAGAAAATAGTTGAGGTTGTGTATGGATTGTTTGTTGAGGTATTTTAATCCAATAATGGATCAAGTTTAGCAGTGATACCAAGTGTAGTAAATGATTTAGATTTATTATTTCATTTGAATATGATATATATGTATAGACATGTATGTACACACACGAATGTGTGTGTGTGTGTGTGTAGAGAGAGAGAGAGAAGAATTGATAAAATGATGATTGCAATGATCCTTGTAACAATATACTTTTTTTTTTCAGATAAAAAAAGCCTGTCCTTGTTATTCTTTATTAAGAATCAAAGGGCAGTGTTAACACTCACCCGAAAAGTGTTACATGTCATAGGCAACATAATATCATATGAGTACACATCCGGGCTACAATATACTTATACACATTGACTAGTCACGACATGAATGGATATGTTCCTTTTGACCTTTCATTAACATGATTACAATGTTGTTATGATAATATCTATTGCTATGTTTATAATGATTTCAATACTAATTTTACATATATTTAACATTAGAGTTTCAAATTGTATTTCAATGCAACTATCTTATTTAACAAATGAATAACACATTTGCCTTTACATTACATTGCATACAACACAATGATCAAACTTAGAGGACTTATTGTTTGTTTTTATGCTTTAGTAGTTGGGATTACTCTCACAAAAAAAGACATTACAATCACATTTATGACCAATGAAAAAAGCACATCAAAAACGAAATATTTCTCTCGATCCACTAGGTAAATCTCCTCTAATTGCATTTCATCCCTTTCATTACTATTGGGATTGATTTCCACATCCACAAACTTTGTACAACTCCGATATTTAAACTTATGACTCTTTAAAAGAAAATAACCCTATAGAAAAACCTATGGAACAAGGGAAAAACACAAGGATTTGTAAAAAATTGAATAAGTGACACATTCTAATTAACATTGGACATATGTTAGGAGATAAATTTAGCTAATTGTCTATTTATGGGCCTTTAAAAAAATTGCTAATTGGCCATTTTTAGATAATGTTCGCCAAAATTTACAAGTTTTGGTAGTAAACTATATGTTTCTTATTTAATATTTGCCTACCTATCTATATGCTACTTTTAAAATCCAAAATAATCACCTAAATACTATACTTAGGTATACTATTTGAATCCTTAAAAAATACCCTCGGCCCAAATTCCGCGAGAAAAGGTGTTGTCAAACAATATTGTAAGTAGGATATGACAAAATAATATACACAAAATAGAGAAGGATTTGTCTAAGTGCAGGTGAATTTTGTGATGACCTTGGTGCCTTTAAAGATGTCATGCTTACCGAGCTCGCCACGAGGCAATTCTAACTATTACAACAATGTTTTTAAAGAAATTGACTCATGTATTTTACTCTTCTTCCTCTCTTATACAATCTTCAATATTTTTTACATGTATAATTCTAAAAATCTAAAGTGATACTCATTGCAGTTTATACTACACTCTTTTAAAAAATCTTAAATTTTGAATAATTTTCATGTAATGTAACTCAAATTTGCATAAATTTTGAAGTGATCCTTATTGCATTTTGAGATACATTCTTTTGAAAATATGTGAAATATTTTGAACAAATTATGTGTAATTTATCTCAACTTTTCATATTCCATGTTCAACTTTCATATTCCATGAAACTTTAGTGTATACCGAATGTTTATGTGATTACATAACAAGATGAGGAATATGTATGTTTAACTTTGTTCTTTAAAATGTATTTTAAAGAGATTAGTTACTATTTTTTTTTGAAAATGTATTTTAAAGAAATTTTGAGAAATTTTAAATATGAAATGCAAGGGAAAAATGTATTGTAAAGAGAATTGTTCTCATAATTGTTTTTGAAAATGTATTTTAAAGAAAGGTTGAGAACTTGTTAATAAGAAATGTTAAGACACTGATAAAATTCACATGTTTATATATCAAGCATACTATTAGAATAATGACATATTAAATAGAAAAAATTATTCACAATAAGTTCGTGGTGATTCATACAAGAAGGTAGGTGATGTTTGTTATGAAAGTGATTTTATAGAGAGAAGATATGAAACATAGGGAGGGGAGGTTGGTGGATTGTCAAGATGTCCAATGATCTCCACTAGCCCCCAACGTTGAAGTTAACTGAACATATAAGAAACATGAATATAAAGGCTAATTGTGGCATGGACATACTTAATGATGAATAGGTTGGTTTATTAGTGGAAGGTATGGATAACGTGGGAAAAAGTGTAGGTATGACACATGGCAAAAAATTGTAAATTGCAACCCTATATCACAAAAAATTGTAGATTGCAACCCCATATGGATTAAGTTTCTATGGCTAGAAGACAAAAAAACAAAAAACCCTCATTACAAAAAAAATCATTCACAAGGACTAACAACATTAAATTCAATTTCATACTTATAGAGACCTAAATTGCAAACCTATCCTTTGATAAACTATTGGATTGAATCATATCCAAAATGCAAGTCATATAACAATGTTGATGTCATATAACATCAAGTCGTATAACAATGTCCTATGTGTTGTCATCATGGCAAGTGGAGTATGATAGCCCCCCCCGCCCCCCCCATCATTGAGGTTGAGGTCTCCTTGGTCGAGGGTGGACCCTTTATTTGCTAACATATCCGCACTAAAATTGTTTTTTTTAGAGCATGATGATAATAAATGTTATCGAAGGAGGGGGTTAAATGTCTCATTCTTCTCAAGATTCTTCCTAGAGCGGATGTGTCATTGTTGACTCTTGAGTGTAGAGCTTGAATAATCATCATTGCAACCCCCATAACCTTTACAATTTTGATTCCTCTCTCCTTTAAGAGATGCAAACCAAGGTATATGACAAGGGATTTTGCAATGTTACTGGTTTCCTTTCGAAGTCCCCATGCAAAGCTTTGTTCTTCCTGTCCTTCGAGGTCATATACAACATTCCCCCCACCTGCACCTACCACCCCTTTTCACTGCTCTTCATCCAAGGCTTTATTGCTTAATTAGAGGACACATGGTGGATTCCCATTAAAAAAGTGGACGACAAATCCAAAACAATGTTGAAAAACTTAATTTCATATATAAATGTCTACAAATGTAATTATTAAAAAATAATGAAAGAATAAATTTGTTTGAATAAAAAAAATATATTAAATTGAATATGTTGTACACCATAAATACATTGTGTTAAACCTTTTGGAGTTTCCCTATGTAGTGGTTTTGAAACGATCGACATATGTTTCAACTAGACACCCCATCCATCTTCATGATCAAAATGAAGCTATAGAATGTATAAAAGATTGTGGCAAATTAATGATCATCCAATTTTTTTCTTCAATTTAATTAGAAGCTTCTCAAAGACCCAGGTCTCTTTAAGACAATCCTTTCCATAAAGGTGTAAAATTTGAGCATAAATGTTTCCATAGTTCTTAAACCTTGTGTTAAATATTTTGGAGTTTCACTATGTAGCAGTTTTGAAACAATTGATATATGTTTTGATTGGACACTCTATCTATCTTTAACATCAAGATGAGGCTGAAGGGTAGAAAATATTGCACTCAATTAAAGATCATCAATTATTTTCTTCAATTTAATTTCAAGCTTCTTAAAGACCCGAGTCTCCTTAAAACAATAAAATTTTGCTTAAAGCTTTTGGAATTTTGCTTTAACATTATGATGTTAAAGCTTTGGATTTTTTTGTATAGTAGTTTTGAAACATCCACCTAATTTCTTGTAGGCACTCCACCCATTAGCCATCAAAATAGATCAACATATATTTTGAATATATTTTGTCTATAAAATGAGGTTATCACCCGTTTAATGAAAGAATGTACGAAGGAACCTTCGAATCGGGAAAAATGTAAGAAACAAGACGGACCATCTAAAAGCCATGTGAACACTCACGGGTACGAGGCATCATTTTTAAGGGCTATTGATCCAGATGCAAGGGCTCTTATGTCATTGCCAGTCAGAAATCATAAGAGCCTATTCCTATTTCAGGATCCTGCCAATCATGGAGAATTGGCAGAGAAAAATATTAAAAGATTCGCACTGATTGGACCATTCATCCATGGCATTTGAATGAGTGGGTTTCTGCTCTTTGCAGGGTAGTTTGACGATTATATCCTACAAAACAGCTTCTATGGTAAATGGCAGGCCCGGACTTTAGGTTGATTTGTTTTTCATATTGATGTCACTGTTGTCGAAAAGCCCAAATGAGTCATCAAACACGATGAATAATTGAGAACTTGATTTGGGTTTGGATTAAACTTTGACAAATTTCAGGTCACTATTGCTAAACGTTATTTCTCATACAGATTTTATTCATCATCAATCAACAATTATTGATTTCGTGCCTTTTCAGCTGCAAAAACATTCACAGAACTATCCACTAGTCAAGTTTCGATCCCGACCTACATTGTTTGTAAAACACTGCTAAATCTGGCCGAGTTGTTACCAATGGGTGGAAGAAAGAAGCCTCTGATATTGGCTAGTACTTCTGAAGTTGTTAATTCCGTCCTGCTTTCTGGAGAACTCGATGGTGAGCCATGTACCCAAGCAGATTTGGTATCTAATTATTCGAGTTTTTGCTCCATCCGTCTTTCAGCGGGGCTTCTGCGTCTCCCTCGGGATGCGAAGGAGGGTTCTGAATTGAATGACAACTTGGAAGAATTGTTGTGCAAGCGAGGTGGAAAGGAAGCACCTTACGATGATGCAGCTATTGTGGGGGTGGCATCAACTACATTAAGGGAGTTATCTCTGACTTCTGGCTCATGGGTTCGTACATTTCTCTTGGCTTTCCTTTTTATTATTTAAATTGGAGTTATTATCAACAGTTCTCTAATAGCTGATTACTGAGTGGACAGTACTTCACAGACATCTTCCCACAGACTGGTTATTTTTTGTGTTTTAATTCCTGAAGCATCAGAACATAACCTAACTTTAACATAGCCAAACTTGTAATGCATTTTTTCATGCCACACATAGATAAACTAATGAGCTTCTAGTTTTCACTCCCCGTTGGCAGTAAAGTGATATGGGGAGTACCCCGAGTGAACCGCAACAATTACAAAATTAGCAACTGATGTAGACCTCCCAAACCACTGTGAGAACAGGAATGCCTAATAAGCACAGAGTCACATTTGAGCCCTGAGTTATACCAGCTCAAAATTAAAAGCGCAACAAACTCAAAATTCTCATACACGTTAATGGAAGGAAAGCATTAGTCTTCTCTTTATAGAGTATATATAAAACTGTTATTACATCAACATAATCTTTTCATACTTAACCAAGCAAGTAGGGCAAGCACATGAGATCTAGGTCCTACATCTAACATATCACAATCTTTTCTCAAGGAACTCAGATGAGCTGAACATTTAATGGCTATAGAATTGATAATTTATCAATTCTAGTTTATTAATTCTAGTTTGTTTTTCTTTACGTAACTGTTCAAACATTCGGGTATATTTTATTTGCTATAGGAAGTGTAAGATGACTGTTTTGTAAACCTGGCTCTGATCCAATGATTTCTGATCTAGAAGAATAGTTGTACATTGGAAGCTTTGTTTCCTTGCATCTCTCTCTCTCTGTTTTTCACACACTCTCTCTCTTTTCTAAATAAAAGGAAGATTTTATTAATGAAGTTACAGGATTACAAATTGCTTTTACAGATATTGAGGTTCCATATTGGTGTCCGTCCTCTGATATTTGGGCCCTATTGTCATTTTTTGGCTCCTTACCTATTATCAAAACAGACCAATTTGTATGATGATTCTGGACATGGGTGTAGCACCTGTATTTTTGAGATAAACTCTAACAGAACTGGACTAATATTCCCAGGAATTCAACTTTGAACTTACATACATTAACAAACTACTATTAACAAAATTGGATGGTGCAACTACATTCCCTTTCTTCATACTTTCGTCAGAGGTTGGGCCACTTTAGTCTTTGCATTCTGTCCTGCAGGATTTTTGTTGATTGCTCCTTCTATCTTCTGGATCCTTGCTTTCTGTCACAAATAATTTGTCGTTATGCTTTGGTCTGCCATGTGTTTGTCTATCATATGAAGCTTCTTTTCCATGCATGGCTTATCATCCTCTGCAGAAATATTATCAGCACATCGGTTCCCTTCCTCTCTTCAGATGACAGATCCAATCTTCCCCTTCAGTGTCACATTACTCTCCACCGGCTCATCCACTAACCCAACCATGATATCTTTGGCTGTCCAATGTGTTTCTAATTTTCAATTGCTGCTCTGTACACAGACTTCTGTGCCCTTGTATTGCCTGGGTCCTCTAGAATGAACCACAACGGTGCTCCCTCTCTGTCTTAATTTCCCCCCTTTTACTTGGTTTCTCCTCGCTTCTGAAATTCTTCCAGCTTTCTTTGGGCAGCAGGTGGGTGACATATTGAAATCCTGTTCATGAATCATTACATATATCTAGATCAGATTACTTAATCCTTGCTGTTCCTCTCTTCCATTGCCCCTCGGATGATCTCAATGCTTCTTTTGGTTCCAAATTCAGAGGCAGCCTTCATCTTTCCATGATACCTCTTGCATCCTTCTTCGGCAAATTTACTTCCCACATTAGCCTGTGATCGCAACCTCCAACTTGTGAGAACACAGGCTTCATGACTACATTAACTTTCAGCAATAATGAGAAATTCTTATGCAGCTGGTGATACTTTGTTCCACTTCTCCTGATGATAATTGACATGATCTGTATTGAATGCCTCTTACTTGAGGTGTTCATCATTAGGTTATTGGTGTGAGTTTGGTTTGCATTGCCATGATCATGATCTGCATTACTCTTGTTGTAGTAATTAATGAGGTTCATCACTCTTTGTGTGATGTTCCTCTGTCACAAACCTGTTCCACCCATTGGGCCTCAATGCTCCTTTTGATTGCTTTTCTTAAAAGAAACAGTGACCACTAACTATCCTTTTAAATTTTTAAGGAACTTCTGGGATACTCTTAGTTGTGCATGTTGAATTAGTATAGTTATAATAAGGTAATTGGCTTATATGTTTTCAGCTCTTCTCCTTCTAGTTGCCTTTGTATTTTGCTTGTGTTTTTTGTAACCTGTAAGATTATATGAATGTTTCCCAAGATTGAACTTGCTTATGAATCTTTTGGAGGATGCAAAATCTTCTTTGAATGTGATCTCAGGTGATTGTGAAAGACGTCCATACTAATGTGGGGAGGCTTGCAAGAGCCCTTGTTTTGGATCCTCCAGACAAAAAATCTATTGAATTCCACAAATCACAGAAAGTATTATATTCTCGGCTGCCATGCTTGAAGCGTATGGGCATTCTATCGGCTTACTCTTTGCCTGAAGAATATACTTTAGCCTTTGATCCACAAGTGGCATATCTCTCACCTCAACTAGCCTTCAATATCGGGCTACATTTAACATGTCTGAAAACCCTCATAGGACATGGTAAAGAATCTTTTGCTTCTCTATTTTCTGAAAGTGTTTCCACTGAGAAAAATTCTCTAAATGCAACTGCTGAAGTGGAAATCATTCCATCCACTGTTCTTCATCAATCACCAAGTTCAGTCCTGCCTAGACACCCGAGTTATAATTTTGAGGGTTCTCAACCTACTATGCCTAAACATGCTTCACACTTAAGAATATCTTTTGTAAAAATACCTTCTAGTGGAGTCCTTGATGGTTTAAAGAGCAGCAGCTATTCTCTAGAAGCAAAAGAACGCCAAGAAATGATAGATACCGCCTTACATCAATATTTCAAAGTTGACAGAGTTCTTGCAAGGGGTGACATTTTTTATATCCAGCTTGATTGGAATTGCAAATCAGAGATTTGCAGTCACTGTAACAAGAAGACAGCAGCAGATTCTTCAGAAGATATCATCTATTTTAAGGTAGTTCAGTTTTTTGTGCTTTTGTTCTCAAATAATAGGCATTAACAATTTTAACATGCACACACAAAAAAAAGATGGATTGACGCTTTCAAGTTTTGGCAATGCCCCTTTCATTAGTGATTCTTATAATGGTTTGACATCCTAAATGGCTGTTCTGGGTTTTGCTTATCATTAGGTGATGGCCATGGAGCCCTTGAATGAAGCTATTCTGTGTGTTAATTGCAATCAAACTGCCCTTGTACTTG
This sequence comes from Pseudotsuga menziesii, assembly GCA_001517045.1. Taxonomy (NCBI): domain Eukaryota; kingdom Viridiplantae; phylum Streptophyta; class Pinopsida; order Pinales; family Pinaceae; genus Pseudotsuga; species Pseudotsuga menziesii. The sequence continues at coordinate 197,748 of LPNX010086002.1, read as the reverse complement.
GTGGCAGTGTACCTTCACAAGTGCCTCCTGCTTTCATGGCTACTGGACATGCAGAATGCACACCTTTGCAAGAGGATATAGCTCGACATTTGGCATCTTTGTTGGCACCTTGCTTACATCCTTCTGCATTTTCATATAAATTTAAGATGACAGTGCTCCTGCATGGCCCTGCAGGTAATGCTTTGTACAATGAGTTTGTGTATTCTAGCTTCTGATGTTTGAGTATTCTCTTTTCTCAACGAAAATGTCTTACATAATGAAATCTATGAGCATTCAATGGATGAGGTCTCTTTAGTTCTACAACTAAATAGAGCAAACATATGATAACTATTAATCAAAACTGAAGTATCATGGAGGGAATCTGTTGGCAGGTAAGCAGGTAAGCAGCTTGACATCTGTCCACACCCCACCATAAAACCTTGGTCATAGGATAATCAATTTCACAATCTCTGAGTCTATTACCATAGTGGGTAATGTAATAACAAGTAGAGTTTTCAGCCCAAGGGGTTTACTCAAACAGTTGTAGCCAATGCTGCTGGGCATTTGGCTAGTTCCGTGACAGTAGATACCCAATTTGAATCCCCTGGGATAGACACATTAGTTTACATTGATGAGTTTACTAGGGATGCCATTCATAAATGTAGGGAAGCATCCATTGGGTTTTCCGCAAGGTTTTCCTTGGAAAAAACACAAATAGAGTTGTGCTTTGCAGTACGATTTATCTCTTCAACTTGGTTGGAATTTCACATATCCTCCCATGTGGCAAACTTGGGCAATGAAATAATCTTAAAATTGTTCACAGGGATGCTAAAGGTAGAACGTATATGATCATTGTGGAAAAACCTGGAATATCCTTGTGAAGGCTTTCTTCACTCCCTTTGCCATCTCCCTATTCCTATGTGGGGCCTTCCTCTTCCCATTTCTTTGAGAAATGATGTCTTCATCATAAATTTTGGGTTCAAAGCACGTGCTAAAGCCTGCAATGGAGTTTTCAATTGGTTCTACCTTTAAACAATGATTTGCCTTGTTGTCACAAAAACTAGCACCCTAAATGCAAGGACTCATAGGGTTCTAGCTAAGTGCAACTATAGAAGTGTTGCCACTGTCACCTAGACAACAACTTCTCTACTCTTTAATGACTTGGATAAAATCCAATCACATGGGAGGAGTCCCTAAGGCAACTAAGCACTTAATGATCAAAATATTATTTGGATTACTTAAATTGCTAACAATTTAACCATGAATGCATTGAGAGAGTGTGTGTTAAAGTAGAAATTTAGATTAAATGCTAGAGCAAAAGAAAAACATGTAAATTCCTGAATTGATCCAAAGATTCTACTCAAAGTGGATTAAATGTGACATACATGATTAAAGAAAACTATATTTGCTTCAAAATGAAAGGAAAAGTAAGCATATCATTAGCAAGTGAATAATAAACAATTTATTGCAAGAGAAATATATCGAAATTGTTAAGTTAGAGTCAGAAAGTGAAATGCATCCCTTTAAGCAATTATAGATATATGAGAAACATTGCTTTTGTAGTTATGTGATTAGCAAACATTAGTAACCAGCAATGACGATAATACTTTAAACCATAAAGAAGATTGTGAAATATATGCAAACTGATTTGAAACTTAATAAAATTGGAAGTAGAATATGAAATATAAAAGTTAAATCACATAAACTCTTGTTTTAAATTTGGGATTGCCAATAGAATTGAGTTACGATATAATATCCAGATTTAAACAAGCAAATGCAAAGATGTATATTAACCCCAAAAGTTAAATTTTTAAGTGAAATTTAATGGTAAAAACAATTATTATTCCAGCCCTTAGCCTTTTGAAAATATGTGCAAGTTAGGCAAGAATGTAGCAAGTAACCATATACTAGAAATGAAATAAAATTCTAGTTACTTGCATGGACCATCAACTCAGTATTTGTGTGTGTTAGCATAGGTTGATAGCACAGAAAATTCCAGATGTATTCTAGACACTTCAATGAGAGTGAAATTGAGAAAATATCTCCTTTATTTGCTTATATTTGTCTCATAAACATTCCAGATCTAAAATTTAAATGAATAACTGTCGAAAGAGAGTTTGCAGGATAAAAATTGAAGCAAAAAACAGCTCAAAACAGTTCAGAAACTAACCCAACCATAAGATAGATCAAATAGATGCATAAAATGGTTAAATTTAAGCAAGTCTAGAGTTAATTTTCACCTTAAATTAAGTTTTAATTAACATAATGCAAAATAGACCATAAGCTGTCCTAAAATCAGAACTTAAGAGACAACAAATAGCTAAAATTTTGCAAAAAATTATGCTTAAGATGCAAGTTAATTTTCAAAATTGCAAATAAATTTAAATAGGGACTAACTTAAATTTAAATGCCCAAAATCATGTGACTAGTGCCTAGTTGCTTTAGAGAGGGCAATGGGGTCGTAAATGAAGCTTGTAGAGTTTTGGGGATCAAGGAGTAGGAGTGGGTTGATGAGTTCAAACCCTTGTCCTAGCCTTTGATAACCAAGACACTCACTTCTTCTATCAAAGGAGAACTCAAGAGTTGAATTCCCAAATAATCCTACATATTTGGGAATTCAAGTAACATTGTTGAATCTAAACTCCAAATGACATTAATCAAGAGTAGATTATATGCTAGCTAGTTATGAAAGATTAGCAAAATTAAATTGAAAGCTAAACGTTTACCCCAATATTTATGTAGAATTAACACTTGAAGGAGATATTCATGGTGGACTTCAAGCACCAAAAGTTCCAACTAGCTTTTAGAATACTCACCAAAGCTCTCACACAAGAAAACTAAACAAATAGCAAGAGTGATTTTACTCTCCACAAGTTCTAGCAAAAGAAAACAATAATAGAAGTCTCTCTTATATAGATGAGAGAGTTGCTAAATCCTTTAAATAAAATAATAAAATATGTACACGGAGAGAGGGTTTTCCTTGGTAGTGACATGTTTGAGGAAATCCCGAGGTTGTGCAAGTTTAGTAGCTAGTTTTCCTTGCAGTTTATAAGCTATTAAATTGTGCATAAACACTACCATGGTGTGCAACCATAGTTGATCTAGATTTACATGTTACACCTTTAAGACTAAATGAACTTCCTAAGTTTCTAAGCAAGTTGAGAGTGATGAAGTGTATGTAATGTAATAGTGGTGAAAGTAACTGAAATGTTAGGGAAAGGGGTTTGCAAATTCACTATCATGAGAAGATGTATGAGTTCTAAGTCTGCTCCCTAGATTTTAAGAGCTAGGGGTTAATGAGCTTTCTTCCATATGTGTGCCTTGGAAGAGAATTATTTTCTGCTTGAGTTGCCCTTTCCTTATGCCATTTTTTACGATTTTTTTTATCTTTTATTTTTATTTTTTAGCCCTGTTTGGATGAGTCACTTTGCTTTATATTTAGCTTTGATAACTTGGGACTTCAGGATCATGACTTTTCCAAGAGGCCATAACTCACATTCATCATTTAATCTCATGTCCCTTAGAAAACTTTGACTCTTTTGACTTTGATTTAGGCACCATACGTAGAAATAATATGTAGAGACCTTCGAACATGACACATAATTAGTTAACTATGAAAGGGGGACATGATGGAAATGGATGAAGTGGCTGGTGAAATGACATGATATGAAAAATGGCTAGGTGAAATGTTGTTAATGATACAAAATGAGGGTCATGCTTGCTTAACCTACATGGTCATACACTTAATCTGATGAGGAAAGAAGAATTATAACCACACCATGATGCTCCCCAAGCTTTTGAAATAATATTTGAGGATACATGATCCATTATAGAGTAAAACCTTTGACATGTCCACACATAAGAAAACATTTACCATAGGTCAAATAGGGAGGTTATGTCATAACATTGGTATCAACTACCTGGAAGACTGCTTTTAAAAGTAAGTAGGGGTTGTTTGAATGGTTGGAGATACCATTTCGCTTTACTAATGCACTAACCACATTTATGAGTTTTTTTAATGAAATTCTTAGACCCTTTATTGACTCTTTTGTAGTTGTGTACTTAGATGATATACTAATCTACAATAAGATCTGGAAGGATCACTTAAACCGTTTGAGGCAAGGGCTAGAAACTTTTAAGGAGAAGTTCTAGCTGAATATTAAGAAGTGTGATATTTCCAGACATGTACTTCTTTATCTATGATATAGGATTGGTTGAAATCAATTGAGAATTGACTCACCCAAAAGTATAGACCAATTTAGAAGTTGCCTAGGCATGTGAATCTCATTGAGGTAAGAAGTTTTGCTGGTGGCTGCTAGTATTTGTGGAAATTTATTTCACATTTCTCAGAGATTGCTGGACTGTTACATTCCCTAAGAACAGATAATAGGTTTCTTTGGATAATGAAACAAGAGAAAGTTGTTGATATCTTGAAGAAGAAGATTTGTAAAGCACCTGTATTAGGACTTCAAAATCTGCAAAAGCTTTTTGAGTTTAAGGCTAATGCCTTTGGTTATGTTACGGTGGCAGTCCTCATGCAAGAGAGAAGATTGATTGCTTACCATTTGGAAACCTTCAGTGGAGTGGTGTTAGGATATCCTACCTATAATACAGAGCTATTAGCTTTATGTTGGTAGTGAAGCATTGAATGAGACTTTGATCCACACGGACTATAAGCCCTAGCAATTTTTTAGACATGGAGTAAATTGCAGCAAGCAAGGCATACCAAGTGGATGTCTTATCCGCAATAGTTTAACCTTTGTCATTAAGCACAAAAAGGGGGTTATCAATAGGCTTTCTTATTACTTATCTAGACCACTTAGGTCTGCAATCTCACAATCATGATGCAGCTACAACTTTTTCCATTTAAAGACATTCAGATTCAGTATAAAGAGGACAAAGAATTTCATTTGATTGTACTGGGTAAAACTGCCCCAACATCGGATAAAATTGCCCCAGTGAAGTCGACCCTATAGTGAAAAGTCAGTCAGAAAAGAGTATAATTAAGGGGGGTGTATTCCGCATTTGGACACACAACATAAGTTCGCTCAACCTAGTGAGACAAGTGCACAAGAGAGAGAGAGAGAGAGAGTAGCTGGAGGAAGACTTATCTTGGGGTTATCTTATCTTATCTTTGCTTCTTGGGTATTTTTTGTGAGAGAGCTTTAGCTCTTCGTTGTATTGACAATGTACTTTGTTGACGAATCTATATTGAAGAAGTTTGTTGGGTTTTCTTCCCTCAAAGAGTCTCCTAGAGGAGAAATCTTTGTGTATGCTGTGAATGTCTTTCTTTCAGTGATCCTTATGCATGCAGTTATTTTGATATGATATAGTTTGAATCAAAGATTGACTAACATAATTGCTTAAGTAAAAATTTCAAAATGGTATCAGAGCCATGTTGAAAGAAGTCATTGCAACAACTGCAATTGCCGAAAGTTGGAAACTAGGGCTTCTAGTTTTGAGCTTTTCCAACCAAAAATCAAGCCCGATCTTAGCATCATTGAACTTGCCCTAAGAGGGCGCATCTTCCTGTGGAGGCATAATTCAGATCCAAGAATTTTCATTTTTGACCCAGTTACTGTTGGATTGGGATAACTAGGGATTTCAGTTTTTGCCTATTTTGTCCACAGTTCTATAAGAAAAGAAGGTTTGCTCAACTCGCCTTGGGAGTGCACACCTTCTCCTTGGATCGGATTTTCCAAATTCAAAAGTTGGAAAATTAAGTTTTTCTCATAAAACTCTAGGTTGAACATTAAGTAGTTTTCAGGTTGATATTGAAGCTGATTTTGGCTTGTGGATATCACCTTGGCATAGCCATTGACTGGTAAGTCAAAATTTATTTTTTAAAGATTCTCGTTTTTGTCATATTTTAGGCTTGGACAAAATGATGAACAGCACCAAGGTTGATTAGAAGCTTGAAGGAGCTGATAACTTTCGAGCATGGAAGTATAGTGTGCTTCTCATTCTAGAAGAGAATGATTTGGAAAAATATGTTGAAGAAGAGGTTACAGAGCCAGAGGGAGATGAGGCTAATGCAAAGCACAAGAAGAACATGGCTAGGGCAAAGAGAATCATTGTAGATTCTATCAAGGACCACTTGATCCCTCATGTCTCATTATTGAAGACTCCAAAGCAGATGTTTGATGCCTTGCTCGGATTGTTTGAAGGCAAGAATATCAACTGAAAGATGACATTGACGATGTAGAATTCAGAAACCTTTCAATCATACTTCACAAAGGCATCTCAGATTAAAGAACATCACGAAGCCATTGGAGACATAGTTGAAGAAGCTGAAATAGTGATGACTACCTTGAGTGGTCTTCCAAGTTCATGGGAATCATTTATTCAGTGAATTTGTTCCAAAAGGAAGTTAACAAAATTCAACAGACTATGGGAAGAGTGCACACAAGAAGAAGCTAGATTGGTAGTAAGAGAAGAGAAGTTGGGTGATGACGAAAATCAAGCACTAGCAGCACATGCAAGAAAAGGGAAATCAAGAAAGAACCCCATTCTCTCAAGAAGTTTAAGAAGACACAAAGGACTAAAAAAGACTACTCAAATTACAAATGCTACATCTGCCAGAGGATGGGACACATTGCAAGAAACTGTCCTAAAGTAAAAGATCAGATTAGTAAAGGGAAGAACAAAAGACATCATGCTCATGCTGTAGAAGATGATGAACATGTTAAGAAGAAAGTAGGAGAAGAATATGTGTTGATCTTAGCTCTTATAGGGATAGTCACTCATGGAAGTGACACATGGCTTATTGATAGTGTTGCTTCTAAGCACAAGACCGATTACAAGAATTCTCTCTCAAATTTGATTAAAAAAGATTCACCCCATAAGGTGAAGCTCCGTGGTGATTATCAATATCGCATAAAGGGGTAGAAGTCTCCTAGAAGTTGGATTCTAGAAAACCTATGAAGATGAAAGATGTATTGTATGTACTTGGTTTGAAGAATAATCTCCTCTCCATCTCAGCATTAGAGGAATGGGGATATAGAGTTGCTTTTGTTGATGGCCAAGTTCTCATGTGCCAAAGGGAATGGCTATTGATGATGCTGGTGTGATTGGGGTTCAAGAGGGAGGCTTGTACAAGCTAAAGGGACACTCAAATTCAGCATTGGTACATAGCACTATGAACCTGAGTGATCTATGACATAGAAGACTTGCTCACTTACATTACAAAGCATTGCTAATTTGTGAGCAAGATGGTGACTGGTCTACCAGAGATTAAGCGAACCATGATGGTGTTATCCATTAAGTTGGACTTAGGTTGATTTCTAATGAGCCGCCAAAGTCATAAACAAGTCCCTTGTTCATTATCAATGCTTAGAAGTTCAAAAGTCCTTTCAGGGCCAATTTGGCCCCTTTTAAAATTTTACATGTTCACACCCTACGGGGATATTATAATAAGTTGACGTAGCATGATGACTATTTGTAAAAGGTTTGGCCAACTTAGACTTAGCTATAAATGTGATACTCTATAGTGTTTTTTCTTTTTCAATTATATGTCGCTTGTCAACGACATATAATCTCTAAGTTTTTCACTAAAACATCCAAAGTTGGAGCATTTGCCTTGGTGGTTAGGCCTTAGGAGGTTATTAAAGTCTATGTGTCTATGTATATTACTGTTGAAATATTGTAACTTCGAAGAATATTCTAAATGTATTTTACTGATGTAACCCAAGGGAGATGTCTTATTCCTCCATTGGGATGTTACTATTGTATTTGGTCATTATAGAGTCATGAGGTATAACCTCCATTGTAAGTCGGGTCAATAGTACCCTCTTGAATATAATATAATACTATTTTGTGTCTTCCTAGGTGAAGTCGGCCTAGTAAGTTTGTTGGGGCCGACTTGTTAGGGTAAAAATCAAGTGACATAAAAAGTATAAATAGAGGAGCTGTGTTCCTCATTTAAACACACACTCACTTGTGTATAGCGCATAGGAGAGAGAGAGAGACATATCAACAAGGAGGAGCCCCTGTTTTGGGGTTTTATCTTATACATCTATATAGAGGATGTTTTGCTGGGTTTTCTTCCCCTTGAGGGTTTCCCAGGATAAATCTTTGTCTATCTTGTGATTGTGTTTCTTTCAGTGATTTTGCATATGTTATTAATGTGAAATTGGATTAAACACTATTAATATCTAGCTAAGCATATGAAATCTTAACATGGTATCAAATCTAGCCTAAATAGAACAACTTTCACAAGGTGAAACTCTCTCTCCTCTCCCTTCAATAAGAAATTAGGGTTTCTGCCAAAATTGGAATTTTGGAAATCTGATTGCACAGAAAGTTGCGCCTCCATAGAGTGCATCTATTGAGCCCTAGATCGAAGTTTTTGAGAGGGGGGATCTTCGGGAAAGCCAAACCCTAGTTTGGCCTTGAACCAAAAAACTGCAGAAATCTAGAACCAAAAATCTGCAGAAACTGAAATCTTGCAAGAAAGTTTTGAAGGGTGGACATTTGGAATCTCTAGAAACCTAAGTCACCTGACA
>LPNX010086002.1:82320-187245 GCA_001517045.1 Pseudotsuga menziesii | reverse complement strand
CCATGAATGCTAGGTGGAAATGGAGTCTTGGTGCTAGAGGACTTCCTCAAAAATGGAAGAGGATCATCCTCTTTTTTCTTGCTTGCTGCTGCCACCTTCCTTAAGCCAACATTATCCTCTCTTTCCATATCCCTCCTTTGGTTAGCAGTCACCGCTTTGCATGAAGAAATCCCACAAGAAGGAAGGGCCAACAAATGGCCCTTAACTCGGAAATATGTGCTCATGAACTCATGGTTGCAAAAATTGCATCTCCAAGACACATTGCCTCCCCCACCAAGCTTTGCCCCGGGCCCATCTTTCCTTGTCACATACTTCCACAAAGGGTATTTTTTTTCTTGGGCTTGTTGTCTTGCTAAAACAGGGTTATATGGAGCATGAGTTCCACTAGCAGCCAATGGAGCACTTGACGGAGGAGGGGAACCGGTTGTGCTTGGTGGAATAGGAGGGGAGGCCCTAGATGGTGCATTTCTCCCTTTCCTTTGACCCCTACCTCCTGCCCTAGCTGATTGAGACATTCCTTTTCTTGTGTGATGGTAGAGCTTGCAATGGTCTCCACAAATCCACCGGAATGCACTTGGAACCGCTTGGAAACAATGGATAGCCTTCAAATCTCCTTCAAAACTCCTTCACCTGCACATAAAACTCACTCTCAATCAATTGCTTCCTTTCAAATGACAAAATAAAAGACAAAAAATTGATTTTAAGCAAACCCGGCTGTCTTTTTCCGTTGGTCACGTGTCCTGTTTTCGGGACACGCGTAATTTTCGTGTCCGATTCGATGGATTTGCGTGTCCGGTTTTAGGATTCGACTGGAAGTCGAATCGGGCTTGTGTCGGACTCGAATCGTGTCCGATTCGATCCCCACGGGACACGAGGGGGGCTAGAGGACGAATCCGGTTTCTTAGCCAGAAACCAAGTGGACCAACCAACTCGCCTCAATCAAGCGCATCTTTTGGTAAGGTCAATATTGCATTTTGAGAAATTTCATTTTTTAGTGACCTCTTGGATAAGATGGCCCCAAGCACTAAGCTTGAGGACAAGCTAGAAGGCATAGAAAACTTTCGTGCATGGAAGTACAAGATTGGTATCATTCTTAGAGAGAATGATCTTGAGAAATATATCAAAGAAGAAGTTGCAGAACCAGAAGAAGATGAAGCTAAGGAAAAGCACTAGAAGGACCTAATCAAGGCAATGGGGATCATAGCTGATTTTGTCAAGGATCACTTGATCCCTCAAGTGTCATCCAAAGAGACACCAAAGCAAATGTATGATGCCCTTTCCAAAATGTATGAAGGAAAGAACATCAACAGAAGGATGGATTTGAGAGCTCAATTGAAGAGTACCGAGCTGAGTAAAGGTGAATCCATTCAAGACTACTTCACAAGGGTCTCCTAGTTCAAGGAGCAACTAGAAGCCATTGGAGACTCCCTTGATGAAGATGAACCAGTTATGGCTGCTCTCAACGGTCTCACTAGACCTTGGGACTCATTCATACAGACTATGTGTGCCAGAAAAGAAAGTATGAAGTTTGACATTGTATGGGAAGATTGCATCCTAGAGGAAGTTAGAGTAGCTAACAGAGAAGCTCTACTCAAAGATGATCAAGCCCTAACCGTTCATACCAGAAGAGCAAGAAGGCAATCAAGCTTCAAGAAGGAAAGTCACAAGGAGTATAAACCTCCCATGAGGTTTCAAAAGAAAAGAGAAAATAGTTAGAAGAAAGACTACTCCCAATATCAATGTTATAATTGTCACAAGATAGGACACCTTGTCAGAGAGTGTCCATTGAAGAAGAAGAACAACAAAAGACATCATGCACATCTAGCTGAAGATGATGTGGATGATGAAGAAGAAGAAAGACCTCGAAGGAAACAAGCAAAAGAAGAAGATGTAGAAGAATATGTACTATTCTCTGCACTCTCTGGATTTGTAATACATGGAGAAGATACATGGTTTATTGATAGTGGTTTCTTAAAGTACATGACAGGACAAAAGAAAACTTTGTCAAGACTCGAAGAAAAGAAGTCTCCTCAGAAAGTATCATTAGGAGATGACTATCAATATCCCATCAAAGGTATTGGTGAAGCAAGCTACAAGCTTGACTCTGGAACTCTCATGAAGATGAAGGAAGTACTATATGTACCAGGTTTGAAGAAGAACTTACTTTGCATCTGAGCATTAGATAAGAAGGGATATAGAGTTGCTTTTATAGATGGACAAGTACTCATGTGGACCAAAGTAAAATCAATTGAAGATGCAGTTGTCATTGGTGAAGAAGGAGGATTATATAAACTCAAGGGACATTCGAAAACAACCTCCATGAGATCACTAGCTCAAGTGAACTATGGCATAGAAGGCTTGCTCACATCAACTACAAAGCATTACCCTATGTGAGCAAAGTAGTAACTGGTTTACCAGATTTGAAGATCGACCATGAAGGCACTTGCAAAGGATGTGCAAGAGGAAAGAATATCAAGAATCCATTTCCGAAGGGTGAGACAAAGACTAAAGGTACGTTGGAATTAATTCATTATGATGTATGTGGTCCAATGCCCTCCACATCTTTAAGTGGGTATGAATATTATGTTACATTTATTGATGACTATTCAAGAAAGACATGGATATACATCTTGAAAACAAAGAATGAAGTATTCAGGAAATTCAAGTAATTCAAAGCCTTGATAGAGAACCATTCAGAAAGAAGAATCAAGACACTCAGAGCAGATAATGGTGGAGAATATACTTCAAAAGATTTTGAAGCCTTTTGTAAAGAAGCTGGAATCAAGAGGGAACTAACCACTCCCCACAATCCCCAACAGAATGGTGTTGCGGAAAGAAAGAATAGGACCATTATGGAAGCAGTGAAGACAATGATACATGATCAAGATCTTCCTATGCATCTATGGGCTGAAGCAACAAGAACAGTTTATGTGCATAACAGATTGTCCCATAGTGCCCTTGGATTCAAGACTCCAAAAGAAATGTACACAGGAAAGAAGCCTAAAGTGAGCCATCTCAAGATATTTGGCTGCCCAGTATATGTTCACATTCCAAAAGAAAAGAGAACCAAGTTGGATCCTTCCAGAAAGAAGGGAATATTTGTTGGATACTGTGAAGATTCCAAAGCCTTCAGGATATACATTTAAGGATTCCATCACATAGAGATTAGTAGAGATGTAACATTTGACAAAGAAACAATTCTTAAGAAATCCAGAAAGTGCCAGCATGAAGAAGTACATGAAGAGGATGTACCTCCCAAAATGTAGAAGCTGCACCCTCTCCTGAAATAGAAGCATTAGAAGATCGTGATATGCTAGAACCTCAGGACCCCCTTACTATGGACATATCACGAAAGAGAAATCATACCAGAAGCAGAAAAGTATGGAGCTCCAGAAGTCTCCACAAGAACAAGCAAGAGATCAAACCCATTCTCCAATTATGTAGCCTTGATGTGTGATATTGTAGATCGAGAACCTACCAGCTACGAGGAAGCTATATAGAAGAAAGAATAGGTAGAAGCAATGATGGAAGAATACTAGTCAATGATGGAAGAATGATGTTTGGGATATAGTACCCAAACCAGAAAGCAAGAGTGTGGTATCTTTCAAGTGGATCTACAAGATAAAACATGCAACTGATGGAAGTATTGAAAAATACAAGGCAAGATTTGTGGCTAGAGGATTCTCTCAGAAAGAGGGGATTTATTATGAAGAAACATTTGCTCTAGTAGCAAGGTACACTTCCATCAGAACCATCATGGCACTTGCATCCATGATGAAGTGGAACCTACACCAGATAGATGTAAAGACAACCTTCCTAAATGGTGTGATTGAGGAAGAAGTATACATCGAACAACCACAAGGATTTTGAAGTCGAAGACAGAGGGACTCACGTATGTAAGTTGAAGAAGGCTCTGTATGGACTGAAGCAAGCTCCTAGAGCTTGGTATGGAAGAATAGATAGCTTCTTGACAAGCTTGGGCTTTACCAAGAGTAAAGTCGACCCTAAACTTTACCTTAAGGTTATGGATGATGAACCTGTCATACTATTACTATATGTGGATGACTTATTCCTGACAGGAAATGAGAAACAGATTGCAGATTGCAAGAAGAAGCTTGCTGAAGAATTTGAGATGAAAGATCTTGAATTGATGCACTATTTTCTCGACCTGGAAGTGTGGTAGAGCCCAGAAGTAATCTTTCTGAACTAAGGAAAGTATGCAGTGGAAATCTTAAAAAGATTTGATATGTTGGATTGTAAAGCCATGCCACACCCATGGATACCAACCTGAAGTTGTTATTTGATGAATCATTAGAGTTAGTAGATGTGACTCAGTACAGACAGATTATTGGGTTGTTGATGTATCTAACGAATACCAGGCCAGATATATGCTCTATTGTGAACACCTTGAGTCAGTATCTAGTTAAACCTAGACATGTTCACCTGATAGCTTCAAAGCATGTGATGAGGTACCTAAAAGGTACAATAGACTTTGGACTATACTATGATAGAGATCATGACTACAGATTGTATGGATAACTGATTTAGATTGGGTATGAAGTGCTGTAGACAGAAAGAGCACCTCAGGTGGATGTTATTGTCTGAGATCTGCCATGATCTCATGGTTTAGCAAAAAACAGTCCAGTGTTGCTCTTAGCACGGCTAAAGCAAAGTACATAGTAGCCTCTTCTGCTAGTTGTGAAGCCATATGGCTTCGGAAGTTGATGTCAGGTCTATTTGACTTGGAGTTGGACACCATAGTGATTCTATGTGACAATCAAAGTTGTATAAAGATGACAGAGAATCCTGTGTTCCACGATAAATCAAAGCACATAGAAATCCAATATTTTTACATAAGGGAGCTATAAAACTCCAGTATGTGAGTATCAATGAGCAAGTTGCTGATGTATTGACCAAACCTCTATCTTGAGTAAAGTTTGAATACTTCCGTGACAAGCTTGGTGTAGTCCAAAAGGACCTCCTTGGAAAGGGGGAGTGATGCTGAGACTATCATTGCAAATGAGATGGCAATGATGTGCCAGTACAGAAAAGGCCAAGTGCGCTCGAGATGCTGATGAGGTTCGACATTTACTTGTGGACAAAAGTATCCTCTCTTGAGGATGGTGTTGCGGACAAGAACACTCTTCTAATGAGACTGGTCCTAGCCCTTACCGGCTGAGGATGGTCTTGCAGACAATACTCTCCTCTAGAGAGTGATCCTACATTAACTTGTAGGATGGTGTCGTAGACAAGAACACTCTCTTGAGAGTGGTCCTAGAACGAACAAGCTAAGGATGGTCTACAGTGAGCCCTGCATTCATTTGCAGGCGATGTGGTCCTACATTCATTTGTGGACGAGATCTGCATTCATTTGCAGACGATGTGGTCCTGCATTCGTTTGCGGACTAGATCTGCCTTCATTTGTAGATGATGTGGTCCTACATTCATTTGCGGACGAGATCTGCATTCATTTGCAGATGATGTGGTCATGCATTCATTTGCGGATGAGATCTGCATTCATTTTTTAAACAATATGGTTTTGCATTCATTTGCGGGCGATCTAGCTGGTCAATAATGTGGACCCTCCTTGTTAAGGGTGAGTTGGCTGATGAGGATTGCATCATCCTTGGACTTATGTCCAAAAGTGATAGGGATTGATCATGTGTGCTGCAGGTTATGATGCTTCTGATTGAGTGCTGCAGGTTATGATGCTTTTGATTGAGTGCTGCAAGAAGATGAATATCAAAGTGTTGCTGGAAAGGATTGAGTGATCGAGTGCTGCAAGAAGATGAAGATCAAAGTGTTGCTGCAAAGGATCAAGTGATCGAGTGCTGCAGAAGATGAAGACTCAACGCTGTAGAAGATGATGTTCCAGTACTGAAGATATTGAAGATATTCCAATAACTATTCCAGTTGTTGATGATTGTTGAAAACTTCCTATGACGTATAGATGTATTACCTTGATACTGCTGAAGATGCTCTCTCTCGTTGCTCCTATAATTGACGATGTTGTTGTCAGTAGAATACCCTTCTCATTAAGGGGGAGTGTTGAAATATTGTAACTTCGAAAAATATTCTAATTGTATTTTACTGATGTAACCCAAGGGAGATGTCTTATTCCTCCGCCGGGATGTTACTATTGTATTTGATCATCATAGAGTCATGAGGTATAATTTCCATTGTAAGTCGGGTCAATAGTACCCTCCTGAATATAATATAATACTGTTTTGTGTCTTCCTAGGTGAAGTCGGTCCAATAAGTTTGTTGGGGCCAACTTGTTAGGGTAAAACTCAAGTGACAGAAAGAGTATAAATAGAGGAGTTGTGTTCCTCATTTGGACACACACATTCACTTGTGTATAGTGCATAGGATAGAGAGACAGAGACATATCAACAAGGAGAAGGAGCACTTGCTTTGGGGTTTTTATCTTATACATCTATATAGAGGAAGTTTTGCTGGGTTTTCTTCCCCTTGAGGGTTTCTTAGGATAAATCTGTGTCTATCTTGTGATTGCTTTCTTAGGATAAATGGGTTTTCTTTCAGTGATTTTGCATATGCTATTGATGTGAAACTGGATTAAACACTAATGACATCTAGCTAAGCATATGAAATCTTAACAATTACCATGCTCATTATGAACATGTACTAGGCCCCCCATAGTTTTTTTTTATTAAATTTTTGAGAATACTTTTTCTTTTCGCTAAAATGGGTTAAATTTTTAGTAAGTTAATTGTAAAAATTCAAAGTGTCGTAAATGTGTGGCTAGGGGGCCAAATTTTCCATGGGGGTGTTCTTTTCAAACTTAGAGCACCCACTTTACCCCAAAACCCTCTTTTCCTAAGTTTTAAGTGATTATTTTCACCTAAGTGAAATTGTCTCCGAAAAAGGCAAAAAGTGAATAAAAAATTAGAAAAAGGGAAAATATGGAGAAAAATAACATTCTTAAATTAGTGGGAACTTGTCCCAAACATGTACCATTTCAACTAAGTATCATGTTGGAGCAATTTTGGGACCAAATCAAGCCAATTCTAATCAAATCCATGAGGGGGCGAATTTCTCCTTAGGGAGGCACATTTATCCATGATGGGGTTCACCTCTTGTTGTATATGTGTCACAGAAAGAGGGGGGGTGACCTACCTTGTGAGAGGTGGCGCCTACCACCTCAAATTCACTCCAGTTCGCCTCCAATCATCTCAGAAAGCTCCAAAACTTGACAAATTCGCCCCCTTTGGGATTTGCTCTCATTTTTCCTATTTAAGTGAGGCTTTCTTCCTCATTTGGGACGGAAGCAAGGAACCTCTGTTCATGTACTATTTTGATTTTGCTATCTGAATAAAGTTGAAGACTTTGAAGGCTTATGAGGTGTGACATTTTTGGTGCATATGCTTTGTGTATGAGGTGATATTGCTGCAATTCTTTCATGCTTTATTTGAACTTCATAACCGATCTGGCATAAAGGGTTTTTCTATAACACAGAGTAAGTAATTGTAGTTGTCAATTTATTTACTTACTCTTTTACTCTTAGAGATTTGAGAAGGCATGTTTTATTAAGCTGTAGCTCATGCTCTTTTGGTTTCTAGCTATAAAAAGTACCATATCTAATATTTTCCGTTGCAAGTGTGATAAGATTTTTTGCAGGTTATCATCCAAAGTAAAAGGTGGAGCTAAGGTGCATCTCCTTTTCTTGGACCAGGATTAAAACACTTCTTGTTTCACCTTCAAACCTCCAAGCTTTCCAAGAGATTCAATCTTGAACAATTGTTTTATCTTCTTTCTCTAAAACCTACAAACTCTTTTCCTGGTTACTTTTTCGTACAAGTAAAATCAAATTTGAAAGGCATATCATAGTTATTTACTTGTTTTTGTTTAGATCTAAAAGAGAACTTGTTTTATTTTGCATTTTAAGCTTAGGTCTAAAAGCGAGATTTTTTAGAACTAAAAGGTTGAAATTCTTCCAGGTTTTGCAAGTACTAAAGTTGTAAATTTTATATAAATTTTGGACTAATCCACTAATTTGTTCATCTTTTTAGTTTGATGGTTTTTATGTTTATTTTACAGGAAAGTGGAAGATTAGAAGCTCCTTTGAAGATTTGAACCATCAAAGATCCACTCCAACCCCCTTCTACTTCTTCTACTTCTCTTATTCTTTCATTTTTTGTAAGCTTCTTGATCCAATTTCCAAAGGATCAAAAGCATTTATTCTAAATCATATTGTAATAAAAGTAATAAAAGAGCAAGTGGGATTACGGCTCCCACACCCCCTTTCCCCCATTCGGGGGAAGCCTGTATCCGTCTTGATTGATTTATTTGCTTAATACCTCACAAAGTCTTTTTAGATTAGTTTTATTTTCTTGCAACTAAAAGTTAGATCAATCAAATTTACTCTGTTTTTCTTTTTTGCAAAACGAACACTAACTCAACCTTGCTTTCTTGAATTATGGTTCATGGACAAGGGCTTGCCTGAGTATTGAACCATAAAAGAGACTCTTGGCTGTAGTAATTAGTTTCACACTTTTCTTGCTTTTACAATCTCAAATTGGAACAAACAAAACCTCTCCTTCCATGTATGCCCTTGGCCATCGCAGGTTCGCCCTGATCTTTGGGATAACCAAAAGTGGAAGTGTGCACTTTCTAATTTTCCACATTTAATTAAGCAAACTTATACTAATAAAATTAATTTCCCCCAATCATAATGAAAATTCGGCATTCGATAAAATTGTTTTTTTGTGGGCAAATTTTGCAAAGGAAGTGGGAACAACTAGAAAGTGACTGCGGGCCTCGTCATGTTACGTCCTCGTTTGGTGTAGTGTTGGACATACCCCTATGACTCCATCTAGCCCACACGTTCTTGTGCAAAACCACATTTGACAATATCCAGACATATTCCCAGTACCTCACGTATATTTGGAATCCCCTTCCCCTTAATCCACTCATCACTGAATAATTTAAAATCAACCAAGTACACTGCAAAACACTTTACAATTTTCAGCAACACTTTAACTTTCAGTGACTCCATTTGGCACTGGTTTAAAGTTACTGTATCATTATTCGCTTTTAGTCATATTTTATGGTAAATGCTCTATCTACCTTTATGCTGCTAAGTCCAATTTAAAATTCCAGTTTCTTGTTTTGATATTTGCATCATTTAATATTTAGAACTCCTAAAAACAATCATGTCCATCCTTAATAACTAAATAAAAACTTATGAGTTTTAGAAACTTTCTTAGGGTCTACCCCCCTTGGCTTCCTTAGGAGTTTGCCTAGACGGTGGATTCAGAATCAAGTGACAGCACCTAACTCAAGACTTGGCCCCAAGGACACACCGAGCAGCTTGAAGATTTTTACTACGTTAACCCCCCAGGTGCGTAAGAGGTGGCAACAAATGGTATATGCAAAGGATGTGCACAAGGAAAGAACGTGAAGAGTTTGTTTCCAAGTAGCGACAACAAATCAAAAGGAATCTTGGACATAGTACATTCTGACGTGTGTGGATCAATGTCATCAACATCACTTAGCGAGTACGTGTATTATGTTTCATTTATTCATGATTACTCATGTAAAACTTGGATTTATTTCTTGAAAGCAAAAAGTGAAGTGTTCAACAAGTTCAGAGAATTCAAGGCTCTTGTAGAGAATTTCTTTGAAAAGAAGATAAAGACATTAAGATCAGATAACGAAGGAGAGTTCACATCGGACGACTTCAAGACAATTTGCATACAAGCTAGGATTAAGAGGGAGCCCACTATTCCCTACAATCCTCAACAGAATGGCGTGGAAGCAGCGAAGGACATGATACATAATTTGTAAATTTTCCTTTAATATTCAACTAGGGCTAAACAGTGCATGCAAAATATCAACTGATAACCACACATGAATATCTTTTACAATATGCAACGAAATATAAAATTGAGAAATAAATCACAACATCACATCATGATATTGACACTATTATTTTGGGTATGGAAACCCCCGGAAAAACCCAAGATGGGAAAACCGGTGCAACAGTCAGATATAGATTTTATTATGAGAAAATAAGGAACTTTTACAATCACTGCAAATTCTCCCAAACTTGGCGAATGCAGTACCCGGTAGAATCACTGGGCAAATCCCAGCTAAACCTCAACACCCTCCTGTGTGAGTGTACGGCCCAGCTGTATGAAGCTCGATGATCCTGCTGCTCACTCCTCCGTCTTCTCAGCTAAATCCTCTGTTTGACTTTCTCTCCTTGTCTGTATCTTGTCTCTGTCGGAATACAAGTGTGTGTTCTCTCCACCAATTGATCTCTCTTTTATAACTTTAGGTAAAGCGAAAACCCTAATTTCACTTTCACTTTAACTAGTGGTAAAGCAAAAACCCTAATTTCACTTTCACTTTAACTAGTGGTTCACTAAAGTTAATTTAGATCACTTTAATTTATTTTCCAAAGTAAATTTAGGAAAAGTAAATTAAATACAACTGGTTTCCTATTTTAAGTCTTCTGCATGCAAGAACACATGCATGCAGGAAGACCTTCCTTGTTGCTACTAGTTTAACACTCCCTCTCAACGAGGAAGGGATTCAGTAGCAACCCAAACTTATCCTTGAACTTCACAAAACTCTGTCTGCAAAGTGCTTTGGTGAAAATGTTCGCCACTTGCTCATCTGTCTGTATGTACTCCAACCGAATGGCTCCCCTCTGAACACAATCTCTCAAGAAGTGGTATTTGATGTCTATGTGTTTGCTCCAGTCATGGAACACTGGATTTTCAGATAGCCTAATGCCACTCTGATTGTCACAGTGAACTACTGTAGCCTCTAGCTCACACTCGAACAACCCTGCAAGTAACTTCCTCAGCCACATACCCTCACAAGCAGCCATGTTGGTTGCCATGTACTCAGCCTCTGCCGAGCTCAATGCAACTGAATTCTGCTTCCTGCTGAACCAAGAGACAACCCTTGATTCGATGCTGAAACATCAGCCTGAAGTACTCTTCCGGTCCTCTACACATCCTGCCCAGTTAGCATCTGTGAAACCTGCTAACTGTACACTCCCCCTGCGCTCATAAACCAATCCATACTCCACTGTACCTCTGATGTAGCGAAGTATGTGCTTCGCAACCGTCCAATGCACTCTCTGAGGGTCCACCATGAACTGACTCAAAGAGTTGACTACAAAGCTGATGTCTGGTCGAGTGTTGACCATATACATAAACGATCCGATAAGCTGACGATACAAGGTAGGATCAAATCTGTCTGATCCTGATGCATCAATCTTCTCTAGTTGGAAACTAGAGGTATGGCCATAGGATTGCAGTCCTCCATCCTGAATCTCTTCAGGATCTCTACTGCATACTTCCCCTGTCCAATGAAGAAGCATCCATCTCTCTGCCAAACCTCCAAGCCCAAAAAGTAATGCATCAGCCCAAGGTCTTTCATCTCAAACTCTATTGCAAGGTTGGACTTACAGTCTCCAATCAGGCTTTCATCTCCTGTCAAAAAGAGATCATCCACATATAAGACCAGTATGAGAGGCACCTCACCTGTCAAGAAGTACAGGTTGTGGTCCACCTCACTCCGCTGAAATCCCATCTCCCGTAGATAGCTGTCAATCCTCGAGTACCATGCTTAGGGTGCCTGCTTGAGCTCGTAAAGAACTCAATGCAGTTTGCATACATGCGTCTCCCTGTTCTCCACATCAAACCCCTCTGGCTGCTCAATATACACCTTCTCCTCTATCACTCCATTGAGGAAGGCAGTCTTGACGTCCATCTAATGGACACGCCAACCCATCTCAGCTGCTAGTGAGATAATGGTCTGAATGGAAGAATACCTGGCAACAGGGGCGAAGGTCTCCTCATAATCAATACCCTCCTTCTGTGAAAACCCCTTTGCCACGAAGTGTGGCTTGTACTTCTCCACGTTTTCGTCTGCTGCATGCTTCACCTTGTAGATCCATCTGGATCCCACCACCTTTTTTCCTTGTGGCCTCGGCACAACCTCCCATACCTGGTTTTTCATAATGGAGTCATACTCCTCAACCATAGCTTCCTGCCACACATCATGTTGTGTAGCCTCCTCGAAGCTAGAAGGTTTAGAGTTAATCAACTCTGTCATCAGTACCATATAACTAAGCCTCTTTGGTGGTACACTCCGTCTAAAAGATGTCTGTGGAGGATCTACCTGCCTGGAATCCTGCACTGTGGATCTAAACCACTTAGGCCTTGGCCTAGTGTCAACCTGCTGCGGTTGCTGGATATTTGTCTCCTGCTGCAACTCATCCTTCAAGTCAATGTCTGAAGGATCCTATCCACCTGACTCCCTCTGACCACTAGAACCTGTGCTCTGTGTCTGTACTTGTACCTGTACATTTGGCTCCTCCAGCTTGACTCCCGACTGTTTTGCTGGTTGCTGCTCTGTTGGTAAGTCCAGAGATCTCTGCAAGGTCTTGTCCTCATCGAACTGGACATCCCTGCTCACAATGATCCTCCTGCGAGCAGGAATGTAAACTCTATATGCCTTCGAAATCTCGCTGTAACCTACAAGTAACCCTTCTTTCTAGAAAATGGTCCAACTTCTTCCTATTGTTAGCATGAACATGACAATAACAGACACTTCCAAATATGCGAATGTGACTCACATCTGGCCTAGTTCCTGTGAAGACCTCCCCCGGTGTCTTCCTCCCCAAGGTTGTGTGGGGACACCTGTTCTGAATGTATACTGCAGCCTTGTATGCCTCGGCCCAGAGGAATAGTGGTAATCCCTGATCAAATAGCATGGCCTTGGCTGCTCCAATCATAGTCTTGTTCTTTCGCTTTGCAACTCCATTCTGTTGTGGGGTATGGGGCACAGTGTGCTCCTTGATCCCCGCAGCCGAACAATACTCCATGAACTCATTGGAAGTGTACTCACCCCTGTTGTCTGTCCTCAATACTCGAATCTTCTTTCCTGTTTGGTTCTTTACACGAGTCTTGAACTCTCGGAACCTCTCAAAGACCTTTGACTTGGCCTTCAGGAAATAGATCTAGGTTTTCCTGGAATAGTCATCAATGAAGGTTACGTAGAAACTGCAACCACTGAACGAATGGACACTCATAGGTCCGCATACATCCGAATGCACCAAGTCCAAGGGCTCCTTAGACTTGTGCTCACTCTGTGGGAAAGGCTTCTTGATGTTCTTCCCCAAAGCACAACCCTTGCAGTGGTTATGCTTTTCCTCCTATACCTGAGGAACTCCAATCACTGCCTGTCTCAAATGCTTCACTGCACCATGGTGTAAGTGTGCCATCCTCCTATGCCACAACTCACCCTGACTGCTGCTGCTGCTGTTGACTAGAGCCTTTGCAGGCTTAAAGTGTAATCTGTACACTTTCTCGCTCCTTCTGCCAATCACCTGATCCAAGCTCCTATCTGACCCCTTGGGCCTGATATACACTCTATGGTCACAGATCTTCACTTGATATCCCTTGTTCTCCAGAGTGGAGATTGATATAAGGTTCTTGGTCAGTCCTGGAACATATAACACATCAACAAAACTGAGGGGTTTGCCGGAATCCCTCTCAAATGAAACAGTGCCAACTCCCTGCGCCTGATACCGCGCATCATCACCCAGCTCAACATGGATCCCTGTTCCACCCTCTTGCAAGTCTTTGAAGAATCTCTTCTGTCTAGTCATGTGACTAGATGCTCCATTGTCAATGTACCATATGCTGCTCCCTGTGGTGCTTGCCATGCAAGCTATCAAATAGAACTCCTCATCGAAGTTCCTGCTGAACTCATCCACCTTTGCAGATCCAACCATTTGAGTGTTACTCTTCTTCTTCCTGTCTGGGCACTGGGAGGCAAAGTGTCCTTGCTTGTGGCAGATAAAACACTTGACCTTTGATACGTTAAGGTTCTTCTTACCATCCTTCTTCCTCTTTGCCTTCCCCTTGCTCTTCCCTGTAAGGGCTAGAGCCTTCTCATCCACAATCTGTGGGGCACTGCTGGATGAGCCTGATCCTTGACCCATGCAGGTCTTCTGCTGCACAAAGTCATCCCATAGTCTTTGTCAATCTCTGTCAATCAGGGAGCTTCTCCCCCTAGCCACAACACATTTGACAAAGGTGTCCCATGGCTTAGAGAAGCCATTGAGGGCTATCCGAACTAGCTCCTCATCCATTGTCTTAGAGCCAATAGCTCCAAGCTCGTCCCTGATCTGTGTGAGCCTCGTGAGATAAGGCACCACTCCTTCTCCCTTGGCCATCTTGGTGCTGCGCATCCCCTTTTGCAACACCATCTTTCGGTTCTCGTTCTTGCTTTGGTACAAACTCTCCAAAGCCGTCCACATCTCTGCTGCGGTCTTCTTACCAGAAAGGTGAGGGACTATATGGTCCTTCACTCCATCCATGATAATCAGTATGGCTCTGGAATCAATCTTCTTCCAAGCTGCTAAATCTGCCGAATTTGTGGGTGCAACCTTCGTGGTGTCAATGTGCTCCTCTGCATCACTGACGTCCAGGATCCTTATGATCCTTTCTTTCCATGTAGGAAAGTTCTGAGCACCCTGGAGTCCCTCAACTCTCAACTGCACGGCCATAGTGAAGTGTACTTGTCAAACCCTAGATCTGGAAGTCTAGGTTTGTGTCTTCCTATAGATCTGCCCCTGATCTATCATTGCTGCTGCAAATCTCTCAGCTTTAGTTCACCAGAGCTCTGATACCATGTAAATTTTCCTTTAATATTCAATTAGGGCTAAACAGTGCATGCAAAATATCAACTGATAACCACACATGAATATCTTTTACAGTATGCAGCGGAATATAAAATTGAGAAATAAATCACGATATTGACACTATTATTTTGGGTATGGAAAGCCCCGGAAAAACCCAAGATGGGAAAGTCGGTGCAGCAGTCAGATATAGATTTTATTATGAGAAAATATGGAACTTTTACAATCATTGCAAATTCACCCAAACCTGGCGAATGCAGTACCCAGCAGAATCACTGGGCAAATCCCAGCTAAACCTCAACACCCTCTTGTGTGAGTGTACGACCCAGCTGTATGAAGCTCGATGATCCTACTGCTCGCTCCTCCATCTTCTCAGCTAAATCCTCTGTCTGACTTTCTCTCCCTGTCTGTATCCTGTCTCTGTCGGAATACAAGTGTGTGTTCTCTCCACCAATTGATCTCTCTTTTATAACTTTAGGTAAAGCGAAAACCCTAATTTCACTTTCACTTTAACTAGTGGTAAAGCAAAAACCCTAATTTCACTTGCACTTTAACTAGTGGTTCACTAAAGTTAATTTAGATCACTTTAATTTATTTTCCAAAGTAAACTTAGGAAAAGTAAATTAAATACAACTGGTTTCCTATTTTAAGTCTTCTGCATGCAGGAAGACCTTCCTTGTTGCTACTAGTTTAACATAATCAAGATTTACCATTACATCTATGGGTAGAGGCAGCCATAACCACTATATATGTGCATAATAGAACTCATCACCGTGTAGTTGGGAACAAGATGCCAGAAGAGATGTTTACAGGAGAGAAGCCAGAGGTCAACCACATGAGGATATTTGGTTTTCCTGTATATGTACATGTTCCCAAGGATAAGAGAACGAAGTTGTATCCTTCAGGTAAGAAGGGTATATTTGTTGGATACAATGAGTCATTGAAGGTATACAAAGTCTACATTCTTGGTTACAAGCAAATTGAGACTGGTAGAGATCTCACCTTCAACGAGGATACCGCTTTTAGTAGATTGAGACAAGCTTATACAAATGAGGTCCACGAGGAGGAGCCTAAAGCTCTTAGAGTTGTAGGGATAGACATAGATGATGATGTTACACTAGAAGAGCATTTCCAGAGGATCCTGGTATTGCACGACCGCAGAGACCTGTAGATCCACCTCGAGAAATGAGTACACATAAGAGAAGACTAGCTTGGGCTTGAGAGATTATTTAGGATGCAAAGGTATGGTGCTCCATATGGATCCTTCAGAGAGAGTAAGAGACCTTGACCATATTCCAACTACGAGGCATTGTTATTTGACATCATTGATGCAAAGCCTTCCAGTTATGAAGAAGCAACTGACAAGAAGGTATGGAAGGATGCCATGATCCAGGAATACTAGTCCATTATGAAGAATGATGCTTGGGATGTGGTTCCAAGACTGAAAGGAAAGTCACTGGTGACTTCCAAATGGATCTACAAGACGAAGCATTCAGAAGATGGCAGTATCGAGAAATACAAGGCAAGGTTTGTGGCCCGTTGTTTCTCCCAAAAAGAAGTAATAGATTACGAGGAGACTTTTGCTCCTGCGGCAAGATACACTTTGATTAGACCTATACTTGTGATAACTGCAGTGATGAAATGGAACGTACATCAGATGGATGTAAAAACAACTTTTCTAAATGGTGTAGTGGAAGAAAAAGTTTATGTGGAACAACCACAAGGATTTGAGACGCATGAAAAGCAGTCACTTGTGTGCAGATTGAAGAAGGCCTTGTATGGATTGAAGTAGACACTCAGGACGTGGTATGGTAAAATTGACAATTTTATGATGAGCTTGGACTTTACCAAGAGTAAAGCAGATTCCAACCTTTACTACAAGGTTGTGGATGAAAGATCAGTGATATTGCTATGATATGTGGATGACCTGTTTCTAACAAGGGATGAGAAGCTCATCGTTGAGTGTAAGAAGGAGCTCGCTGCAGAGTTCAAGATGAAAGACCTGGGTAAGATGCATTATTCCTTAGGTCTAGAGGTGTGGCAGAATTCAGACGAGATTTTCCTTATCAAGGAAAATATGCTATAGAGATCCTGAAGAGATTCTAGATGTTGGATTCTATACCCATGACTTCATCGATGGTGGCAGACTTGAAGTTATTGAGTGATACTTCTTCAAAGACGGTGGATGCCACCATGTATAGACAAATGATTGGTTCGTTGATGTATTTGACGAACACGAGGCTAGATATATGCTTTGCAGTGAACACATTGCGTCGGTATATGGTTGAGCCGAGACGTGTTCACTTAATTGCAACAAAGCACGTGATGAGGTACCTAAAAGGTACAATGGACTATGGACTCAGATATGTTTCGGATTGTGAGATAAAACTGCAAGGATATGCTGATTCAGATTGGGCCGGTAGTGTCGCAGATCGAAAGAGTACATCAGGATGTTGCTTTAGTCTGGGGTCAACTATGATTTAGTGGTTTAGAAGGAAGCATACTAGTGTGGCACTCGATACGATCGGGGCAGAGTATATAACAAGATGTTCAACAAGCAGAGAAGTTGTGTGGATTCAAAAGTTTCTTGTAGGGTTGTTTGATCTTGAGTTGGAGGTGTCTTGTATCTTTTGTGACAATCAGAGTTGCATAAAGTTGTTTGAGAATCCCATGTTTCTTGACAAGTCCAAGCATATCGAGGTCAAGTACCATTATATTCGAGACATGGTGTAGAGGGGAGTTGTGAAGCTCCAGTAAGTTGCGACAGATGAGCAGATAACCGATGTGTTGACCAAGCCTCTATCAAAGATAAAGTTTGAGTACTTTAGGGACAAGCTTGGCGTGGTGTAGAATGACTTCCTTACCTGAGAGGAAGTGTTGAATTACATATGTGATTATAGGGGTGGTAGTATCACATTGAGTGTGGCATCAACGGGTGGTCATTCACGGGTACGTTACCGACTGGGGCACAAGTTGGCCTAATCTCGCACAAGGTTAGGATGCCCAGCCTTCGGGGTTGGAAGACCAGATCATGTGGATTAGTGATGCCTAACCTTCAGGTTGGAGGGTTCCTAGCGTTGTGTTGGATGGCTAGTCTGTGCACACTAGATCTCCTAACCCTTGTGGCTAGATGCCTAGTCATTGTGGACTGGTTTCCTGGTGGTGCCAAACTAGCTAGCTTTCAAGCTAGTTATCCAGATTGTGTGAGTTGGATGTTCAGTGTGTGTGAGATAGATGTACATAAGGTCCAAAAGGATGCTGAGACCCATAAGGTCTGAAAGGACGATGAGGCTGTACCCACTAGTGAGATGCTACGTATGATGTTGAGGCCTTGGATGCATGGTGCTGATGATGGCTTGCTCGTACATAACTTTTAGTGATGGATAGATTCATGAAAGTCAATAAGTAAATGGTCAAAGAATACAATCGTGTAGAAGCAGTGTTGAAGATCGCATCAGAAGAATACCTTTCTTACTATAAGAGGGAGTGCTGATGTTTTATGTATCTTCGGAAGATATTATTATTGTATTTGATCAAGTAAATAAAGCTAAAAGAATAATGCTAAAACATACTCTCTAGAAATCAAGTGAAAATACACAAGTTGGCCCCATAGAATTCATTGGGTAAAAGTACCCAAGTCATTGGGTAAAATTGCCCCAGTGAAGTCAGCCCTATAGTGAAAAAATCAGCCAAAAAAAGGTATTATTATGGGGGGCGAATTCCTCATTTGGACACACAACATAAGTTCGCTCAAGCTAGTGAGACAAGTGCACAAGGGAGAGAGAGTAGTTGGAGGAAGACTTATCTTGGGGTTATCTTATCTTATCTTTGCTTCTAGGGTACTTTATTTGAGAGAGCTTTAGCTCCTTATCGTATTGACATTGTACTTTGTTGACGAATCTATACTGAAGAAGTTTGTTAGGTTTTTCTCTTGAAGAGTTTCCCAGAGGAGAAATCTTTGTGTATGTTGTGAATGTCTTTATTTCAATGATCCTTATGCATGTAGTTATTTTGATATGATATAATTTGAATTAAAGATCGACTAACATAATTGCTCAAGTAGAAATTTCAAAAGAATCATGACTTCTATTTGAAAGATGGCTTGTTGTTCAAGGCTGATAAGTCATGTATTTTGACTTGATTAATCAATTTGTTGTTTTCTTCTCATCATTATATCAACTTCTTCTCTTATTATTTCTCTTTATTAATTTTATCATTTTTATATTTCTCTTTATTAATTTAACCTCAATTAAAATTTATTTGTTGCTCATTTGAAAATTATCAATCTTTCTATTATTCACTTTCCTCGTTTGTTTTATTTATTTATTTTAATTCGCTCTTCAACATCCTAGTTATATTATTATTTATAAATTCATATTTTTCTAATATTTTTTTTATTGTTATCCTAATTATTTTTCTATTACTCATCTTCCTTCTATTTTCACACATTTACTTTAAGTCAATTGAATTCAGTTCTTTATAATATATCTTGTATTAGTGACCTCTTCTTCATATATTTTATCTATGCAATAAAATTTAAAACTTTTATTTACTATATAAATTTCCAACCTCCTTTATTATGGAACTAATTATCCTCTCTTCTAATGATTTCTCTCAACTAATTTCTTATTACCTTATTGAAATTTGATCTAGTTCTTGTCTATATTAATAATGTTGATTTTTGTAGCATTTGACAGGTACTTCTGCATAGGCCAAGTGTCTGCCATGCATGAGTCATCTCAGATACCTCTTAGACTTAAGAGATTTATTTTAATCAAGTGAACTATTAAAGTGAATGTACTTTTGTTATTACCTTATGTAAAAGGTGAGGGCCCATGGTATTTGTCAGCGCATGGTATTGGCCCTAGGTATTTGCATTTTCTAATGTTATAAAAGTAGGCTTAAGTGAGAGGAGGAGATACAACAGAGACAACAGTCACACAGAAGCTTGGAGAAGGACTTTTAGCTAAATGTGCTGAGTAGGGTTCGAGGAACGAAGCAAGGGGAAATTGAGGGCTAATAATTGGCAAGATAATAGCTTTTGTCATTGTATTTACCTCAGTGGCCCATTATCCTAGGAAGGGAGCCCAAGGATTTTATATTATTAATAAAATCAATTTGTTTGTTGTTTTTTTCTCCAGTTGGGGTTTTCCAGGGTAAATCTCAATGTGTCAAATGATGTGATGATTTCTTGAGTTATTTTTGTTGTGCTGTTTTGTTGAGATCTAGCGTGTTTTCAGTTAATAATTTAAGTGATTGTTCGGGACTAAAGATCGGGTCTGGATTTGTAAAATCAAACATGGTATCAGAACTGGTGAAGTTCTAAGTGAGAAATTGCGTTTGCAGATATTTACGAGAAAAAAAGAGAAAATTCGTCTAGGGATTTAATTAAAATTTGCTCATAAACTTTAAATGTCTAGGGAATCAATTAAAATTTGTTCATAAACCTTAAATCAAAACCACCAATCCAAAGCACTTCAAGTGCTGAAATCTTACTCAAGAACATTCAAAACGGATGTTTTGTTCAAAAGGCCCGGCAAAACCCCAACTTGGGGAAAACCCTGAAGAAGAATTTTCATTAAAGAAGAGTACTCAGAAATTTTCAGTACAAGAAATTATTTCTTCAACTCTCACTGACAAAATTCCAAACTTTATTGATAGCAGCAAACTACCTTGTTTTTCTTGCAAACCAGCTTTTGTACTTTCTACTGTACGACCCCCCACGTGCTAGTACGATATGAATAATCTACTGTACCTGTTGCCTCGAAAACAATGCCCACACATGCCTGCAATTAATGCTATACAGATTGTACAACCAACATTTAACGTGAAACAAATTTCATGGGAATCGTGCCCTCACACGTGTGTGTTGACCACCAAAACCAACTAGGTGGACAACGATGTACCATGCACATGTTGGATGTGCCTTGAAGATAAGAATGAAGTACTTAATGATTATATCAAGCGAGGCAACTCTTGTTCTCTTCTTTTCTCTATGAAATTTCCGCACTCCTGCGGGGGATTTTGTAAGGATATGTCAGCATGAAGGTCTAGTTTTTTGTAACTTAATCACCTAAGACTTAGTCATTAGGGAAGTTCTTTCATTGAGTGCTTTTTCACTTGGATAATTCAAAGTTCTTTTTAGAGATTTTAATTATTTGAGTTTTTCACTCAAAATTACCTCCAATGTGGTGAAAGGTGTTCTAGTGATCGAGTCCATGGGGTGATTGGGCCCTAGGAATGTTATATATTACCATGCTAGACATTATCCAGAGTTTTGAAAAATTTCATTAAGTTTTGCATAGGTATTTTAAAATTTTGGTCATTAAAAATTGTCACTCAAGACAATTTGTTGTAATGCAAAAGAGGGTTACTTGGTCCTTTTTAATGTTGTATAGGGGTATGGGTACTCAAGACAAATGGCATGAGACCCCATACACCCTTGGGCTAAGTTTGAAGTCATTCAGACAAGTATTACTATGGTTTTGGTCACTTTTGCCCAGGGCAGTCATGGTAATCAGGAAATTGAGCATTTAATTAGAGAGCCAAATTTTGGAAAAGTGTCTATAGTCACTTGGGGTGGCCAAGTAAAGGTTCTAGTGTTTATATTAGGTTCCTAAGACAAATTTAAGAACCAAAGGGGGCCCTCCAAGCAAGCATGTAACAAGTTTTGAGTTTCCCACTCTAGGGGGTGCGCCCTCTTCTCTTTGATTGGTTGGGTGAGTGAAAGTCAATGGGAGGGACCGCACTATGGTGGCTTCCTCCCCATTTGACATAGCAATAAGGTGAAAAGCAGTAAAAGAGGGATTTCACTTCTCATATTTGAGATCCCAAACCATGGGTTTGCCATCTTTGAGCAAATTTGCCCCAATCTTTCCCTTCTGACACTTGTCTAGCATGCAAAGAGCCTCTCTCTTTCATTTTTTCTATTTAAGAGGGCATTCCTCCTCATTTGGGCTGGATTGATTTATGCTCTTGCTTCATTTTGCTCATGCTCTCTTGCTCTGTCATTCTTCCATTGCTCCCATTCTTGCTCTCTTGCTCCATTCTTGTCCAAGAGGAGCCATTGTACTTTCGAGTTTAGATGATAATAGAAGAAACCTTTGGAGGAAGTAATATCCATGCATTGTGATTGAGGTGATCTTGTTCCATTCTTGGTTCATGTTGTATTTGGGATCTCAAGCAAAGTTTTTTGCTTGAGAATAATATTGTAATAGTTTTGTTGCATGCTATGTGAGTTGTTTGCTTATAATTTGGGAAGTTAAAGTATTTCTAGCTTAAATATTTTGTTTCTCAAGTCTTTGTGGATTTCTCACTCCATTTACAGGTTTTCCAAGTTTGGAGAGTGGGATTCCCGGGTGGAATATCCCATTGTCCAACAAATTTCAAAAAGGACTTGGCATCTTTACTAACATTCTTATTCTTATTGCAGCTCTTAAATACTTCATTTTGCACTCAAACATTATCATTTTTCAAGTTTTTACATGCTAGTTTTTCCTTAGAAAAATTTATGATTTTTGCATGAAAGATTTTGAGTTTGTTTAAAACTTATTTCTATCACTTTATAATAGCTTGCTGTTTTGTGCAGGTTTTTGATCTCACAGGGGGGGTTAATGCTCAAGTTCAACCACTAGCAAGCACCACCAACACCCAAGAGGGTCCACTTCAAGTCCCTCACAAAAAACGGTTTAAAAATCACTCTTTCTCTCTCATTTCTTAATAAATATTAGTGTTGAAATCTACATCCTTGTAACAAGCCCAAGAGAGTCACTTGGGCTTGACTTTGTTGTGCTTCATTTCGAGTTTTCTTTACTTAGTGATTTCGGTTTCAGTTGCATGTAAGTGAGGTGGCTCTGGCCATCCTTGCAAGCAACCTTGTAAGTTGCTTGGATTTAGATTAGTTTACTTCATTGTTTGTTTTTCGTTTTGCCCGCACCTCACAAGTGAAGTGGCTCTGCCCATCCATGTGAAATCGCATTGGCTAGCATTTTTATTTCAAGTATTTGCTTATTTCTTTTTGCCTGCACCTCACAATTGAGTAGGCTCTACCTCCGTTGTGATATCGCGCTTGGCTAGATTTGTTAAAATTTTGCTTTAAAGATAAAATTTACCATAAGCCCCGTTTTTGCCCCGTATCCTCTCCCCTCGTTGGTTCAACCGATCTAGGGTGACGAGAAAGGGCAAAGATTTTTGTTGGCTAGTTTAATAGGCACCCAGATAAGTATCTTCATTAGAAAGGAGAAAAAGAGGCTTGACCTGTGGAGCTAGTGGGGTAGAGGCCGTAGGGGGCTTCGTGGCACTTTGTGTCCTCTAGTTGAGCATCCAACAAGTTTCGAGTTTGACCCGTGGAGCTAGACGGGAACCTTGTGTTCCCATGTTGAGCACCCGACATTCTCTCTCTAAGCGAAGGAGATGGTCTCTTGGGGTAGAAATCCAGAATAGTTCATTTCTTTTCAACAAACACCTTAATTCCCTAAGTCAAAGAGAGACATAAAATTTACTAAAATTTGAAGGACCACTTGCAGAACATTGTTGCAATCATTTACATTTCTCTACTTTGCAAGCACTTTATTTTAACTTGTTCATTTACTAGAAGTCATCATGTTCTTGTATATTTGTTAAAGTAAATGAGTTGATGCTTTAGGAAAATTATTTGAAGTTGATTATTGTGACTCCATACCCCGAGTAGAGATGACACTGGTAATTTTGATTATTTGATTATTTCTCTCTTGCATACATTACTCGTTGATTGTTAAAGGGTTTGCTTGACATTGAAATATTTGCATCATTGCATGCTGATTGTCATTTTTGTAATTTACAACTCCTAGAAAACATTCTTAAAAAAATAACTTAGTAAGTAGGGACTACCCCCCTTGGCCTTTAGGAGTTGTGGTCTAAATGAAGGAGTTTAGAACTGAGGTGACAGTGCGTTCTCAACTCATAAGTTGCCGCTCAGGAACACACACAACGGTTGGGAGACTTACCCGTGTCCAAGTGTGTTTTAGGTGGCAACATTGTGACTGTACTTGCTGTGCAGTCTACAATAAATGCTCCGAGCTATCTTTGGAAATGTGTTGCTGCCTTCTTCTTGGAAATTGTGCCACTGTTGCTAGGATCTCTTCTTTCTCCTTCACATTCTTCTTCTTCCTCTTTGATGGCGAGTGTATCCTTCAATGCCCTTTCTCTTTGTCTTATACTTCAAATTTGTAACTACCTTCCTTAACTACCCTAATCAAGGGTTGATATTTAATTACAAAATCAAGGTTCATCATTAAAACTCACTTTTAATAGTTAAATACATTAATTATTAAATACATCACTTTAAGTGTCTCACTTTATAAAGTACAAAACATAAACACTTTATTTATATAAAAGTCACTTTTTACATAAATATATAAAGGACAAAGTCTTTACATAAGTCCCCCTCGGCACACTCACACCAAAAACATGAGGGAGGACCTTCAAAGTTATCTTCCAACACTCCCTCCTAACAAGGAAGGTCCAAGGGACCATCTGAATCTCCACCTTTGACTCCTGATGCATCTCCCTCATGCTCTGGAATCCCTCTCGGATACAAGTGCCAAATTCCATTCTGAAAATCTGAAGCCTAAGACTTGACCTGAGCCTCATCCACCTGCTCATCACCACCATCACTGGACTGGCTAAGTCTTCTGCCAGTGCTCCGGAGGGAACCAATCTCCTCATCAGAAGAATTGTAAATGACAAGTTGATCAGGTGCATCTCCTACCCCGCCCTTTGACTCTATTAACCACCCACATGTGCCTTGACGTACACCATGCCCTCTCAAAACATATAACGTGTCCCTGCGATCTCCTATTAGAATGGTAGTACCAACTGGCTCATCTCTTCGATACAACAAAACATGACCAAATCTCACCATCATCCCATAACCCTCATCCTCAAAGGATGACATTGAGAGTTTGCTAACTCTCATCCCAGAAACAAAGAGAACCTCGTGTATCTCCAAGACTTCACCAAGGTCTAGTTGGAACCTGACTGTTCCAACCCCTTGTATCGCCACCTGTGGACTGTCGATATCTGTCTGAACATAGTGCCCTAGTCCCAACTTTGTGATAATTTGAAAGGCATCATAGAATCTAGTCATGTGTCTGGTTGACCCACTGCCAACAATCTAGACACGCTCGAAGGAGGAACTTCCTACACTAGAGTCAATAAAGACTAAAGAAAATTCCTGCTCGAACTTCGCTACAAAGTCTTCTACTGCTGCAGTCTTTGCTGAATCTTTCTCTCCCTTCTCTTTCTTCTTCTCAGGACACTTATAAGCATAGTGTCCCATTTGACCACACTGATAACACTTGACCTGAATCATGTCTTTCTTCTTTTTATTTGCTTTTGTTGCAAGTGCCACGTTCTGCTCCACTTTTTCACTGACCTGACCACCTTGAGACCCCTCCCCAATCTCCTCCCGAGTAAAGTCATCCCACAATCTAGACCAATTGGGAAGCTTTTCTCTACCTTCAATGCACTTCACAAAGACGCCCCACTTCTTAGTAAATCCCTTCAGGGCTATCCTCAACAACTTTGAACCAGGAACAATCTCTCCCACAACTGTTAACTCGTCCTTGACTTGTGCTACACGAGTCAAGTAGGAGGCTACATCCTCATCCTTATTCATTTTGACATTGTGTAGCTTGCCTTCTAGTGCCATCTTGCGGTTCTCGTTCTTGGCTTCAAACAATTGGTTCAAAGTATCCCACTTGTCTTTAGCTGTTTTCTTCTCTGCTAAATGTTGAATGAGATTGTCTATAACCCCATCCAAGATCATTCTTTGGGCCTTGGCTTCAAGAGCTTAAAACTCTTCTAGCTCATCCTTATTTGTTGGTTTACTCATCTTAGTATCTGCACAACTCCAAATTTTCCACTATTTCAATACGATAGTAATTCCTACTTTCCATGGGATATAGTTGGATACCCCATCCAACCTATCCTCAAACCGTATGCTCATCATTGGAAAACAACTTACAACAACAATAACAGAAAGATTACTGCAACACTTCTTCTGTACTTCTTTACTGTGAAACACAAGCTTGCTTTCTACTTCAGTATTGCTCTAATACCATGAAGAAAAAGTGGCATAAGCATAAAACTTTTCACACATGCATTATGTCAAACACTTTGAATGTCTAGGGATTTAATTAAAATTTGCTCATAAACTTTAAAATCAAAACCACCAATCCAAAGCACTTCAAATACTGAAATATTACTCAAGCACATTGAACACAAATGTTTTGGTCAAAAGACCAGGCAAAACCCCAACTTAGGGAAAACCTTGAAGAAAAATTTTCATTAAAGAAGAGTACTCGGAAATTTTCAGTACAAGAAATTATTTCTTCAACCCTTACTGACAAAATTCCAAACTATAATGACAGCAACAAACTAGCTTGTTTTCCATGCAAACCAACCACTGTACTTTCTACTATACGACCCCCACACGTGCCAGTACGATCTGAACAGTCTATTGTACCTTTTGGCTTGAAAACAGTGCCCACACGTGCCTATAATTAATGCTTTAGGGATTGTACAGCCAACATTTAATGCACAACCCGCACGGGTGTGGCTCATTGGTGATTCGCTTGATATGAAGTCACATGTTGTAAAGGAGGTCATGAGTTCAAAACACACCCGAGCTTACCCATGTCCCATGCTTGTGGGCTGTTGTGGGGCACCTAGGGGTATAGTGGTAGCGGGAATGGATCCCTGGACCTCGTGTCACGCGAGTACCAGCCCAGTCCCCAGTTGCCGATTCCCCTAGTATAAAAGAAACATTTAATGCACAAGAAATGTCTTGGGAATTGTGCCTTCACACGTGTGACTATACTTGCTGTACGGTTTATAATAAATGCTCTAGGATGTCTTGGGAATTGTGTTGCTACACTCTTATTGGAAATTGTGCCATTGCTGCTAGGGTATCTCTTCTTTCTCCTTCACATTCTTCTTCTTCCTCTCTGATGGTGAGTGTATCCTTCAATGTCCTTTCTCTTTGTCTTATATTTCAAATTTGTAAGTACCTTCCCTAACTACCCTAATCAAGGGTTGAGATTTAATTACAAATTCAAGGGTAATCATTAAATCTCACTTTTAATAATTAAATACATTAATTATTAAATACACCACTTAAAATGACCCACTTTATAAAGTACAAAACATAAACACTTTATTTATATAAAACTCACTTTTTACATAAATATACAAAGGACAAAGTCTTTGCATAAGTACCCCTCATCACACTCACACCAAAAACACGAGGGAGGACCTTCAGAGTTATCATCTTCCAACAAATAAGGGTGGGCGCGGCAGATTCAAATGCATGATTCGGGCTCGACGGAGAGAGTGACAATGGTGAAGCATAGGGCATGACCTCTGGGTTGTGAGATGGATGTAGACTGGGCTATAATCGTGGGCACAACAGGCCACGAGGTGGACAAGAGATCAACTGAAGGTCACTGTTAGCATGCGCTTGTGAGACATTGAGCAACAAATGACGCAAAACTGTTGACGGGTAGTAGAGAGGACACAATGGTGAAGGCTGGGTGCAGATCGGTATGTAGCCCAAGATAGAGGCAGTCGATATGCTGGAGCAAACTTGGGTTTGAACTCGCATGAAGAGTCGCAGGAAACTAGCAGGCAACGGGTTGAAGAGGAGATTTAGGAGGTAGGAGCTAGCTTGGATTGGGTGCTGTGGGACCGTGTGCCAGCAGAACAAGCAGTGGGTGCAGTAGACCAGGTGGAGAACAGGCCGCCAACATAGAGATTGCTCGCGATTTGCATGGAAAAGGGCAGTTGGCGGAGTAGAGGTAGTCATCACAAAGGAGTCCCCGACGCTAGAGGAAGTGTTGCAACACAGGTGGAGTTGGATTGAGCTGTGCAAGACTAGAAGAAGGTAAAAAGGGGGCTACAGATGGGGGATGGCAGAGTACGGCAGAACAACGATCGCTAAGTCCAGCCATCGAAAAAACAGTCAGCCGCTAGAAAGGGACAACCATCACAACAATCAAGAGCTGCCGGATCAACTGTCAAGAGAGTGTCGCAAGTAGAATAGAGTTTTCGGAAGCCAATGAATTGTCGAGGAATTGTCGGGCAATTGTACAAGTCCCAGATAGGGGTAGGAAACTGTTGGGTAGCCTAGAAAAGTTTTAGGTGGGCCAAAACATCCTTGAAACAAGCTTGAGCAACGAATTTGGGTTGTAGAAAAGGGTCCAGGCAGCAACAACAACATAAAGCTGGAGGAAGCCTTGGGCAATAGTAGGTTTCAGATATAGGAAAGTAGGAAATTTATGTGTTGGGTGGCTTGTTGAGCCATGACTGAAGGCTGAGTAGCTACTAAGATGATCTCGAGTAGGTGAAGGACTTTCACCTAAAGATCTAAGCCACATGAGAGCATGTAGGAGCAAAGAAAGACTTTTGCTCATGTGTTGATGTCATCCACTTTGGAGCAAAGACAAACTTTTGCTCAAGTGCTAGTGCCACAAAGTACTGTGACTCAAGGATCTTGGATGGGTGGAGGATTTTCATTTAGAGATCAAGGGATGACAGGAAGACTCGTTGCTTAAAGAGATCAGTCCAAAGAAGAAGAGAAGCTGATAGGGCAACAATAGATAGGTCTGGTAACAAGGACACGTCTGGGTAGATCTGAGGAGCATGTATGAGTCACAGGAGTTGTAGGAGTTGGCAATGTTTCTTTTCTTGGTGGACAGTGGTGCATCTAACCATATGACGAGGATGGGGGATGTGTTCCTTCGTGTTTCAAAAACAGACTCAGATTGCCATGTGGCTTGTGGGGTCGACACCATGCATGCAATAAAGGGTTTGGGACAATGCTATTCCAGCTAGAGTCATCTTTAGAGGTGGCAAGAGTGATGTATGTTCTAGAGCTGAAGATGAACTTGCTTTAAGTCTTAAGAGGATAAAGTGTATGGGGTTATGTTCTAGGATGGACAGGTGCTCATATGTTCAAAGTGTTAAGAGTTTGTGTAGCGAGGCAGTTACTTCCACATTCGGCACGTTTAGCAACGTGTGAA
Organism: Pseudotsuga menziesii; assembly: GCA_001517045.1. Classification (NCBI taxonomy): domain Eukaryota; kingdom Viridiplantae; phylum Streptophyta; class Pinopsida; order Pinales; family Pinaceae; genus Pseudotsuga; species Pseudotsuga menziesii. The sequence goes on along the minus strand of LPNX010086002.1, from coordinate 158,499 downwards.
GTGCCTAGAGTTGTATTCTTAGACAAAGTTGTAAAGGTTGTCTTTATGACACCTAAAATGGCTAAGTTGAGTTTGCCCATGATTTTTTGTGTCACATGGTATTTGGGTGTATTTTGGGTTATAAAGTAAGATGCCTTTGTCATTGTTAAGTATCATAAGTGAGATTCACTTTGAGTTATAGAGAGGAGTCCATGTAATCAAAGTAAGCAATACCAAGTTGGGTATTTGCAGAGTTAGTCCTATCACAAGTGATTTTCACTATTCAAGAGAGAGGAAGCGAAATCAAGTAAGGTGATCAAGGAAGTAGAGTTAGGGCCACCAAGAGGAGGGCCAAGTTGGGCCACAAAGAAGAGATCTTCTAGTCAAGCGAGGGTTCGATTGCATAGGAGGAGATTAGATCTGGAGAGTTGTTCCAAAGATCTATTGTAATGGACTGTTTACCAAGTGTTAATTCAAGATCTAAGCTTTGCTGGTTTTCCCTAGAGGTAGTGGGGTTTTTAGGGTAAAAAACTTGTCTTAATGTTTGTGGTTGTACTGTTTATTTTTCGCTGTGCATGTTTATCTTGATCAGTGTTATTAGTATATTATTTCCAGTAGCATTAAAGTATTTGTGCTTAATGTCAGAAAGAAGAAAATTGATAACCTAGGGTTGAGATAAAAATCTCTTCATGGTATCAACGCATAGGATCTAAGCAGCTCATGAGATAGACAAGTACAGGTCTTTAAGCAGGAATTCATATCTCATGAAAACTCCACCATTTGAGTGAGAGTTGTATGGAGTTGAAAAGTGATCTAGGTTCTGTCGAGGGCCAAGGAATGGCCAGATAGCACCCAAGAAGAAGCCGAGGAGAGCCGAATCGAGGGTTCTAGAGGAGGGCTGAGCTAAAGACTTGATTGAGGTTGAGATTTTGATAGACATGGTTTGAGGAGAGGCAGTGAAGGACCGGTTTGGGTAACCAAAGAGAAGGGCTGTGAGGCCAAGTCGAAGGAACCAAGTAGAGGGCCATGAAGGGGCTGGATTGAGGGAGCCAAGGTTGCAAAAACAAAGTATTGAGTTGGAGTGGGAGTGACCACCAACAGGTTGGAAGTAACCGCCAAAGCTAGTCACCTGAGCTTATTGGGCCGCAAGTTAAGTGATGGCTTGTCCAAATAAAAGTTGTTCCAGATATCTATTGTAATGTACTTATTACCAAGTGCTTTAAGATCTAAGCTTTGCTGGTTTTTCCCAATGGTAATGGGGTTTCCAGGGTAAAAATCTTTTCTTGATGTGTGTGGCTGTATTGTTTATTTTCTGTTGTGTATGTTTATCTTGATCAGTGTTATTAATATATTATTCAGTAGCATTAAAGTCTTTGTGATAAGTGTCTGAAAGAAGAAAACTGATAACCTAGGGTTGAGATATAAATCTCTTCACAAAGAGAGCTACCCAGGTTGTAATAGTGATGCTTGATGTCAGACAGGGTAAGTTGTACAAGTTGTTGGGTCATCTTGTATGCATGTCCAAGGGGATCTTGGATCAAGGATCAATGTCTGTAGCAGAGGTCAAGGAGCAAAAGACTTCAGGGGTGAGTAGAGTTTGCAGACATCTAGTGCGGAGAGTAAAGCTTCAGTGGGGAAGAGGGAGTTAGCCCCTTCCAGATTTGCTAGGAGACCTAGTTAGTATGAGATGGCATTGATGGATCTCAGGAGTAGGAGACAACTCCTAGGAGCCTAGTGACATAGAGTAAGCATTTGACGAAGTTTTCTAACTTCTTGTTGTTGATGTGTACTACGTGTAGGATCATCGATCCCATATCTTCCAGGAAACAGGGAGAAGATGACCTGGAGGGTTGGAGGAATGCCATAGTGCAGGATGATTTGAGAGACAATGTTCCAGGGCAAGAGGGAGAACCAGTTATAGGTGGCTCTCAGATAAGTACTTTTATCGCTAAGAGGGAGTGTTGATTTTTGTAGCATCGGATAGGTACTTCTGCATAGGTCAAGTGTCTGGCATGCAGGATTTGTCCAAGAGACCTCTTAGACTTAGGAGATTCATTTGAATTAAGTGAACTATTAAAGTGGATGCACTTTTGTTATTACTTTATTTAAAAGGTGAAGGCACATGGTGTTTGTTAGTCCATGGTATTGGCCCTAGGTATTTGCATATTGTAATGTTATAGAAGTCAACTTAAGTGAGAGGAGGAGATATGACAAAGACAACAACCACACAGAGGGTTGGAGAAGGACTTTCGACTAAGTGTATCGGGTAGGGTTCAAGGAATGAAGCAAGGGGAAATTGAGGGCCAATAACCAACAAGATCGAAGGACTGATCTTGAGGTTTGATAGCTAGTTTTTGTCATTGTATTTTCCTCTTGGGCCGTTATCTCCGGAAGGGAGACCAAGAGTTTTATATTATTAATAAAATCAATTTGTTTATTGGTTTATCCCTAGTTGGGGTTTTCCTAGGTAAATCTCAATGTGTCAAATAATGTGATGATTTCTTGAATTATTTCCGCTGCGTTGTTTTGTTGAGATCTAGCATGTTTTCAGTTAATAATTTAAGTAATTAGTCAAGTTTGAAGATTGGGTCTGGATCTGTAAAATCCAATAAATTGCTCGTCACTAACTCCTAATCCTAATGACTAATTTTCTCTTTAATTTGATTCAATTCTTTCAAGATTAATTACTTATCTCTAAATCCTAACATTTAGAATTATCATACCCTATTTTATAGATTCCAGACTCACTATTTTGTATCTTTCTAAAGTTTTGTTTGGATCCCTTAATGATGAGTGGAGTGTTCACTCGAAATTTTGGGATGTTTCTAAACTCCAACCTAGTGTAATTTCTAGAAACTCTTACACAATGATGGCTCAATATGAAAACTTTCATGTAGAACCTTGTTGTCAAGAGAAGCCCATACTTCTAGAGTTGGTGGACATTTTGGAGTTGGAAAGAGCTTATTAAACTTATAGAGGTATGCATATTAGGAAAACATATCCGTCGATGATGCTAAATTTATTTGAGCATGTGTGTTTTGTTGTACATCAAAGCCCGCAAATAGGAAATTGGGATTCTTGCTAATAGGAAATTGGGAATATATACTCCTTTGCATGTGTTAGATTAACGATGGGAGAGCATTTCAGTGGATTTCCTTGGAGCATTACTAAAGACCATATAATGACATGATTACCTATTTATAATATTCATCCAATTAACAAGTTGGTGCAGTTAATTCCTTGTAAGAAAATTGTGGTTGGAGAAGTAGTCGAGGTGCTCTTCCAAAAGATATTGTTACACTTTGGATTGCTTGAAACCATTATTTCAGACAAAGATAGTTTTTTAAATTGACATGGAGAGCATTATGGGGTACAATTGATACTAAGTTGAAGAGTACATCCTTTTATTCATAGACCGATGGTCATATGGAAGTAGTAAACATGATCGTGGTTCATTTGTTGAGGGAGTTTAATAGAAGGCATCATAAGACTTGGGATGAAAGCCTACCCTATAACATTGTTATAATTGGGTAGTGCATACTTATAATGGTAAGTCACCATTTGAAACGTGTTTGGATTTTTTGCCTTGGATACACTTTAAGATTTCCATTGTTCTTTTGTCATTCATTGAGCTTACCCTGCCATCATACTTGCCATGTCATGGGCATTTGTTATTAATGACCTCAGCAGTTCTCTTGACATCAATGACAACTCCGTAGCTCAAAAATATCCCCCTTTGTCATTGATGGCAACACCTCCTCAAATTTCTCTCCCTTCGACATTAATGACAAAATGGACTATGCTTGATAACTATTCTATCTCCCCTTGACATAATTATTGCAATCCAGCAGGTCATTGTTAGAAAAATAGGATCGCAGAGCAATAACAATTAAACAATTAAACAAGATGCAAATATTAAACACATTACAAGAGAGACACAGATCTAACGTGGTTCACCCAAGATGGGCTACGTCCACACAAAAATTGCCAACCTTTATTATTATACCATCCAGCAAAATGAAGGGATACAACCTGCAGCAACTCCGCTGCACTTTCTCTTCATTCTCTCACAGTCTCTCTCACACAATCATAGAGATTGTTTTACAATGCTACAATACTATACACAATCGTATTACAATGCCTTCCTTTTATAGGGGAATTACCATGGGAAAATACCAGGGGTCACCTAATACCATTGGCCTGCAAACTATTGGCCAACAAACATCCCAAAAAATTTCTTTCGGGGGCTTCACCCCCAAACCCCCTTTCTCAGGGGCGTTGCCCCCCAACCCTTGCCAAGGGCCCCTTGGCCCCCAGAGCTTGGACGATGTGCCCCCCCCACTCCCTTGCTTGGATGAGTGTAATGTAAACTGGGGTAGAAACACATCTGAACAATAACATCTTTGAATCTGGAAAATCAGGATCCGCAATCAACAGAAATGAATTGTTGTGCATAATTTTTAGAAGTCTGAAATTGATACCGAACAATAATTCTATTATTGTAAGTCTTTCATAGTCACATTATCTCTTGCTACTTGGTCTCAACAGATCTCTTGACCTTCTTGTACTTGCTCAGTTCTCCCCCTGTCATCAGCCTTCATCTTTTCTTGTGACAGCTCCCTGTCACTGTTGCTGCTGCAGATTTTTGTGCCTGTTCGTCACTTCTGATCTTCAGATTTCTGCCATCCTTGCAGCTTCTCCAGCAGTGCTCTCCCTCTGCAACCAGTCCTGTAGTTTCTTTAAGTTTAAACACCAACAAACTTTATCTATTCTCTGCTTCTCAAGATCATCCACAAGTGATCTGGCTCTTCTACTTCCGTGTCAAAAAAATTCATTGCTTGACTCAGAGTCTATGATGTGCTCAAAATGTTTCCTGCAATTAGTTTGCTGCTGTTAAAGGATTTCTTAAGAAAATATCTTCATTTATTTATCTCCTGAGAGCCATTGCTGCTAATTGCCTTTACTGTTTGCTTTCTGCTTCACAAGAAATCTCTGCCCAAGGAGTTAACTCTGTCCTTAAGAGTACTCAGCTGCCAATGCCATAAATATGTTCTTCCTACTTTAATTAGCCTTTTCAAATGCCAAGTATTTCTTACAAATCGATCCTTGGACCTGTAACAAATCACTTCAGATTTCTTCAAGACTGCTATCACAAATCAAGCCAAGTACTTGTTTCTCAGGTAAATCCTGCTATACCTTTAAAGTTGCTTAATCTTAATTTTACATAGCATGCATACTGGGCTGCCCATCTTACATTTTAAGCTTCTCAAACAGATCCGAGTATTCGCAAGTTTTCATATCTTCAATTGACAACTCCACTTCAGACACCACAATACTGTGCTCTTTAATTCCATATAAGTTTGGCATCCACGGAACTATCTCTAGATACACTTGTTACAGGAGCGAACCACTTCAACACTGCCACATCCATGACAATAAACTCAGACTTCTATCTGCTCCATGTTCAGATTAAACTCATTCTCAACTGTTCTCTTCGAGATCTTCTTCAATAACTCAACCAAATTTGCTCAATCTTTTACAGAGCTGCCCACACATCGCTGTCATAAGAAGACTATCATTAATATACCAATACTGCTTCTAGTCCACCATAATTCTATTTCAAATTGGTTCTTTGTCCAAGCTGTTATAGAACAATGTGTAACCCCTGTTGAGTTGGAGTTAACTCTGTTTGACAATCATATTAATTATAGTATGATGCTATGAACAAGTGCAGCTACAAGACTGTCATGAAATACTGTGTAAATGACCTTCAAAGTCAAACACCCTTGAGAGAGAGTCAAAGAAAATTATCACAAATCTGCCACAGAACGAACTTTCACATTTTATCATTGCTGGTCACAAGTTGTCTTACATTTTTCAGCAAGCTAATTGTTCATCGCTTCAAGTTGCACTTCCAAGCTGACTTATTCTGCCTTTGGGTTCATTGTTCATTTCTTGGATAGCTAATGAACTCAAAGTTCATCTGGACAATATCTAGAATAGGCATGGTGTGTGGCAGCCTTCTGCTGCTTCAAGATTGTTGTCATTAACTTCATCCATGTTCAACTGTTTAGTATTTTTCACGCATATCTGGGAGTGTCCTTGTTCAGTTTTCTTCATCCATGTTCAACTGTTTAGTCTTTTTCACCCATATCTGGGAGCGTCCTTGTTCAGTTTTCTTCATCCATGTTTGTTCTTAGGTACTTATCTTTTGACCTTGCATCCTTTCAGATTAATGTTCTTCCATGGTTCATAGGCTTTCCTTGCTGATGTGTATAAGATATTCCTCATGGGTTGTGTTCTTGAATTCCAAAAGTCTTGGGCTTTGTGGCCAAAACTACTACAGTGGTAACATGTTATGGTATAGCAGTATACAACAATGTGACCAACACCATTGCATGTCCGACATTTAACTATGTTTTTGGTATAACCAACTCTTCTTTTTACATAAAAACTACAATCCAAGGCTTTGTGACCAGATTCAGTACAAGCAAAACAGTAGCCATTGAAACCATTTTCATACCTTGGTTTTTGGTATCATCTTGGAGTTGTCTCTCTTCTGAGTTTGCTTTGAGGAGTAGGACCAACTTCTTGATGTCTACCTAATTTGACGTCTTCTTTGTTTTGTGTAGGTTCTTGAGGAGTAACTTTTCTTTCACTTTTGGAGAAAGACGGGCTTGCTTCAGGCATCTTAGAGGTCAATGTGCTATCTTCAGACTTCTCAGCTTCTTTATTATACCCAAGACCAGATTTATCAAATGGTGATCTTTGACAATCAAAGATCTCGTCCAAGATAATTGAGCTGTTCTTGAACTTCACATATGCATTAGACTTTTTATCCTTCTTTTTGAGACCAACTACTTCCATCTCAAGCTTTTGACATGTCTTCTCTTTCTCATCCAACTATTTTTTCAAGACATCCTCTATCCTTTTGGTTTCCTCAAGTTGAGTCTTCAAGCTCATATTAACTACTCTCTTTTCTTCAAGCTCTTCTGAATTTTTGCTAAGCTTGTCACGTGGCTCTTTCTGTTCTTCTGCTTGATTGATCAATTCACTCTTTAGTCTTTCAACCTCATTTTCTTTCTTTTCTAGTTGATCCTGTAAATATGTCTTTTTGTGATTGAGTTTCTTGATCAAACCCATAGTCTTCTTTTGGTACTTTTTGAAGGACCCCAAAATCTTCCTGTTAAGCCTCAAATTGTACTTGAGATCAATATCCATCAAAATATGTGCTAAGAAATCATCATTTGCAAGATCATTTTCAATGTCATCACAATCAGAAAGATCCTTACCTTCACTGATGTCTGATGCTTCACAACTTCAATGAGCTTGACTTCTGTTTCTTGCTCTGCTCTCTTCATTTCTTGTCTTTGTCTTTGGTATTCACTTTCCAATTTCAACCATAGATCTGTGGTAGAGGTGTATTCCCCTACACTTTCTTTGATAGAACTTGGAAGTCCATCCATGATGAATTTCAAGGCTGTTGTGTTGTTCTTCTTTGCTTCTTTCTGTGCAACTAACTTGGATTTCCTTTTGGAAGGAGCAGATGGATTTATCACAATCTCCCAAACACCAAACTTCTTCAGATACCCTTTCATTTTATCTCTCCTTCCAAAATAATCTATCTCATCAAATAAAGGCACATCATTAGCAGAAAGCTTTGCTTTATCATCCATTGTGTCTTGTTACCGGATGATCTAGCAGGGCTAGTCACTGGTCAACATATGAGGGAGAGAGTGACCACTGTCACCTTAGCCACTCTTCCCAAACTGGTTTGGAAGTCGAAATCTCCTGGGCGGGAGCCCTAATAGTAACTTTGTAAGGACACTAAACACTAGACAATGTCTTCTTTGAAGAGAATTATTGACCAGTGCCTTAATGGAGTCAATGTAAAGATGGAGAAGAACATACTATATGAATGAATATGAATCATGTAAGTACAGTTAGTACAGCCACATTAGCAAATAGACAACTTCAGTATGAGATCATGCATATGTAGCAAGTGTGGTGCGTCATTCATGACACGTATACCTAATAGATAGAAGGTAGATGCAATAAGTTACAAGTACTCTTTCATCATAAAAAAATAAACCCTTCAACAACACTTGTGACTGCAGTAGTCATTCACAATTCAAACTTGTATTCTTATATTGGTTCCAAGCACTTTAAGCGTAGTTGAGAAGCCAAAGGACAAAACAAGAGTGCTGTCGACGTTTATGTATATTACGAGTATAACATCCAAATTACAACAGTATTAGCAGAGGTATACCAGTGTTGAATCTAATGATATATCAGTTATGAAAACAACAGTTAAAACAACAGTGATCATTCATCATTCCACAACATGTGTTCATATGATTAACCACTCTAATAGCATACAGTACCATGGCAGCCAAGAGACAAAATGAAATGTATTCGAGATATGTAGATAATCAGGTACCAAACAGCTGCAAGTCACATGTTTCACAAGCCCATAAGATAGTATTCATTAGCCAATCCTTATGCAACTGTCCAATAATGAACAATTTATAAACAGTAAGCAAATTTAATGAACAATGCAACACGTTTTTTATAACAACAGAATGCACAGTCTGATATAAGCATGCGAATAAGGTTGAAATTAATCCTTCTTATGTTAGTCTCTGCAACACCAGCAAGCAACTAAAATTAACTTTTAAAACAATGGTGTTTTTATGCAGGATTAGAGGCTGGGACAACCACTGTAAGGGCTGTCCGTAGGTTGTCTTAGCTTGGAACAGACTTAAAAATGGACAGGCCGGGGATAGAAAGATGCCACTAAGATGAGACTAAGAGTGTTGGAGGGCTGCCGTGAGGGAGAAAGGAAGAGGAGGCTGCTAGGGCTAGTTAGGTATGATTTTAGGACTAGTTTAGGGCTTTTTAAGGGCAGAAATTAAGTTATAGGATTTTTTTATATTTTAGGGCCTCTTAAAATTTTGCCCTAGGGTTTCTAGGAACAAATATGGTAGGGCGAAATTGTATGAGAGAGGGCCGAAATTTTAGGAAAGCCAAAAAGTTGAAAAAATTGAATTTTTGATTTTCTAGGGTTTTTAACATAAAACTGCAGACCTACTCCTAACCCTAATTCTACCATGAAAGTACAAATTTACACATGCAAATGCAAGAGAATCTAACCCTAGATGCTAGTTTTCGAAGAGAAATGAGGTTTTGGAACAAAGGGAGACAACCCTACCCTAACCTAGGGCATTTAAGGAGTGACTAATCTACATCTTGAGAAGCTTAGCCTAGGTTTTACAACTAACCCTAAAGTCCTAAGGTTCTAACCCTAGAAGGATGTACTTTTACAACCAAGGTGACTAAAAGTTGATGAAAGATTTAGCCTAGATAAAATGCAACCCCAATGGCTACCATTCAATCCATACATCATTCATCAACAATTAACAAAGAGAGATCAAGAAAATCCCTGGATACCTCTTTGTGCACGCATTTAACCAACAAATCATAGCATCACTTTTGCAAGAGCATTGAACCAAAGAAACTTCAAGAATTTGCCATCAAAACCTAGAAAACATCTTCCTCAAGAGTAGGTGCCTCACTTCAAAGAGCCCTAGTTGGGTAGAATAAGTGCATAGTGTTTTATCCCACTTGTCTTATGTTAAAATGAAGTGATGAGAGGTTTATTTATAGCCTCTCACACTCACTTTAACAAAATATCCAGGCCTACATGCCTTAAAAAGTCAATTTGAAATTATTAAATGTCAACTTAAAATTATAACATAAAATAATATAAAAATAACCTAAAGTAAGCTTATAGTAGGCTACCTGGGGAATTTCCCCCCTAGGTGCCAAAAATTGCTAAAATAAGTGAATCACTCTGAACGAAAGGCTGGAGTGAGCTGGAGGGAGGGCGTTATACTCCATTTAACCCTGTAAGTGTTGTAAAATCTCTCAACGCCCTCCTCAAAGCAGTAGTACGACCTGGGAGGAATGATGACGTCCTATGAGGAAGGAGCCCAAGGAGAGAGCACCAACCTGCTGAAGGGCCAAGAGGGTGTCTAAGGTGACTGTGAAGGGAGAGTCAAGACCGAGGTCTCATAGCTAAAGCAAGGCCACTAGAGCAAGCAAACAAGGTGTGGGGTCATTTGACCCAATGATCAACCCCTAGGAGCCTCGGACACCAACCCCAGGGTTAAAAACCCCAACAAAGGGCAATCAACAATGCCATTAAGCCATAGTACTCCTAAAGGAAGCATCAAAGGGCCCGACAAAGACCACCACTGCTGAATAACCCTCCTCCTGGTCGAAAAAATGGCACCCTCTCCTTGGGGGCACATTTGAAGGTGCGTTGGGTACATGTGCAGCGGAACAGTGTTTCATTGATCTCCTTCAAGCCGATAAGGCTTGTGGTACAGGCCTGCTTTGATACCAATTGTTGGATATAATGGGCACACTGAAAGGGGGGGTGAATCAGTGTTCAAACAATTTAACACTTTTTCAATTCTTTTCATCAACAACTAAGCAGAGTTCATCATTAACTAAGTAGATCATCATCATAACACATCATTAACATGTCATCAACACATAAAAGCCATAGCATGAAGCAGTTTTGTATATAAAACTTTATATGTATCATAGTTACATATATTGGCGATATATCGCTCATATCGCGAGTCATTCCCCTTGGCGATATATCGCCACTAAAAAATCGCGACATTTATGACATTTTGAATATATCGCGATATATTGAATGTGTCGTGATGTATTGAGAATATATCACGGTATTTTGGAAAATATCACCTTGCTAAAAAAAATTGCATGGAAATTGGGAAATAAATCCATGGGTTAAATTTTTGGCAGTGTTATTAAAACCAGAGATATTAAATTCTCAAAGTAATAAATGGTACTATTAAATTCTTAAAGTAAAAGTGACATTCTCTTTAACTTTCATTTTCTATCATTTTACTTAAATTTTTAACATTACCATTAATTTTTTCAGGATGTTTGAGAGTGGTTCCAACCTCATTGGACTTCATTTGCAAAAAGTAGAATTTTAGATCCCATTCAGAATTCAACAGACTTAATAGTTTTTAGGATTTCAAGATTGCAACAATTCCACTGAATTTTATCAAGTATGAGGGTATGGGATTGGCATTTAATCAAGCACATCAACCCCTCTATGTACCTTGATGTTGGTGGCATTGATTGTTGAAACCTTTTACCATGACCTTAATAAAACTGTACCCTTCACTCATTAACCATGGGAAGTTTCATCAAAATTGTAGAGTGTTGACTAATGTCATTGGAGGATCAACTTTGAGATTCGAGGTAGAGGCAAGGGCTAGAGCCTAAAGGAGGGGGGCATAGGGTGCTACTGATGAATAGGATCTCAATATAGGCAATAATTTTTATGATTTGCAGTTATGGGAGGAGATAACTCACATTGGTTTCCACCTCAGTCCCATTACCTTCCACCATAACCTGAGTAGTTGGAGCTTCCAATTTGATGCCTAACTCATCCAAAGTACCTACAGGATCCCCTACTGCTTCCAGAGGAAGAGTGGTGACCCTTGCCTATAAAAGGGGTAGAAAGGATCGATGATTCCTACTGTTTATCATTTCCTACTATTTATCATTGTACTACGTAGTATCTAGAGGTCTCATGAGTCATGATGATTCATCTCTTGAGAGACATTTATTTTGATCATTTGATGTGATTTTCTATCATTCCATCATGGACATATTTCAGTATTTTCAGTTTATAGTCGATATGTGATCATGATCCACCATTTGACATCTTATGCATCTTATATATTAGTTGTATTTTCATATTTATGCAGCAATGTGTTTATTTGATGTTGTTGTTGCTTTAGATGTTAAAAAAATTGAAAAAATTGTTATTTTTGTATTTATTTGATGCTTTATGACGTTTGCCGGTATTTTCACCGTTGTTGCCGATAAGTTACATTTTGGACCTTCGGCGATATATTCGCCGACACGATATATGTAACTATGATATGTATAGAATTTTGGATTACATGGAAAACAACAGTCTTCGCGATTAATCAGCTCCAATTGAATAAAGAGTACCAACTCTTACAACAGGGCCCAGCCTGATTTTCTCAGTTCCAACTGAGAATGGGTGAGGAATCCAACTCTCAGGTGCAAGTCTTAGCTTACAATGAAAAATACTTCTGTCAATGTCCCATCACAACTCAGTCAACTGTTAACCCCCCCTACTATGACTGTCAAGAACTTCTCTGTCACTGTCTTTTGAAGTACATTTCTGCAAGTCTTAGCTTACAATGAAAAATACTTCTGTCAATGTCCCATCACAACTCAATCAACTGTTAATCCCCCCTGCTATGACCGTCAAGAACTTCTCTGTCACTGTCCTGTCAAGTATTTCTACTGTCACTGTCATCAAATTACTTCAACAAAGGCTATAAATTAATCCTGCTATCATTGTCAAGTCAAAGAGCTATCACATGGCAAGTAACTGCCATTACACTTCTAAGTCATTGTCCTCTTCAAATCATCCCTTAGGACCTCAAACAAGTCTGCCTTTGCTTCAACATATTGACCTTCCTTCTCAGTGCTAACTTGGCTGTCCAAAACACAGTCTTAGCTCAATCAATAAATACAGCTTCTATCCTTCAATAAGCGCATCAACTTGTGCTACATCTCAGCCCTGTCTTGTCTATCCAATAGACATCCAAACAACCCTGTGATTGACTGTCATTGAGCAGCAATAAACCATTAACTCTTGCACAACCAGGTAGCCTTGTTTCAGTCCTGTTTTGATTTTTCAAACAATCACGTAAGTGTTGTAAACTATAACAGCAAGCTAAACACTGTTATAGCCCTTTATTTCAGTCAAATCACTCTTTAAATATTCACCACAAGCAACTCTTACAAACAGTCTTCACATGTTTAACAAACTGCCCTTACAACCAATCTTCATAATCTCAAAACAGTAAATATACAGTCCTTATGCACTCAATGATATAATTCCAGACATGGTCAAAATTAGATCCACTCAGCTTTTAGAAAACATAGACTAATGCAAATTCATCCTTTCAGACTCAGAGAATAACAGTCAATAAAAGAATGCTGCCCCATTAGGCCAAGCTAGAGAAGAGAGATTAGCCATGATCAAAGCTCTTGATACCCTTTTAAATGTGGCTCCTTTGCTTTCCTCTTTACTCAGACTTCGCTGCTTTAGATCAGTTAATTTATTCCTCAAAAACTTGCCTTGCTGCCTTGGATGGTTCACCCTACTTCCCTCATAAATTTGTCCCTATTTACCTCAGAAATCCACCCCCATTTGCCTCAGAAATTTAGAGCTAAAGATTGTACATCATCTCTCTCAAATGGGACGCCTATTTATACATGTCCAAGTCTATATTTAGGGCCAACATGTAATTTTGCATTTGGAGCCGACATGTAATTCCAATTAGCAAATTATTAAAAAAAATAATTAGAACCTCTTTTGTTTGGTCAGATGACCCAAAAAAATGGGGTGAATTTACCTGGACAACTTTGAAAATTAATATCTCTTCAACTGTGAGGAGTTAGCCAGCATTCCACATACCACCGGAAAGAGCTTGACGAGATCTATCTCCTTAAGAGGGTCTTGCATGCAAGGGCATGGTCCTTCACCTTTGTTTTCTTCAATTTGTGTAGGACATCAGAAATGGACTTGAAAACTTCTTCAAGCAATTTGAGGCATCAAGGACTACAACACCAAGGAAAGGGCTACATCAAGCACCGAGGACACCACCACCACCAACTACACGTTCACAATAAGATCACAAGCAACACCAAAGACCCAAAAGTAAGGGTACAAGAGACCGCAACCCTAATCATTTTGTCATGGGATTCATAACATCAGCAAGAGCTTCAAGCGTCAACCCACCATGTGCAAGAGAGCTTCATCATCAAAATGAGGGCTTTAAGGGCATCATCATCATAAGGGAAACATACATCCATGCAAGAACTGCTGATTTTTTTGAGCAGCATCGAGAGTCCTTCTTTTAGGAGAATGGGACCACGGTGAAGACTCAACTCAGTATTGAGTGACCATTTTGTTGAATGGTAGAAATATGGTCTGGGACCATGATATAGACCCAGCTCTGCACTGGGTAGACTCAAACTTGTGTTGAGTAGACATCTGGTCCGGGACCATGATGTAGACCAGTCTGGGACTGGTAGACTCAGCTTAGTTTTGAGTAGCCATTCTCTTGGAGAATGAAGACACTGTAAGCTCTAGATTGGCTCTGGGCATGTGTATGGCACTTTGACCCTTGATCTATGGGCTTGGTGTGCTCCTCCAAGAATTAGCTACCCTTGGTTAAGTTACCCTAGTACTAGATCTAGGTGTCACACAGTGTGTGAGATAAAAGCATTAATAACTCTCTTGGTTTATGATGATGTACTTTTGAAATAAAAGAGGACCACAGGGGCACTTGGAAAAAGGCCAAAGTCAAAAGTCAAAATAAATAAAGACTTTTGTACCACAGGAAAAGGACCACAGGTGGAAGTCAAAATAAATAAGGACTTTTGGTAAAAGTCAAAGATAAATAAAAAGCCTTTTGGTAAGAAAGTAAAAGTGAAATTAGGAAAAGATTAAAATATTATTATTTTTATCTTTCCTAAACTAGTCCACTTACAGGTGAATGAAGACTATAAAAGAAGATCAAGTCTTCTCATTATTACACACAAGTTTTCTCTCACAGGTGGAGTTGCAATATTTTTGAAGGAGATTTTTGCCTCAGCTTAGGGCATCCTTCCAACAAAACCCTCAGCTAGGGTTTTCACCACTCGAGCAAATTTCTAGCCAGCCATACTTAGATCCATTCATCATTCAGATCTGGCCAGCCTCAGCAAGATCCGGGCAGTCTCAGCAAGGTTCAGGCAGCCTCACGAAAATCTAGGCAGCTCTGTTTTTTTTCCTCTTTTCGGGAGCCAAGTTTTGGGCAGCCCCTTCTTCTCTCTCAGGATGTCCCTCTTCTCCTTTCGGGTAGCATACTAGGGCTCGACCCTTTTCTTTCTTCCGCCCACGGGCCACTACCCGTGAGGGTTTGGCAATCTGCCAACCCTTGGGCAGCCTCCGGGGTAACCCTTGAGGGCTGTGGGCTGTCAACAGACTGCTGCAGCAGCTGTCGGGCAGACCGTTGGGTATCGGGATGTCCATTGACAGACCCAACAGACCACGGGCAGGACAAAGGAAGTAGATCTGGGCAACGGGCAAGGAAAAAGTACAGTTTGGGCAGCTAACTGATATTTTCGGGCAATTTCTAACAGTCTGATTTTTTCGGGCAGTTTCTAGCAGTTTGATTTTTTCGAGCAGTTTCTAGCAGTCTGATTTTTGTAGACAGGAGAGAGAAAAATTTATTTTTTTGATAAAGCCCTAATTTGGGAAAATTGTGGTTTGCATTTATCAGTCTGAATTTTACTGATGAATTTTGCAGTAACTGTGTGAAAAATCCAGATTTGGATTTAAGGAACTTTTTGAAGAATTTTCTGAATCATCTCATTTACGAGATGAGCTATTAATGCTTTTGGGGTTTTTGTCCTTTGAAGGTTTCCCCAGTGAAAAATCTTGTGTCCATGTGTGCTAATGTGCTGAATGTGTTTTTTACTATACTGCTGAATTTGTTTAAGTAGATCTGCAAATTTTTAAAAGTTTATGCTAATGCTAAATTTCAACAAGAACAAGTATAAAGTTATCATGAAGCATGTAAGGGCTCCAAGAGCTATCAAACCACCATTTGTATGGGTTCCAAGACCCAAGCCTCCACATGCAAGTGGGTCACAGTAACTAATTTGTCCATATCATGACCAAGTGCACATCAACAAAGTAAACCGTTATCATCAAGCAATAAATGTCCCTTCAAGAGATTATTCACATCATCAAACATGCCATGTCATACTCATCTTTTTCCAAACTCGCCATGTCATCATGTCCATTGTTCTTTTGTCATTCATTGTGCTTACCCTGCCATCATGCTTGCCATGTCATGGGCCTTTGTCATTAATGACCTCAGTAGTTCTCTTGACATCAATGACAACTCCTTAGCTCAACATTGGGGACCAAAAACTCCCAAAAAGGTGAGGGTTGATAAAAAATTAGATCGACTAGAAGAAGAGTAGAGATTGGAGGTAGGATCAATTGAGGAAGTTGATTGAACCAAGTCTATTGATTGATATAGAAGTACCAACATAAAGAAGGTTGATGATGAAGTTGACTAGACTGGGGATGACTACTATGCATATATTGATAAACAGAATGGGAGTTGACTAGATTAGATGAAAGATGTAGATTGAAGGATTGCCAGGAGCCTTGTCAGCAATATTATGACAGTGTGACAAGTGTTAGTGAGGACAAGATGTCTACATGTCATTCGATGACCAGGAAGAGTTGAATAGACAGTTGGCTTTTGTTGTCATTGGTTACCAAAGGGAGTCAAACTGTTTGATAATTGAAAGGACTCAAGAGAAGTTGAAACATTCTAACTGAGTCTCGGAGATAGCCCATAAGAAGGGGGACTACTCGAAGGAGAAGGGTTAGAGAGAGAAGGAGAGGGTTTGGAGATTGGACAATTTATTTGACAAAGTCAATTGAGGGATCACAACTGATTTTGAGAATAATTGCAACAAGAAGTGGAAGGATGTTCCTTGTGGAAAGGAAATGCCTAGACTTAGTTACCAAGAATACCAGACATTGTAAAATGCACTCATGTGAAGGTGAAATCCCAGAGGCTGAGCAAGTTTGCAGTTGTAAATACTCACTCATCGACATTCTCTGAAAGTGATGATAAATGGAATTTATTCCTAGGAGGGTTCGTAAAAATCTGTGTACTATGTGATTAATTTTTATTAGATTAATTGGTTGCTTCTTATATTGTTAAATGCTTAATAAAGAAAGGAATCTAGGCCATAATATTCATTATAAATAATAATTTTTGTTTTAACAGTATCCGTAGTGTAGATTCATAGGGTGGTTTTGACTTGCCCATTGGGAAATCGAACAACTTTTTCGTGAGTCTTCCTTGCAAGGGCTCATTTTCTTAGAAAGTGGCAACAAGGAAGGCCTTTTATCATTGCATGTGTCCTTGCATGCTAGAAGACATAAATCAAGAAGCCAAATGTATTAATGTGATTTTCTTAAGTTTAGACTTAGGAAAGTACATTAAGTGATCTAATTATTAATTCACTTAATGAAGTCACTTTTATAAGTGAATTGAAAATAATTTTAAGTGATGGCTAATCTAATCTTGGCCATTGATCTCACCAGAGGATCTAATCCATTGATCCATAGTGAGGGTTAGGGTTTTTGCTTGGCCATTGAGTTAAAAGAGGAATTGGTGGAGAGGACACACAAACAGAGACAAACATGTAAGTGGGAGGAAGAAGTTTGCAGAGAATACAGAGGAGCACTCACCCGGAGGATTCACCGATTGATTAGGCAGAGCACAGAGTCGTACGCGATCGCCAAGAGAGAGGTTGTACACTTCAGGCAGAGGCCGTACATCACCTGTACGGATTTCGTACAACTGACGCATGACTGTACGAATTCTATACTGCTGATGCAAAGGACCGTATTGCTGACGTAGGAGGCCGTACAGCTGTGCAGGGGGGGGGGGGGCGTACTGATTTGCTGGGTTTGCTCAGTGATTCATAGAGGTTCTATTTTGCCAGGTTGGGTGAATTCTCCTGCTGGATTGTAATTGTTCCATATCTTCATAATAAAATTCTTATCTGACTGTTGCACCGATTTTTTCATCTTGGGTTTTTACGAGGGTTTCCATACCCAAAAATACTGTGTCTATATTGATGTGATTATTGTTATATGTTCCTCAGTATTTATTTTCCGCTGCATTACTAGTAAAGAAACTCATGAGTAGTTATCAGTAAAAATTAAAATATATTGTGTAGCTCAAGTTTGAGTTATAAGGAAATTTTTAATTTACACATTTGACGTGGAACTATGGCCTTATTCCCCCCTCAATGGGAGTGACTCTTCAATCACGATATCCACAAGAGGGCTGCCTTCTCAACTGCATTAAGTCCAGTGTTCCACAGGGATGCGCCTCCCAGGGTCGGGGGCTCACTCCCTACGCTTCCCACGCCTCGAGGGCTGGGGGGCTCCATGGGAAACGTTTCCCAGCGCCCCCCTTTCTGCGAAACTTGGGGAAACGCGGGTCTAGGAGTTTCCCGGATTGGGGGGCTCCCACACGCCCCCTCTTGAAAATGGGGGGCTCCGACAGGCCCCCGCTGCCCTCGATTTTTTAAATTTTGTTACTTAAAAAAGAAATGGTTCATCTTAAATTTTAGGATTTTACACTAAATGGTCATTTTAAAATGAAATAAAAACAAATAAAAAGAAACAAACATCGATATGATATGCTTGGCTATAACGATTACATTAAATTACACTAAAGTCTTCGGGAACATGAGCATGCTAGTATGCAAATGGTGATGGGATGAGGAATTGATATGTTTATATGTGGGGGTTCATATTTTTATTATTTTTCTTTTTTCTCTTTTATAATTTTAGAGACCGACACCACTATGTTAGGGACCCTGACGCCTCCCCGCCCCCTTGTCCCCCAAAATACCCCAAAATTTTGGGGTGTCTCTACACGTCCCCAATGTGCATTTCCCTGCTCCCATGCCCCTCGTACTGGAAACTTGGTGGAACACTGATTAAGTCTCTTTCCTTTTCATCAAGTCCTTCGTTAATTATGCTAAACATAATATTTGCCTGCTGTGCATTAGTTTTTTTTCCTTTTTGAGCATTAATTCTGGACAACACTTTGTAAGACTAATTATTCTGCAGTCTTCCTAATATTTGAGGGAAAATGCATATTGAGTCTTGACTATGAATGCATTGTGTGCATTGATTTTCAAATGAAAATACTTTGTGTCATGCCTGAGTTGCATTCTGATTTAATGGATTTTGAAGCTGATAAGTTCTTATCAGACACTGTACAAAAGGATGAAATACTTTATTGGCAATGACTTTTTGTTCTTGCCATCTTTATTGATTATGGCAGGCTGTGGTAAACGCACTGTTGTCAGACAGGTTGCAAAGAGCTTGGGTCTTCATGTTGTTGAATATAATTGTTATGATCTTTTGGGAGCTTCAGAAAAGAAGACATCTGTTGCTCTTGGACAAGCATTTAATACTGCTCAGAGGTGATCTTTGTTATCTTTTCATCTTAAAGTTTATAATATGTCCTTCGAAGAATAGATGGCTTAGATTTTTGGGAAAACATTTTCTCTTGTGCTGAATTTCTTACCAAGTTCTTGCATATACATGTTTTTTTTTACATCGAGAAATGTTCCAGTTGTAGGTTGGTTTTATGGTTCCCTTGGTAAAATAATGGTCTTCAAATGCGGCCAAAGATGTAAATGTGTAGAAGCCTGTTTTTAGAAAATTGGAATCTATCATTTAAACTATAGTAGTTTTTAGTAAATACATATTTTTACCATTGATATCTCAATTTCAGTTGTCAATATCATCATGGATATCTCCTAATTGTTCTAGTTGTTACCTTATTTTTTACCAATATAAATACACTGGAGCTTAGCAACATGAGTCTGTTTCTACTATTAAAATTTATCCTAACTCTGAATATCTAAGGACATTGTTTGTATCTATGTTCCTTTCTCTAAGTACTTGAATATGTATTATCCAGATACACATCTAATAGGATTGTGAGTGATGCATACAATTTCTTATCATCTTATAATGCATGACCAGATATGCACCTGTTATTCTTCTGTTACGTCGTTTTAATGTCTTGGGAAAATCTTCAATGAGTGGAAATATGTCATCTGATCGGATTGGGTCTGCCTCTCAAGTTGCTTCTGTTCTTCACCAATTTACTCAAGCCCACATGGATAAGCAAGAAGATGATGTTGATGCAGTTGAAATGAAGGATGCACTTGTAAGACATCTTTGATATTCTGCTTTTGGTTCAAGTGGGTTGTTCTTGTTCATCTTTTAATTTTTAGCTCCTACTTCATGAGAAGGCATTTCAACAATAATTTTGTAGTTTACTTTGATGCAGAATGCATCTAAAACATGGGGATTGAAAGAAGGTCTAGTATTCCTGGTTGCAGCAGCTGACAGTACTGAGGATATCACATCCTCTATTAGGCGTTGCTTCAGTCATGAGATTAGTATGGGGGCTCCTACAGAGACACAACGGATCAAATTGCTCTCTCATTCTGTTCACAGTGCAACTGGTTCTGACAATGTGAGGAATAAAAAACTGGTTATCCTTTTTCCATTTCTTTTCTTCTGGATATCTAATATCTTTGATTTATTATTCTAATTGTGCTGACAATTTGATGAATTTTGATTTTGTTGCTAGCAGGATAGTATTAACCTTATTTTGAAGGACATTGCTGGACAAACTTCAGGATTCATGCCTAGGGACATTCGAGGCATAATTGCCGATGCAGGAGCATGCCTGGTTTCCAGAATCATGGAAAAGGATAAGAAAAATGAACTGAATGAAAATACTCAAAGCCTTGATGTGAGGTCAAATGCGATGGAGAACAGAAATGAATATTCAAACTCGGAAGTAGATTCCTTGTGTAAGGAAGACTTGGAAAAAGCATTAGACCGAATGAAGAAGAGAACTGCAACAGCTTTGGGGACGCCAAAAGTAAGAAGACAAACTCAACCAAGCTGGAAATGTCACTGTTTACAATCTCTAATATTCAGTGAGAATAAAATCATGGGAAAGTGCAGTCTTGAAATTTATTAGTAAAGAAAGAGTGCCATGTATTGAAATTTGGTTTGTTAGTTTGTCTGGATTGGATTCATGTAAATTTGAGCGACTACGAATAACTTAAAATTCAAGATTCTCTCTTTTTGTTACAAAAGGCATCAATTAGATCATCATATCCATGTAATGATCGAGAGCCATCTTCATAATTTTCACAGGTGCCGAATGTAAAATGGGAAGATGTTGGTGGACTTGAAGATGTGAAGAAGTCCATTCTTGACACAGTACAGGTACATCTGATTTATCCCTCCTTTTTAACAGGCACTCTTGATACGAGCACTCAGAAAAGCCATGCTGGCAACTATGAGGAAAAAATGAATATCATTACATATCCACAAGCTCTTCTTGTATGGAAGTTATCTGAAATAAAATATAGTTTAGTAAATAAATGAACTTCAGAAATTGAGGAATGATGATGCACATGTAGGACAATTTGTGCTCATTTGGATCAGAAGCAACAGCTATCATCTCTTGCACCTTGTTAGCACCATATGATACTTCAATGTTAGAAGATGGCTTGAGCATCATGTTGTCTTCTTGAATTCTCTCTGTCTTTATGTTTCTTGCATCAGACCTCCCGATAATTTTGGAATTACCTTGATTAGCTGTAAAATTGTAAATAACAATAAGAGAAGACATTATCACACCGCTTGAAGTATAGTGATACTTCTGGGGTCACATTGATATTCAGGTCCTCCTAAAGGCCAAGGTTGGATATGAATTACTTAATGAGCATTGGGCAACATTTCTGAAATAATATCGGAATACATTGAAACAATATAGGAGCAACTTTGTTATGATTAAATTAGAAATAAATTGAAAGAACTAATTGAATGAATTCTTAAAGAATACCAAATGCAAAACTTAACTAGATTTGCTGCTAAATCACTGTCTCCATGTGCTATCCGTGCAGGAGCTACACATTTTGATTTATAGTGATTTTTCTTTTATGCCTTGGTTCACAAATCCCCCAGCGGGGCTGCTACATTGATGGGAAGAAATCACAGGGGACCCACCCAAAGGGGCTGCGCCCCGTTCGCTCTGATTGCAGAGCTAACCCAATGGGGACATCAAGTGAGGCCCTTATATAGCAATGTATAGCCACCCGGGGATTTGACCCCAAGACCTTCTGCTTACAACTTACAGCACTCAACCACTTGAGCTAGCCCACTGGGCTTTGATTTGTAGTGATTGATTGTAATAGATTGGAATTATTATAGGTAATTGATGATACAGTAGTTTTTTGGTCTGTCAATACCTGTAAATGGGCTCCTTCACCACTCAATAAATATGGCTACAGTAGTTTTGAAAAAAGGATGTGGTTGTGATTCTTAGCATCTGCAACTAATAGTCCTTTTCGCATGATGTTTATAGCTGCCTCTTGTGCACAAAGAGCTCTTTTCGTCTGGGTTGCGTCAACGTTCTGGTGTTCTTCTGTATGGGCCTCCTGGCACAGGCAAGGTAAATTGCATCCATGAAAGTTGATGATGCTTTGAGTGCTAGAGTTAAAGCATTTTGTATTGGCTTAACTGATTTTATGTATCATTTTTGCTCAGACATTGTTGGCAAAAGCAGTGGCAACTGAGTGTTCACTGAATTTCCTCAGTGTAAAGGGACCTGAGCTCATCAATATGTATATAGGAGAGTCAGAAAAGAATGTTCGAGATATTTTCCAAAAGGTATATTCTTGAAGAGCAAGCAAAGAATCATTTTATTTAAAAGGTGAATCAAGCTGCATATTTTTCAGACAGCTTTTGAATTTGACCATGAAAACGAACTTGGGAATATTGTGGCTTCCTAGGCAAGGGCTGCTCGACCATGTGTCATTTTCTTTGACGAGCTTGATGCTCTTGCTCCTGCTCGTGGGGCATCTGGCGATTCAGGTGGAGTCATGGACAGAGTAGTATCTCAGGTACAATGACTCCATTCTTTATTTAAATATATGATGTCTAGGGCCAAAATTTCATTTCAGCGCTTTGTAAAAACACGTAAATCAACAAAATTGTTTACCTGTATGGATCACCACTCATATAAAGAGTGGAGGGCATATGTGTCTGTATGTTACGAGTTGTATCATGATCCATTTTTTATTGTTTTACAGATGCTTGCTGAAATTGATGGTCTAAATGAGACTACCCAGGTATATCAAATTTTGAGTTTGGCACTGCACTTTTGTAGTCTATGCACATTAATTTGCTGTAAATGAAGATCTGTTATTCTGTCTATCTTTCTCCAGGACTTGTTTATTATAGGGGCTAGTAATCGGCCTGATCTTATTGATCCAGCCCTTTTACGGCCTGGCCGGTTTGACAAATTATTGTATGTGGGTATCAGCTCCGACTCATCTTATAGAGAGCGGTAAGTTTATAGATAGGTTCACAAGTCATTAGCTATTTCCTAAATAACAAGTAGATTGTTTGATGATTGAACATGCTTTCATATTTATAAATAGGGTACTGGGAGCATTGACCCGAAAGTTCAAATTTCATGGAAATGTATCATTGTCATCAATAGCCAAAAGATGCCCCCCAAATTTTACTGGTGCTGATATGTATGCTTTATGTGCGGATGCCTGGCTTCAAGCTGTGAAGCGGAAGGTACACCTATTGATGTTTTCTCATTACTCAATATCGCCTTGCCTTTATGTTGTAGAGGCAATCATTTTTTGGATTAGACATCAAAAAATTAATGTCAAGCTGTTAAATTGCTTTAATTTACTCATTTTGAATATCTAAAATTTATTCCAGACACATGGAGCTAGCGTTTCTACTTTCTAGTGTTCTTTTTTAATTATTTTTTTGTTGTAATTTTTTAAAAACTTTTATGAACAGATTTTGATAGGATCTTTTATTTATTTCCACTTTTCCTGGAAGTTTGAGGTTTTCAATGACTTTATTTAGAGAATTTTTTTGTTGCGCTGCCTTGGATTCTGGCAGTTATCAGGTAAAAGGGCAGACACCTCAGGGGACAATGAAGATCATAATTCAATTATTGTTGAGCATGAAGATTTCATGAAGGTAATTGCTCTGTTACTCTTTAATTCTTTTATACAAAGGTATGATTGTTTTATGCTTGAGAAGTACATCCCGGTAACTTTTATGTGCACAAATGAGAGAGTGATATTGCAAGTTAAATTATGTGTTACTGTTTATTACTGCCTATATGCAGGATACTGAACATGCTTTTGGATAATTAGCTTATTAACAGAATGCTTCCTTAAATAGTATCTCATTACCTGTGACTTGATTTATGGATCTCACCTATGCAAAACACTCTGCTTGAAATGAAGCCCTCAACTAACATGGTTTTATTAGTAAATGTGGAATTATGTATACTGATTAAAAGCCCTCAACTGACAGTGCCGACCCTTTTTCATGCTGGATGTACCTTGCAGTGCCAGTCCTGTTTCATACTGGATGCCTTCGCAGGGTCAGTCCTGTTTCATACTGAATGCGGGTCTCTACAGTGTCAGTCCTGTTTCATACTAGATGCATTCATAGGGACAGTCTTGTTTCATACTGAACGTGGAACTGTACAGTGCCAGTCCCGTTTCATACTGGATGCAGATCAGTCCTGTAGGGTCAGTCCTGTTTCATACTAAATGCAGATCTCTCTAGTGCCAGTACTTTTTCATACTGGATGCCTTTGCAGGGTCAGTCCTATTTCATACTGAATGCAGAACTCTGCAGGGTCAGTCCCGTGTCATACTGAATGCAGGCCTAGATCCCATCTAGGACTTCACAGAGCCGGGTCCTGTTTCATACTGGATGTCTTCGCAGGGTTAGTCCTGTTTCATACTGAATGCAAAACTCTGCATGGTTAGTCATGTTTCATACCAGATGTCTTCCCAGGTTCAGTCCTGTTTCATGCTGAATGCAGAACTCTGCATGGTTAGTCCTATTTCATACTGAATGCAGGCCTAGATCCCATCTAGGGCTTCACAATGCTAGTCATGTTTCATATTGGATGTCTTCTGAGAACAGTCCTGTTTCATAGTGAATGCGAAACTATGTATGGTCCGCCCCGTTTCATACTGAATGTAGGCCTAGATCCCATCTAGGACTTCCTTCTTGTGATGGAAACCGATCTACACAACTCCAAGCTTGTCCCTGAAGTACTTAAACTTCTTTATCACCAGAGGCTTGGTCAAAACATCGACAATCTGCTCGTCCTTCGCCACATACTGGAGCTTCAATGCTCCTCTCTGCACCATATTCAGGATATAGTGATACTTGATCTCGATGGGCTTCGACACACAAGTCGTCTCTAACTTGACATCGAACGATCCCACAAGTAGCTTTTGAAGCTACACTAACTCACAACTTGCTAAACAAGCTGCAATATAATTTGCCTCAGCTATACTCAATGCTACGCTTGTCTGCTTCTTGCTGCACCAAGAAATCATCTCAGACCTCAAGCTGAAGCAACACCTTGAAGTGCTCTTCTTATATGTAGCAAGACAATCTTAATTGGAGTCAACATATTGATGCAGGAAGATCCTCTAAATCTCTCACATATCTGAGGCCATACTCGATTGTACACTTAAGGTACCTCAACATGTGCTTTGCTGCAACCATGTGAACACGTCTCGACTACTCCATGTACCAGCTCTAAGTATTCACCGCAAAAGTGTATATATGGCCTCATGCTTGTCAGGTACATGAAGGAACCAATCATTTTCCTATAGAATATGGCATCAATTGTCTTGAAGTAGGATCACACAACAACTTCAAGTTCGATGCCATCGATGTAGCTATAGTCCAACATCTCAAATCTCTTTAGGATCTCGAATGCACATTTTCCTTGGCTAATGAAAATCTCTTCTGGATTCTGTCACACCTCTAATCCCAAGAATCATGTCAAGATTCTTGAACTCTAAGATCTACTGTAGTCACTCCCTTTGAAGCGAAGCACCATCCTCCTATTGCATCTTGTACTTTTTGCATCGGGTTATTCTGCATTGGAGTGACAGGTAGCCTCCTCTGCTACTGATTTTGTATGTATCCCTCTATGTCATCCCTCAAGGTCACTAGATACAGAGATCCTCCATCTCGAACTTTGTTGAAAGTTCCTCTTGCACCCATCTATGAGCTTGTCATCCTTTGTAGGCTTCCATCTTCAGCCTTGTAGAAAAGGTTGAGATATCCATTACTCTAGGTGATCCTCAAGCTCCCATGGGTTCCTTTTGAGCTCGTACAAAGCCTTCTACGCACATGTGGTTCTCTGCTTGATATGCACTTCTACTTTACTGGGGAAGTGTGTCTGGTAAATGGAACATGTCTCACCTTGATTTACTCCCTCTTTCTGAGGAAAACTACAAACCTTGCTTTGATGCCACCATCTGTTGCATGCTTGATTTTGTAGATCCACATGGAAGACACTACGTGTTAGAGTTTGTACTTTAATTCAATTTGATTAGGATCTTTAACTGATATAATAACAAGCATAACAAGATACACAAGACACAAAGATTTTCCTCAGGGAAACCATAAGGAGAAAACCCAAACTTCCTCAGAGATAGATCCCCGTCACTAATACAATATCACAAGATGGAAAAAACCCAAGAATAAGAAGTCTTCTGCAACTCTCTCTCTTTCTCCTCTAGCGAACTTGTCCACTTTCTTTTAATGCGAACTTGAGAGTGAGTGAGTGTGTGTCTAAATAAGGGAGGGTGCCTCCCTATTTATACACATAAACTGACATGACCTAAAACCTAACTGGGCCTACCTCTTAACTTGGCAAGGTCAACTTCTCCTAGGGTGACTAAAAATATATATTTTACTTTATTTAATTTGGGGACTATTGCCCCGACTTACAACGGAGGTTTTACGTCATTGACCAAACATAATAATGACATCCCGAATGGAGGAAAAACATCTCTGACGGGGGTACAATAAAATACAATAGTAATATACAACATAATATCTTTCGAAGTTACATTTACAACAACACTCCCTCTTAACTAGGAAGGTATTCTCTCGCCACAGTCATCAACACTTATGCACACGTCATCATCCCTGGATCATCATTGTCGCTACTGCTGTAGTCCTTATCTTGTCGATCATTGATTAGTGACATCTGTTGGATCTATCCATGATAAGAAGTTTCTACAGAGCCAACCCCGTTTCATACTGGATGTAGGCCTAGCCGACATCTAGGTCTTGATCATATCCATGAGCAAGTCATCACGTAGGTACAACCTAGGACCATACATTACATTTCCATAACAATCACCTGCGTCTCCTACTGTCATCTCGTCGTATCCAGATCATCTCATCATCACACACGAAGATGATTCCAAATGCACACCTCATGTCCAACAGACCACCTGCGTTCTACCAGCATGGGAGCACCCCAAGTGCATTACATCCCAAGGATAACCTGCGTCTTCCACCATGCGAGAATCGCATAGGAGCACCCAAGGTGCATTACGTCTCTCCATGGTCAACCTGCTTTCTACTAGCATGGGAGCACACTAGGAGCATCCCAGGTGCTTTACGTCCCAAGGACCACCTGTGTCTTCCACCATGTGAGAACATCCTAGGCACACACCAAGTGTCTTTGTGATTGGTGGACTTCTCATCATCTCGAGCATGGGAGCACGCCAGGAGTACCCTAGGTGCATTACGTTCCAAGGACCACCAGCATCTTCCACCATGCGAGAATTCACTCTAGTGCATCTGCGTCTTTCGGTCTTTCATCATCTTTAGTATGGGAGCACAGCCAAGAGCACCCCAGGTGCATTACGTCCAAAGGACCACCTGCATCTTCCACTATGCGAGAACTCGTCACTCCCTCTTTCTAGGGACCTCGATCTGGATGACACAAAGCTTTTCTCTGAAGTATTCGAACTTCACTTTGGCTAATGGCTTGGTCAACACATTGGCTATATGCTCGTACCTTGGTTGAACTGTTGATGGTGATGAAACAAATGAGGATCAACATCATCTATATCTAATCAATGAATGATGATACCATAAAAATAGGAAGTCAAAGATTCTTTTACTCTTGTTGACTTTCTTTTTAATCTTTTATTTTTCTTTTGAATCTCTTGACCATTTGACTTTTATTTAATTTTTTAACTTTTATTTCTTCTTTAGTCTTTTTACCGCATGGTCCTTTAGAGTGTGTTTGGACCGATGCTAAGGGTGCTTGGTCTCTTAAAGGGGGTTGCTTGGTTTAGTAAGTCATCCCAAGAGAACTTCTAGGTCTTCATGACAACTTTAAGCACATCATCAAAACAAGGAGGATTATTATTTGTTTATCTCGTTCTCCTTAATGTCTCCAAGGTCTTGTGCTAGGTATTTTAATAAGGGGTAGCCAGTCCCCTAAGAAAGTCCCATATTCCATAGATCAAGGAGAAGAGTGCATCACTTGCCTAGACCCAATCTAGGGCTTATAGTAGTGTCCTGGTAACTGACTAGGTGCCTCATCCCTAGGCTGCATCAAGTTGACTTAGGGTCAACGACTTGGTAATTAACCAAGTGCCTCCACTATCCTAGAGAGTGGTTCTCAACCCTAGGCTGAGTTCTCAGTCCTAGACTGAATCAAGTTCTTAGTAACTGACCAGGTGCCTCCATTTTCTCAGAGAATGGCTCTTAGCCCCAAGTTGAGTTAAGTTCCTGGTAACTGACCGGGTGCCTCCATTCTCCCAGAGAATGGCTCTCGATGCTGCTCAAGAATCAACACTCCCTCTCAGTGAGAGAGGTATTCTCTGTAATACCAAGCTTGTTTCGAAAGTATACAAACTTTGTCAATGACAGAGGCTTTGTCAATATATCCATAGTCTGCTCTTCTGTACGTATGTACAGAAGTTTCATGGCCCCTCTTTGGACCATATCTCTTCATCTCAATGTGTTTTGATCTGTCGTGAAACATTGGATTTTCTGAAAGCTTTATACAACTCTCATTATCACAATGGATAATAGTTGACTCAAGCTTTCCACCAAACAAATCAGAGAGTAGCTTTCTAAGCCAAACTGCTTCTCTGCAGGCATCCTTGGCAGCAATATATTCAACTTCAGCCGTGCTTTGAGCTATGGAGCCTTGTTTTCTACTGGACCAAGAGATCATGGTTGATCCCAAGCTAAAGCAATATCTAGATGTGCTTTTTCGGTCCAGTGTACTGCCAACCCAATCGGAGTCAGCATAACCATGCAACATTACTATTGAAATATTGTAACTTCGAAGAATATGCTAAATGTATTTTACTGATGTACCCTAAGGGAGATGTCTTATTCCTTCATCGGGATGTTACTATTGTATTTGGTCATCATAGAGTCATGAGGTAAAGCCTCCATTGTAAGACGGGTCAATAGTACCCTAATGAATATAATATAATAATGTTTTGAGATTTCCTAGGTGAAGTCGGCCCAACCAGTTTAGTGGGGCTGACTTGTTAGGTTGAATGTCAAGTGACAAAAATAGTATAAATAGAGGAGCTGTGTTCCTCATTTGAACACAGACTCACACTTGTGTATTGCGCATAGGAGAGAGAGAGACATACCAGCAAGGAGGATTACTTGTTTTGGGGATTTATCTTATACATCTTATACGAAGGAAGTTTTGTTGGGTTTTCTTCCCTTTGAGGGTTTCCCAGGATAAATCTGTGTCTATCATGTGATTGTGTTTCTTTCAATGATTCGGCATATGCTACTATTGTGAATTTGAATTAAACACTAATGATATCTAGCTAAGCATATGAAATCTCAACATGGTATCAAAGCTAGCCTGAATAAAACTGCTTTCTCAAGGTGAAACTCTCTCTCCTCTCCCTTTGACAAGAAATTAGGGTTTCTGCAAAAATTTGGAACTTTGAAGATCTGCTTGCATAGAAAGTTGCGCCTCCCTAGAGCGCATCTATTGAGCCCTAGATCAAAGTTTTTGAGTGGGTGAATCTCCGAGAAAGCCAAACCCTAGTTTGGCCCTGAACCAGAAAACTGCAGAAAACCAAAACCAGAAATTTGCAGAAACTAAAACCTCGCAAGTAAGTTTTGAAGGGTAAAGATTTAGAATCTCCAAAAACCAAGTGGACCAACCAACTCGCTTCAGTCAAGCGCATCTCTTGGTAAGGTCAACTTTTCATTTTGAGAAATTTCATTTTTTAGTGAGCTCCTGGATAAGATGGCCCCAAGCACTAAGCTTGAGGACAAGATGGAAGGCATAGAAAACTTCTGAGCATGGAAGTATAGGATTGGTCTCATTCTTAGAGAGAATGATTTTGACAAATACATCAAGGATGAAGTTCCTGAACCAGAAGAAGATGAAGCTAAGGAGAAGCATCTAAAGGACCTAATAAAGGCAATGAGGATCATTGTTGATTCTATCAAAGATCACTTGATCCCTCAAGTGTCATCTAAGGAGACATCAAAGCAAATGCATGATGCCCTTTCTAGAATGTATGAGGGAAGGAACATCAACAAAAAGATGGATTTGAGAGCTCAATTGAAGAGTACCAAGATGAGTAAATGAGAATCCATTCAAGATTACTTCACAAGGGTCTCCCAGTTCAAGGAACAACTAGATGCCATTGGACATTCCCTTGATGAAGAAGAACTAGTTATGGCTGCTCTTAATGGTCTCACTAGACCCTGGGAGTCATTCATACAGACTATGTGTGCCAGAAAAGAAAGTATGAAGTTTGGCATTGTATGGGAAGGCTGCATCCAAGAGGAAGCTAGATTAGCTAATAGAGAAGCTCTACTTAGAGAAGATGATCAAGCTCTAGCTACCTATACCAGAAGGACAAAACAATCAAACTTTAAGAGGGATAGTCACAATGAGTATAAATCTCCAAGAAGTTTCGAAAGAAAAGATAAAACAGTTAGAAGAAAGACCACTCCAAATATCAATGTTACAACTGTCATAAGTTAGGACACCTTGCCAGAGAGTGTCCATTGAAGAAAGAAAACAACAAAAGACATCCTGCTCATCTAGCTGAAGATGAGGATGAAGAAGAAGAAGAAAGACCTCGAAAGAGACAAGCAAAAGATGTAGAAGAATATGTACTATTCTCTGCACTCTTTGGGTCTGTAATACTTGGAGAAGATACATGGCTTATTGATAGTGGTGCTTCAAAGCACATAATAGGGAAGAAGCAAACTCTGTCAAGACTTAAAGAAAAGAACTCTCCTCAGAAAGTATCATTAGGAGATGACTATCAATATCCCATCAAAGGCATTGTTGAATCAAGCTACAAGCTTGACTTTGGAACCTCCATGAAGATGAAGGAAGTACTTTATGTACCAGGTTTGAGAAAGAACCTACTTTTCATCTCATCACTATATAAGAAAGGATATAGAATTGCTTTTATAGATGGACAAGTACTCATGTGGACCAAAGGAAAGACAATTGAAGATGTTGTGGTCATTGGTTAAGAAGAAGGAGGACTGTACAAACTCAAGGGACATCCAGAAACAACCCTTGTCCATGAGACCACTAGCTCAAGGATTGCTCACATCAACTACAAAGCACTACCCTATGTCAGCAAGGTGGTAACAGGTTTACCAGAATTGAAGATTGATCATGAAGGTACTTGCATAGGATGTGCAAGAGGAAAGAACATCAAGAATCCATTTCCGAAAAGTGAAACAAAGACTAAAGGTACGTTGGAATTAATTCATTATGATGTATGTTATGTTACATTCATAACTTAAGTGGATATGAATATTATGTTACATTCATTGATGACTATTCAAGAAAGACATGGATATACTTCTTGAAGACAAAGAGTGAAGTGTTCGGGAAATTCA
Organism: Pseudotsuga menziesii; assembly: GCA_001517045.1. Lineage (NCBI taxonomy): Eukaryota > Viridiplantae > Streptophyta > Pinopsida > Pinales > Pinaceae > Pseudotsuga > Pseudotsuga menziesii. The sequence continues at coordinate 126,986 of LPNX010086002.1, read as the reverse complement.
AGGAATTCAAAGCCTAACACTGATGACAATGATTCATGACCAAGACCTTGCCATGCATTTGTGGGCTAAAGTAGCAAGAACAACTGTGTATGTGCAGAATAGATTGTCTCACAATGCTCTTGGATTCAAGACTCTTGAAGAAATGTATACAGGAAAGAAACCTGAAGTGAGTCATCTCAAGATATTTGGTTGTCCAGTATATGTTCATATTCCAAAAGAGAAGAGAACCAAGTTGGATCCTTCTAGAAAGAAGGGAATATTTGTTGGGTATTGTGAAGTCTCCAAAGCCTTTAGGATATACATTTCAGGATTCCGTCATATAGAGATTAGTAGGGATGTAACATTTGATGAAGAAACAACTCTTAAGAAATCCAGGTGTCAACTTGAAGAAGTACATGAAGAGGATGTACCTCCCAGAAAGGTAGAAGTTGAACCCTCTTCTGAAATAGTAGCATCAGAAGATCATGATATGCTAGAACCTCAAGAACCCCCTACTATGGATATATCTCGAAATAGAAAACTTGCTTGGGTAAGAGAAATCACACAAGAAGCAGAGAAGTATGGAGCTCCAGAAGGCTCCACAAGAACAAGCAAGAGATCAAAGCCATTCTCCAGTTATGATGCTTTGATGTGTGATATTGTAGCTCAAGAACCCACCAGCTACGAGGAAGTTGCATAGAAGAAAGAATGGGTGGAAGCAATGACAGAAGAATACCAGTCAATAATGAAGAATGATGTTTGGGATATAGTACCCAAACCAAAAAACAAGAGTGTGGTATCTTCGAAGTGGATCTACAAGATAAAACATGCAGCTGATGGAAGTATTGAAAAATACAAGGCAAGATTTGTGGCCAGAGGATTCTCTTAGAAAGAGGGAATTGATTATGAAGAGACATTTGTTCCAGTAGCAAGGTACACTTCCATCAGAACCATCATGGCACTTGCTTTCATGATGAAGTGGGATTGACACCAGATGGATGTAAAGACAACCTTCTTGAATGGTGTGATTACGGAAGAAGTATATATCATACAACCAAAATGATTTGAAGTCGAAGACAGAGTGACTCATGCATGTAAGTTGAAAAAGGCTCTATATGGACTGAAGCAAGCTCCTAGAGCTTGGTATGGAAGAATAGATAGCTTCTTGACAAGCTTGGGATTTACCAAAAGTAAAGCTGATCCTAACCTTTACATGAAGATTATGGATGATGAACCTGTCATACTATTGTTGTATGTGGATGATCTATTTCTAACAGGAAATGAGAAACAAATTGCAGATCGCAAGAAGAAGCTAGTTGAAGAATTCGGGATGAAAGATCTTGGATTGATGCACTATTTTCTCGGGCTGGAAGTGTGGCAGAGCCCAGAAGGAATCATTCTGAACCAGGGAAAGTATGCAGTGGAAATCTTGAAAATATTTGATATCTTGGCCATGGCCACACCCATGGATACCAACATGAAGTTGTTATCTGATGAATCATCAGAGTTAGTGGATATGACTCGGTACAAACAAATTATTGAGTTGTTGATGTATCTGACGAATACAAGGCCAAATATATGCTTTGCTGTGAACATCTCGAGTTAGTATCTACTTAAACCTAGCGGGTTCACCTGATAGCTGCAAAGCATGTGATGAGGTACCTAAAAGGTACGATAAACTTTGGACTATACTATGATAGAGATCATGACTATAGATTGTATGGATACACGGATTCAGATTGGGCAGGAAGTGTCGTAGACAGAAAGAGCACCTCAGGTGGATGTTATTGTCTGGGATCCGCCACAATCTCATGGTTTAGCAAGAAACAATGCAATTTTGCTCTCAGCACGGCTGAAGCAGAGTACATAGCAGATTGCTCCGCTAGCTGTGAAGCGATATGGCTTCGAAAGCTGATGTCAAGTCTATTTGACATGGAGTTGGATACCACAGTGATTCTATGTTACAACAAGAGTTGTATAAAGATGACAGAGAATCCTGTGTTCCATGATAAATCAAAGCACATAGAAATTTGATATTTTTACATAAGGGATGTGGTACAGAAGGGAGTTATAAAACTCCAGTATGTGAGTATCAATGAACAAGTTGCTGATGTGTTGGCCAAGCCTCTATCTTGAGTAAAGGTTGAATACTTCCGTGACAAGCTTGGTGTGGTCCGAAAATACTTTCCTCGCAAGGAGGAATAGTGATGATACTATAGACCTTCCTCTCAAGGAGGAACGATGATTATATGGACCCTTCTCGAAAAGGAGGAACAGGTCGAAGATATGGACTCTCCTCAGAAAGGAGAAACAGGCCGAATATATGGACTCTCCTCAGAAAGGAAGAAACATGTCGAAGATATGGACTTTCTCCGGAAAGGAAGAACAGGTCGAAGATATGAACCCTCCTCGGACAAAGGGGGAGCAGGTTGATGATATGGATCCTCCCTGGAAAGGAGGAGTGATGATGAGATTGTCATTAATGATGGGATGGAAGTGATGCTCCAGTATGAAAGAGGTCAAGTGCGCTTGCAGATGCTGACGAGGTCCAACATTCACTTGTGGACGATAGTATCATCTCTTGAGGATGGTCTTGCAGATAATAACACTCTGCTCTTGAGAGTGGTCCTTACTAGCAGAGGATGGTCATGGAGAGTGTACCTACATTCATATGTAGATTCCGTAGATTAAGACTCGCTTGGGAGTGGTCCTAGTTTTAAAGCTGAGGATGCTTTACATTGAGTCCTTATGGACGACAGGTCCTGCATTCACGTGCAGACGAGATCTGCAGTAGCAGACGATACTCTCACATGGAGAGTGTACCTACATTCATATGTAGATGCCATAGAATACCACTCGCTTGGGAGTGGTCCTAGCTTTAAAGCTGAGGATGCTCTACGTTGAGTCCTTACGGACGACAGGTCCTGCATTCACATGCAGATGAGATCTGTAATAGCAGACGATACTCTCGCATGGAGAGTGTTCCTACATTCATATGTAGATGTCGTAGTATAACACTCGCTTGGAGTGGTCCTACCCTTAACAAGCCGAGGATGGTTTACATTGAGTCTTGCATTCAGTTGCAGACAGTAGGTCTTGCATTCATCTGTGGACGAGATATACATTTAGTTGTATACGATATGGTCCTGCATTCATTTGCGGACGATCTAGTCGGTCGATACTATGGACCATCCTCGTTAAGGGGGAGTAGGTTGATGAGGATTCCATCATCCTTGGACTTATGTCCTAAACTAATAGGGATTGATCATCCCACAAAGAGATCTTGTGTACTGCAGGTAGTGTTGCAGCAAATGATCAAGAAGATCGAAGTGTTGCGGCAAAGGATCGAGAAGATCGAATTGTTGCTGCAAAGGATCGAGAAGATCGAAGTGCTTTTGCAAAGGATCGAGAAGATCGAAGTGTTGCTACAAGGGATTGAAAGATCGAAGTGTTGCTACAAAGGATCAAGTGATCGAGTGCTGCAGAAGATGAAGACTCGGTGCTGTAGAAGATGATGTTCCACTACTGAAGATATTGAAGATATTCTAGTAACTGTTCTAGTTGCTGATTGTTGAAAACTTCCTATGATGTATAGGTGTATTACCTTGATACTGCTGAAGATGCTCTCTCTAGTTACTCCTACAGTTGATGATGTTGTTGTCAGTAGAATACCTCTTCTCGTTAAGGGGGAGTGTTGAAATATTGTAACGTCGAAGAATATTCTAAATGTATTTTATTGATGTACCCCAAGGAGATGTCTTATTCCTCCGTTGGGATGTTACTATTGTATTTGGTCATCATAGAGTCGTGAGGTAAAGCCTCAATTGTAAGTCGGGTCAATAGTACCCTAATGAATATAATATAATACTGTTTTGATATTTCCTAGGTGAAGTCGGCCCAGTCAGTTTAGTGGGGTTGACTTGTTAGGTTAAATGTCAAGTGACAAAAAGAGTATAAATAAAGGAGTTGTGTTCCTCATTTAAACACAGACTCACACTTGTGTATTGGGCATAGGAGAGAGAGAGAGACATATCAACAAGGAGGAGGATTACCTGTTTTTTCGTTTTATCTTATACATCTTATATAGAGGAAGTTTTGCTTGGTTTTCTTCCCCTTAACGGTTTCCCAGGATAAATTTGTGTCTATCTTGTGATTGTGTTTCTTTCAATGATTCTACATATGCTACTGTTGTGAATTTGGATTAAACACTAATGATATCTAGCTAAGCATATGAAATCTTAACAATTACTCCATTGCTAGAGGTGTACTTAAGCCCATATGCAATAGTACCTCGCAAGTATCTAAACACGTGTTTAACATCCAATTTATGTGCTTAGGTTTAGACATAAATTGGCTAAAAGCACTTATTGTGTAACAGATGGTTGGTCTAGTGTGCATGAGATACATCAGGGATCCAATGAGTTGTCGATACTAAGTGGGATCCACTGCCTTTGAACAAGAAGCTGATTCATGTAGCTTCTTCAAGTTGGTTATCATGGGGGTGGTCATGGGCTTGCAGTATTCCATTCCAAATCTTTGTAGTATATCAATAGTATACTTTCCTTATGAGAGAAAGATCTCACTAGGATTTTGCCAGAACTCTAAACCAAGAAAGTAGTGCATGAGGCCTAGATCCTTCATCTCAAATTCTGATGTAAGCTCCCTCTTACACTGAGTTATTAATTTTTCCTCTCTAGTAAGGAACAAGTCATCCACATACGATACCGGGATTAATGGATGATTCTAAAGAACCTTGAAGTATAGGTTGGAGTCAGCAACACTTTTAGAGAATCCCAGGTTGTGGAGGTAACTGCCAATCCTGGCATACCAAACTCTTGGAGCCTATTTGAGCCCATACAGAGCTTTCTTTAATTTGCACACATGAGATTCATTCCATGAGTGACAAATCCTTCTGGTTGCTCAATTTAGACTTCTTCTTCAACTTTTCCATTAAGAAAAGTTGTCTTAACATCCATTTGATAAAGTTTCCATCCAAAGATAGCAGTGAGAGACATAATTGATCTGATGGTGGTATATCTAGCAACTGGAGCGAAAGTCTCATCATAGTCTATGCCTTCCTTTGGAGAGAACCCTCGTGCCACAAACCTTGCTTTATATTTTTCATTGTTGCCATCAACATCATGCTTGATTTTGTGGAGCCAGTTAGAAGTTACTACAGACTTCTCTTTTGGTCTATGAACTACTTCCCACACATCATTTTTTATGATAGAATTGTATTCCTCAATTATGGCATTGTTCCATACTTGTTGACTTGCAACTTCCTTATAAGTAGAAGGTTCTGCTTCGATGATCTTGCTCATAAGGCCTAAATATCTTTGAGGTAGCTTGCTTTCTCTGAAAGTTCCAGTAGGAACTTTAAGTTTCTTTGATTCTTGCATAGTTTCTCGAGCCCAGGTAGGTTTTCTCTTAGAAGGAGGAGCTTTAAGCAGCTCTTCATCACTCCTTTCTGATTCTATGGGAGCATTTGATATTGAGGGCTCATCCTCTTCTTCCTGTTGATTTTCTGATTGAGGAGAATATGGAATTTCAGGAGGAGATTCTTCTGGATCATGTAGAAGTTCTCTAGAGTGATGAAAGGTAGCTTCCTCATGAAATATCACATCTCTACTGACCTCAATGTACCTTTGACCAAGTACATAGATGCGACAAGCTTTTGAGTTTTCACTGTAACCAACATATGTCCCTTTATTTTCGAATGGTTCTAACTTTGATCTCTTTTCTTTTGGCACATGAATATAGACTGGAGTACCAAATATCCTCATGTGATCAACTGCGGGTTTCTTACCTGTGAAAACTTCTTCTGGAGTCCTTTCCCCCAAAATAGCATGAGGACATCTGTTCTGAATATAGAGAGTAGTACCACCAACTTCAACCCATAGTGATAAAGTAAGATCAAGATTACACAACATGGCTTTGGCAGCTTCGCAAATTGTCCTGTTCTTCCTTTCTGCAACTCCATTCTATTGAGGGTTGTAAGGCACTGTTAGCTCCCTCTTGATTCCTGCTTCTCGGCAGAAATCATCAAACTCATTAGATTCAAACTCACCTTCGTTGTTTGATCTTAAGGTGTGGATGTGCCTTCTTGTCTGGTTTTCAATCAAAGCCTTGAATTCTTTGAACTTATCAAACATTTCACTTTTGACCTTTAGGAAGTAAATCCATGATTTACGAGAGTAATCATCGATAAATAAAACGTAGTATATGTAACCACTTAAAGAGGGTGAGGTCATGGATCCACATATGTCTGAGTGAATTAAGTCCAAGGTTCCTTCAGATCTACTGTTGCTCCTAGGGAAGGTTTTCTTGATATTCTTGCTTAAGGCACAACCTTTACAAATACCATCATGCTCATAAGGAAATTCAAGCATACCTGTTACAATCTTTTGAAGACCAGGAAGAGCCTTATAATGAAGGTGTCCAAGCCTTCGATGCCATAACTCACAAGGATTGATTGTACTATGAAGTAATGCCTGAGGGGAATGTCCAGATGCCTTGTAAAGGCATCCCTCTCGAACCCCAATCATCTCAGCTTAACTCAAATTTTTCTTCTTTGACTATAGAAGGACCTTTCTCTCCATGAAGATTACTCTATATCCTTTATCTTCAAATCCAACAACTGAGAGGAGATTCTTTTTCAAGACGGGGACATATAGTATGTCCTCAATATGTAGGATAGTTCCAGAATCAAGTTGAATTGATGCTGAACCAACTCCTTCGATTTCATAGGTAGTTTTATCACCAAGTTCTACTCGAGTAGTGAACTTCTTCTTCCTGTAGTCAGTAAGAGCTTCACGAAATCCAGTCATGTGTCGTGAAGCTCCACTATCTATCAACCAAGAGTTGGCACTATTGGTGATGGATCCAGAGAGAGCATAAATTATATAGTATTCTCTTCTTGATTCTTCTTCTGTGGAGGACTTAGTATTCTTCTTCCTTTTTGGTTCTTCTTCTGCTGTAGATGCTTGGAGAAGGCTTGGAATCTTCTCTTGAACCTTTTCTTTGATTGCCTGCAATCTCTAGCATAGTGTCCCATCTTGTGACAATTAAAACATTCAATCTTAGATACATCAAGGTGCTTATCTTGAGGCTTCTTCTCTTTCTTTTTTTGAGGAAAAGATTTTTTGAGCTTCTTCGTCTTGGCTGCAAGGGCAAGGTTCCCTTCCTTAACACCACTAGCTCTGCTTTGAATTTTTCCTTCTTCCAAGCAATCATGCCATAGTCTTTCAAAAATAGGCTGAACTTTCCTGCCACTTCTGGTAGCCAAGAAGGTTTCCCAAGAACTGGGAAGACCATAAAAAACAGTTTGGACAAGATCATCATCATCTATTAAAGTACCGATAGCTGAGAGTTGATCTCTTACCTGAGATATTTTTGTGAAGAAGGAAGCCACCCTTTCATCCTTCTCCATCTTCAAATAGCGGAGCCGATTTTTCAGGACTCTTTTTTGACTGGGTGCTTTGGCTGTCTTTAGTGGGGTTATCACATGCGTCAAGGTATCTTTGGCTGTCTTTAGCTTGCTTCCTTTTGAATGCAGCTCTCCCTGCATTAATTTTGGGTTCTTCTACAGTATTGATGGCCAAGTCATCAAGATCATTATCTTCCAAGGTGGCCATAAGTCTTGCTTTCCATGAATTGAAATTTTCTAACCCTTCAAGTCTCTCTTCTAGCCTAAAAGTGGTTGAGGCCATCTTTGATTTGATAAGAGTCTGCTATCAATCCCAAGGTCCATGGAGGCTATAGTGATCTGTTCAAGCACTATGCTCTTCACACCCAAAGCTCTGATACCATGCTGAAAATCAACATGTATAATTTTTTTTAATAGCAGTAACAGTTCTCTTTGCACTTTAATCAGACTTGTACAATATATCAGCAATAGTTAGGTATCTGAGTTATTCAGCAGTAGTAAAGATAAACAATCATCCACACATTATGCACAAGGACACAAGAATTTTCCTGGGGAAACCTTTCAAGGAATAAAACCCCAAACAAATAATAATCCACCTTTTAAAATGAGATGGCTGAGTTTGGACATGAACAGATAGAAGAGATAGAAGAAGTTACATCAGCTCTGAGTTTGCTTTACTGTTCAACATAATTATGAGATTAATGTAGATGAAAGTCAACCAAGCTACCACTTGTTTGGAGCAACCTATATTCTTCCAGTCTGCCTGATGTAGAGCCTAACAAAAAAATTGTGACCTGTGGAAACCCTAGCTGCTGAGCTTGGGTGGACTGTGGGTGGCCCTAGCAGGCTGCCGTGAACTGTAGGTAGCCCTAGCAGGGCTACCGTGTACTGCTGTAACACTGAACTGCAGGTGCCGTGAGCTGTGGGCAGCCCTAGCAGGCTTATTGTGGACTACTGCCACCCTAGACTGCTGCCACCGAGAACTATTGCAACCCTACTGCTGCTGCCGTGGACTTTTGCAACCTTAGACAGGCTGACCGTGGACTGCTGTGACCTCAAACAGTGCTGCCGTGAACTGTTGAAGTGTGAGCGGCAATAGAAGTAGTCGAGATCTGAAGCAGATGGTGAGCATCCACGATAGAAGAGAAGACCCCAGCAGAAGAAGGAAACAGTCACGAGTGTGAGAAAAGAACTCAGCAGTAAGTCCACGAGTACCTCAGTTGAACTGTTGATGGTGATGAAACAAATGAGGATCAAGTTGACCCAAGGTCAACGACTTGGTAACTGACCAAGTGCCTCCACTCTCCCAAAGAGTGGCTCTTAGCCCCAGGCTGAGTTCTCAGTCCCAGACTGGATCAAGTTCCTGGTAACTGACCAGGTGCCTCCATTCTCCCAGAGAACGGGTTTCGATGCTGCTCAAGAATCAACATCTTGTTGACTCTTGGTCCTATGCTTTCTCTTTTGGTCCTAGTGCCCATCTTGGTTGTGGTACTTTGACCCTTGATGTGATCCCTCTTGTTGACTCTTGGTCCTATGCTTTCTCTTTTGGTCCTAGTGCCCATCTTGGTTGTGGTACTTTGACCCTTGTTGACTCAACTTTATTGTTTTTATTTTGTATGGCCACTTGATCCTTAGTACCCTGTTCTAAGTTAACTTAATTTTATTTTCTGTTTTGATTGTTAACCTTCCTAAAAGCTAGGGTTCGTGAGTGATCCTTCTAGAAGGCTTGTCAGGATTATAAATTAAGTTTCACTTTTCCATTTCTAGTGTGCATCTTGACATGAGAGAAGTTCAGATGTTATCCTTGACTGTCTGCTGCTGGTTTGTGCTTGACGCCTAGGGTTACTGCTGCTTTGAAGTGGATGTATTTGGGTCTTTGCTGCTCCTTTCTCATTGTGGACTGAAGCTGCCTTCTCCTGAGCAGGCCGTGGCTGTTGGTGACTGTTTTGAGCCCTCCTGGATAGGCCGTGACTATTGTTGACTGTGTCATTTCTCCTTTGGCTGGTTTGTGACTGTAATGACACCTTTTGAGCAGGCCGTGGCTGTGTTTGTGACCTCTCTAGCAGGCCGTGACTATTTGTGCCCCTTTGAGGCTGGGCGTGACTGTGATTGATCTCTCCTAGCAGGCTGTGAGTTATTTGTGACCCCCTTTCGGCTGGCCATGACTGTGGCTACCTTCTCCCAGCATTCCGTGACTGTTTTGTAGTCCCTTTGGGATGGCTGTGACTGTTTTGAACCCCCTTTGAGCTGGACGTGACTGAGACTGTATTCTCTCAGCAGGACGTGGTGGTTTTGGATGCCCTTGGGCTGGTCTATGACTGTGTTGTCTCCTTCTTACCGGGGTGTGACTTGTTGGAAGCCCCTAGGGCTAAACCATGACTGAGGTGACTTCTCCTAGCTGGGCCGTGACAGTGTATGCCCTCTCTTAGCTAGCTGTGACTTTGGTGACTTCTCCTAGCTGGGCTGTGACTGTGTATGCCCTCTCTTAGCAAGCCGTGGACTGTGGTGACCTCCCTTGCTGAGCTGTGACTCCATTTCAGCCTTTGGAGCTGAGCCGTGACCTGTGTAGGTCTGCTGGGTTAGTTTGTGATTGTTTGAAAGCCCTCTGGGCAGGACCTTGGTTGTTTGGAATCAGGGTATGACCTGCTATGACTGTCTAACCTAAACCTACAGCACTCTAGCCCTCTCTCTCTCAAGGCATGTCTTCTGTTCCTTTTGGCAGCTTGTCCTTACAGTGACAAGAGGTGATTCCAAAAGTGTCCGAGTATAAGGTGGATCCAGATTCCAAACCAGATCTCAACCAGCTTTGTTACTGTTTATTATTTGTTGTTCATTAGTTTGTATTATACTACTGCTATTGTTAGTGTTTATGTTCTGTACATTGCATTTGATAAATTGTATCTCAAGGACCAACTTTTACACAATGACCAGTGGAGTGTTAAAGTTGAAAGAGATGAAAGTTATGTTTTAAATTTATTACAGTAGTACTATTCCAGATCTAGCTTTGTTTTTGTTCGGTTTTATGGATTAAAAGTATAAAATTTGTAATTTTCTTATATCAAACCCTAACCTAATAAAAAATTTAAGAGCTACCATACAAAATTATGTGGTCCAGGACTAGCTCTTTTAATTCTCAATAAATCCCACATGCTATCCAAAAGGATGCATGCGTGTGCACTGTGCATACTGCTTATAGATATAGCCATACAAGTGATACATTACGAACTTTGTGTACAAGTCAATCATTTTCACCTTAATTAATGATAAGAGGCAGAAACATGTCCATTGGGCTGTGGTTTAGTAGCAATTTGGAGCACTTGTGCAAATAACTTGAGTTCAATTCCTGGTGGACATGCTTCAAAATTCTTGCAATTTAGTCTGGGTGGAAGTCCAGAAACTTTGATGGTCCACAGTTGTGGTGTTTCTCAAAGTTCTCAAAGCCAGGTCCACGTCCCAAGTGGTTTTCATGGGTAGAGCCCACTTTGTGATTTATAAAAGTCTGTTTACCCAAAGAAAAAGGAAGGATAAGAAACACAGATATACCATCTGCACTTTTAAAATATATATTTTGGCAGTATCAAATTCTAAGCTTTCTTTGATTTTTATCTTATCAGGTTGCAATACTCTCATATTACGATTGCCTAAGCAGGAATTTTCTGTTCTATGCAGGCACTTGGGGAATTATCCCCATCGCTCTCTCTGGCAGAACTTAGTAGGTATGAAAGGTTACGACAGCAGTTTGAAGGCAAGTCAAAATAAAAACTATATCTTGCAAATGCATGGGAGAATCATTTTCTTTCCTTCTCAGGGAGAACTTAACAAGATATGAGAGGTTATGGATCCATTTATACTTCCTTTGGAATAANTTTTTTAAAATTTGGCAAGGCTTCGTACCTCTAAATTTTTTTTCTGTTTAGCTATCAATCTTTTCTTCACAGCCATTTTACATGTTTACAATCAATTCTAGTAGTTTCTTGTATCTTTATTTATAATCCACCCGAGCCTTTATTTTTTGTCTCAGAGACTTGTCACCAGCTCTGCCTAGCTGGAGATTAGCAGGAGATTCGATTTGAAGGGCAGTTTGTAGGAAACAGAGTCATAGGAGAAGTATTGCTGTTTCTGCCTCAGGCAGAGTAGATCAATTTAGAGTGCATTTTTCTAATAAAACCAGTGTTTCCATTGCTGAAAAAAAATGACGTTTGACATAATGAAGGTGGCATACCATCTGCCCTAAAGATCTGTCACATGTAAACTTTAGTGTCAAATGATTTCTCTATTGTGACCATTTGAAGAAAATTCAACATGGGTCATCAGAGAATGATATATCGATCCACACTAAAGCTTAAACCTTTCCTGTAACGTACAAATTTACATTTGTAATGACTAGATTTGAAAGCAACACATCACCAAATTTGATTATAAGCATATTGTCGTGTGCAAGTATACCCTCCTGTATCATCATAGACTTGTTTAACAATCCATGCAAACTGCCCCTTCTCCTCTTTGAATTGTTCCAAAACATCTGATAATAGTATAATGTATTATCAATCAATATCTGTGCGTAAAATTGAAGTAGGCTACTATAATGAAAAAAGTTCAGCTAGTCATCTATTAATAGAATGTGGATATATACCTGAATAGTCATTTATTAAAAAATATGTATGCATACCTGAATAGTCATTTGCTAATCTGAATGTATAACAGAAGATTAGCACTTAGCACATGGCACACTATTAGTGGTGGATGGAGAACGGCTTATAAGTATCAACCTCTAACTCAGCTGGGGATTGGATGGAGAGTGGTATATACGCGCTAGACAACGATAGATATCAATATTCTCCATCCATCACATAGGCGATGACATTGGTCTGTAAATGGAACATAGATATATACCTAAATAGTCATTTAATAACAAAATCTAGATGTATACCTCAATAGTCATTGCACCGAGAGAAGTTAGGTGCTCTCCAACCCAGTATGGGGGAGATCTTGTCACGTTAGTCACCTTATGCTGTCCACATAAATAAAAAATATTAAAAAATAAAAAATGAAAAATATAAATTACATATCCACTTACAAAAATAAAAATTAAACTATCATAGATCCATTTTAAACCCAGATCTATCAAATACCCAGAAGGATCTAAATGTATACCTGAAAACATAGCGTATCCATGTAGTCGAAGAGTTCGAAGTCCCAAAGCAATTGAGTTCAGATTAGTCACACCACTCTCTTTCCCACATCCAATCCCTTTTTTGTTCCAATGACTGCCAGACAAAATAAAATAATTTGTTTGTTATAATCAATATATAAAGCATAAACTATGATAACGCTGTGGAGACATACCTGTAAACGTAATCCAGTGTTGTTTTTATCTTGTTTTTGAAATGTCTATCAATCCCCAAACGTTCAATGTTATCGACCAAGAGAAAGTGTTGAAGGAGATCACTGACGGGAGAAATGAATTCTTCATCCTCCAAAAACTTTGAACTGAACGTATCGTTAACTTCTGGGATAAGTCTATCCACACGTTCATGGTTATAAGATGCCTGATATATATATTACATTAAATACACAATTCGATTCATTAATTTCGAAATAAAGAATATGCAGACATTGATTTTCATAAAGCTGGCAATTTGATGGTAATTCTGTCCATCTAGGAAGGACCTCTGTTTTGAATTTCTTAATTTGATTCATAGGCATAATAGGAAAAATATATAGATGACGGCGTTTCATAAATTCCTCTTGAAATTATGGCGTTACACAGCAGAAAGATTGATCAAGATTGCAGTAGGTGAACTCCAATGTTTTGGTGAGGCAGAAACAATGCTTCTTTCAACTCAAATGTTTGGTTTTGTGATTCTCAGGGTTCTGCAGAATTTAAGCTCTCTTGCTTCCTTACTCAACAAAGAAAAGGATGATGAGGTACTTTCTTATAGAGATCATGACAACAATGTGACTATAGTTAGGAGTCTAAGAGTCTAAGTTCAACTATTGAGCCTCTATGGCAAGAACTGAGTCTCTGCATCAGTAAGATAAGAAAATCACTGATCTTCATTATCTATTGTATCTACATCTCCTTTTGCAAAAAGGCCTGATGGTATAATTGTATAGTTTGGAGGGAAACGCCTTTGAATCTAGCTCTAGCTATAGAACAATACCACGATGAGTTTAAGCCCATGGCTACAAGCAAGGAAGGTCTTCTGTGAATTTGGGGAAGCTCTCGTGCTTCAATAGATGCTATGGAAGAAAGGGAGAAGTTCAATGTAATGTTGAATGAATTGAAAATAAATCAACCTCAAGGTGGTTTTGCTAAAAGTGATGATGATGCATTAGCCATAGCAGGAAAGGATGGCTATCCTGTTCTTGTGAGACCCTTATGTTTTAGGTGGTCGTGCAATGGAAAATGTATGCAATGATGACAAATTGAAGCAATACTTATAAACTGCAGCAGAAGTCGACCCTAAAAGGCTAGTACTTGTTGATAAATATATGGTAGATGCTTGTGAGATTGATGTAGATTCTTTGACAGATTATAATGGCAGTGTGGTCATTGTTGGTATCCTGGAGCACATTGAGTAAGCAGGTGTGCATTCTGGTGATTTGACTTGTTCTATTTTGTCATTAACAATATCACATACATGCTTGTCAATCATTTGATCCTGGACATCTAAATTGGCAAAGCAACTTGGAGTCTGTGGACTGATGAATTGCCAATATGAAATCATCCCTGTTGGTGAAGTTTACCTTCTTGAAGCAAATCCCAAGGCATCATGAATAGGACCTTTTGTATCTAAGTCACTTTATCATCCTTTAGTCATCCTTTAGCAAAGTATTTTTCCCTTCTTATGTCAAGAAAATATCTTCGATACATTGGCTTTACAAAGGAAGTTATTCCATGTCATGTATTTGTCAAGGAAGTAGTCCTTCCATTTGAAAAGTTTCATGGTTGCAATGTGGTTCTTGGTCTTGAAATGTGAAGCACTAGAGAAGTGATAGGCATAAACTGTAAATTTCCTATGACATTTTCCAATGCACAAATTGCGGCAAATCAAAAGCTGCCTCTTGCAGGTACAATGTTTTTAGCTCAATGATATTTTTAAGAAGTGTGCTTTGATATTATAAAAGTATTCACTTACACCACAATACAATTAATGTTGGGCATAATATAAGGCCTAACCCTAGCGATATTGCATATTCTTAGATATGGTATGATCATTAGCAGGATCATTGACATTATAATGATCCTAGGATGGACTTAGGATGGATTTAATGATTTAGTTAGTATTCACAAATGTACATGCAACATTATACACAATACATCACAATAGTTGGTCATATGATGTTAATTTTGACAAGAAAATTATTTCTATTAAGTAGAAGTCAGTAGCTGATAAATTTTCAATGTATGTTTTCCAAGCAACATTTATATTTCCTATTGTGAATTTAGTGTACATGGTATATAATGTTCAGGCAATATGTTTTCATGAAAAGCTAATATTGACATTCTATTATTTTCCAATTCAAACATGGCTGAAAATATGGCCCCAAAAAGCTATTGTGATAAGATTAGTAGGAGCATGAAGTTGGTTCTGTCTATTTCAGGCCATTGCTCTATTAAGAGTCTCACCATTTCCTTTCACAATTTTCAATTATGTTGTTGCAACAAATGTCAAGCATGGCCCATATATATTTGGGTCATTTGCTAGAATGGCTCAAGAAGCCTTCATTGCTATATACATGTGAGGAATTTTATGTTGTTTTACTAGCATAACTTTCATATGTACTTATCTATTAGAGATGTTAAAACTGTTTTTATATGTTCTGTGTGGGAATATAAACCTTTTTTTGACAGGTTCTTCATTTACAGGAATAGAACTTGGTTGACAAGGATAATGCTCCATCTCACAAACACTTTGGCTAAACCCAACCAACAACCTATCTGCCAACCTAATCTAAAAGTCAACAAGTGAAGTTCTTGAAAATGTACCCCCTCCATTACCTCATGCAACATAACTCTTTTTGTTTCTTGCTCCAAAGTTCTTAATGTTAAATGTGTTGATGGCCTGGAAACAATACTTATTCCATAACACTATGAAGAATGCTGAGCAAAACTATCAACTGAGGCTGCAGCTCAACTTTCCATGTGTTACAAGCAATTTGACAATGATGTCATCAAGTCATTTGACTTAAGTCAATTTGAAGGATATTGGCATCATAAAGTATTTTCTTCCATTGGTATGCTCTTGTCTTAATATTCAATGATTCATTAAAGCATGATCTAAGTGATAGAGGGGATCTAGATGAAGAGTAGGAAACAAACCTTATCACAGCCTTAAGCAAGGGGCCAAGAAAATCTAGGAGGTCTCGAAGATGAACTAGGACCCTCGATCATGGTTGTCCATGTGTGAATGCCCCAGATAGTTCATACAGACCATCTGTCTGAACTGAAGTAGATGAATATAATAATTTTACACTAGACACTAGGCCCCAAATAAAATCTACAGTGGAAAAGAGTAAAGACGTGAATCCACAAGGATCAATAGGTTTTGATATTGGGGACAAGGTAGAGTTTCTTTCACAAGATAGTGGTATTAGAGGTTGTTGGTTTAAGTGCACAATGATAAGCAATCAACTACATTGTCTAAAAGTTTGCTATGAGGACACTCAAAATGACAATGAATTGGAGCTGTTGAGATTGGAGCTTCAACAGTAGATGGGGTGAGTATGTTTGTGTGCCAACAATTAAGAAATTATTACATGGGCATAATTCATTTGTTTAAGAAGTTATGTTCATGAGTAAATTTAGGAGGATGACTTCTAATTATTTTGAGCTGATCAAATTGAGTTCCCCTTTCCTTTGAATCCAATTGCAGAGAAGTGTGATGAAGAGGAGCCTTTTACATTGTGTTACCGGATCCACCACCACAGTTTGTAGGATCTGCGGATCCACGGATCCGATATGTATCTGTATTGGATTCGCCTTAGATCCACCATGGAAACAGATCCCCTATAGAAGGAAACGTATCCTAGTCCCATGAAACGGATTTTGAGAAAAATAAAAAAATTCTTGAAATTTTCAAACAGATCCTGTGAGAAATTAAACAATTCCTGAAATTTTCAAACGGATCCTGCAACTTTCAGTGCTTCTATGACCCATTGATCCCCCCCCCCAAAATTATTTTTTAATGAAACTTAAAAAACCCTAAACACCTAATGGCTAAAAGCATAAACCCCATTCTTGTTCAAGTTCTGATCTATCCTTATGTCAAGATATGCTCTTGAACTCTGATATATCAATATCAAGGTTTGCTCTCAACATTTTTATTTGATATATCTTTATGGTCAAGGTGTGATGTTAAGGGCTGATCTATCTTTATGTACCATGTTGTTGCTCACTTCACCTACATTGTTCTGTAGTCTTGCCATAACATTCAAGAAAACCACTTTATTCCCTGCTGATAGGGACATGTGGATGTGGCTCACAAAAACACTATTATGACCTGCTTCAAGTTCATGCTGAAAGGGTTTTTTAAATTATCAATATCACAACTCATCAAATTATTAGTTATGGTACATGAACTCTCTTTTGTGGAAATAACTTATAGTTCTACTCGTGTGTTTCCTAATTAGTTTTGTTTTTTCATTCTATTTTTCTATTTGTTTGTACTTGTTGTTTCCCTGTCGTATCCGAATCTTGGGTGTTAAAAAATCTAGTGAAACTGTATCGGGATCCAGATCCGTATCCTGGTAACTTAGCTTCTACATAACACTGGTATATTCTCTCGAAGTCATAGATAGTATTGTACCTCAAAGTTATAGATTTTAATTAGAATTTTAATCATTATGTTTTTGTGGCTGCTACTGTTGTTGCTTTTTGAATTCAAGTTTATGTTTATGTCTTTTGAATTCAAGCTTTTATTTGTATCATGTGGTGGTGTTAACATTTTTGGTGAATTCATGGATCGCTTTCAGCATATGTTTGTTGTTGTCACAGTAGTTCATTGTTAACTTTTTCTTGTGAATTCAAAGCTCAACTTCAATATCGAAGTTTTTTTTTCCCATTTGTTGTTTAACTTTTCTTATCCATGTACAACTCAGTTATTTTTAGCTGATATTTAACTTTTCTTAACAATTCAAGTCTCAACTTGTTGCTACTGTCATTGCTTTAAATTTCTTTGTAAATTCAAGCTGGTGCTTATGAATCCAAAGCTCATCCTCTACATCAGTCGTTCCTCATTTGGATCGCTTGATGTAGATTGCAAGGCAACGTGTGGAGGAAGATGCAAAACAAGATCTCTACATGACCAATGTTTAAGAGATTGTGATCCATCTAAAAACAAAAACCTCTGCCCTTGTTATGCCAACATGAAAACACATGGAAACAAACTCAAGTACCTTTTAATATGAAATATGGAGTTTTATTATACTTGTTGGGATGTCCAGCTTTGGCACATAGTTATTAGTTATTGATAGGCATATAAATTGGATGCAGTTGCCAGAGTTGTTAATAAAATGTGTAGTCGGTGTATTTTCATATCGAATTAGTGCTTTGTAGTGTTGGAATTATACCAACGTTGAAAAAAGTAGCTAGAAAAGCTTAGATTGTAATGCTTTTATTTGGAAAAAAACAGTTAGAGAGCTTGGATTGATGCTTTTCTTTTGCAAATCAGAAAAAGAAGGCAAACTGTAAATATTCTCTAAGATATTTGAAGATAGTTGAGCTTCACCATTTTGAAAGGTTTATGTCTAACAACCCTACTATATGCTGTGACATGATTAGCAACA
Organism: Pseudotsuga menziesii; assembly: GCA_001517045.1. Lineage (NCBI taxonomy): Eukaryota > Viridiplantae > Streptophyta > Pinopsida > Pinales > Pinaceae > Pseudotsuga > Pseudotsuga menziesii. Next base: position 108,790 of record LPNX010086002.1, on the reverse strand, counting down.
CGATATTTTATCAATTTGCCATGTTTTCCATCATCCAAATGTGTGGGAACAAATTCTCTGTTAAGATGATGTTACCAATGTTTCTCAAGTGTCCATTTGAAGAGAGTTTTTAACTTATTTTCTTATTTGATTTTTATTTTTCTTATTGGGTAAGCTAAAATGGCATGTTCTCTGGCATTTTCATTTCATATTTTCAAAAAATATGAGAAGATTGAACCCTTGAACCCATGGAAATTGAAAACACTGTTATAACATGCGACAACACATTAGTGTTCTCTATTTTTCTCAACAAATTCACCATTATTTTGAACTTTCTTAATGGTTTCTAGAATTGGAACAGAATCAAAATATCCAAGACTAATATAATATTAAACATAAATTATAAATAATAATGATCATTTTCCACATTAAGAATTTAAATTTGATTGAAATTTTGAAAAATATTTATAAATTACTTTTAATGTTAATTGGGCTTAGTTTAAGTGGTTGTAAAATTGAGTGTTGTCCAAGCTATCAAGATTCTATTTCTGTAAATATTCATTTTTTACATATGAATTCAATTATTTCACACACACACACACACACACACACATAATCTAACACAATATAATTTAAATAATTAAATTTTTAATGGATAATAACAATCCACCGTTATATGGAAGAAATAACATATCTCCTAACACCTAATGTGTCATGCCACCAACGTATGAGTTGTTCCCAAAGCGGATCTCGGGATTTTTGGAGGCAGAAGGACTGACGACAACCATGGTTGCAAAAGTGGCGGGGGGTTCTCAGGCCTCCCCAGCTGAACCATCTGGGGGACTCTAAATCGAGGGCATCCTGATCTTTCTAGAGGTAATGGGAGGAAAGGAAACGGGTAACCAAGTTCCAAAATCGGCAGGCCCTTCAATTGAAAGGAGGCATGACCGATGCATTCTTAATCGGCCCTAATACCCTCAATGCAGATCAAATCAAACAAACTTAGGGATCATGCGCTCATAGGAAAATTTGTGGGAATATTACCTTTAGAAAATCCCTAGTTTGGTGGATAAATTCCACCTAGAGACCACTAGGCCACTATGATCTCCAATTTGGTTCCAAAGGTTTTTTCACCATTTCCTTTTTAAGCTTGGAAGACAAAAACATAGTGCTTGATGGAGGACCTTATTTCTTCTACTCTACAGGGTTGTTCTTAAGATATTGGAAGAAGTTCTTCTTGGACAAAGGATATGGGTGTTGCGTCGGAATAGATTCGTCTCTGGGTGAATCCATGAAGATGGGTGTCTATTTTGGGGGGTCTTATGAGAAAATAAATTTGATTTTTTCATGTTTTTCAACTTTGGGCTAACGAGAGTGATATTTTCGTTTAGAATTTCACTTTTAAGTAAAAACAAAACTTTTAGAGAATTATGTTAGTTTTTTATTCATCATTTTTTCAATTTTTTTATTATTGAGATTTGATATGTCGTTTCGAAAAATGTTTGACAGTGTGTCCTTATAAAATGAAAGGACTAAAAAATAGACATGTTTGGTTGCACCCTTAAAATCATTGTTAAACTTGTGTTTTGCAAAAACAAAATATGTTACGACAATCTACACATAATATACTATTGCAATGACTATAAGTTTGTAACCAACGGATCTATATACTAATTATAATATTTTTTTGAATTTTATCAATGGGGAAACCTTGTCAATTTTCAACATGTGTTTGGTTGCGCCACTTTTCTCTCAATTGACTATAAAATTTAAAAATCTACGAATACCCTTTTGAAGTAGACACTCCAATTAACCGCACCATATTTGTTTCAATATTTTAGGTGGTGTATTTTTAAAGTTATATATTTTTCATTTCACCACATGTTGAAAGAGATCAAACAAAACTCGACACATGTTAAGAAACAAAAAAAATTTAAAATATCGGATCTCACCTATACACAACAAAATCTATACTTACGGAAAGTAGATTTAATGATGAAACTAATGGTATCATTCCGACAGTCGATTTGTAGTGTAAGGCATCCATTTTACTTTCCGAAAATGGAGAAATCTGAAAATTGTGCAGGTTTCAGGTCTCAGAGGTTATTCAGCCGAACAATTATTCGGTTGAACAATGTTTTTCCGTTACAGAACCGTTATTTGTAACGCAAGCGCAAAAAAAAATTAGTCGGCCGAATTTTTTTTTAGCTCACATTCTTCTAGTTATCTGCCATCAATGGTTGGTTATCTATTCATCAACTATAAGTTATCCATGCATCGCTACGAGCTATTTTTTATATTCTTTCCTTTTTTATAATAGATTATTTCGAATTTTGAACGATTTCCATAGAATCAATCTCGACGATAAACAATAATAATACATTACAATTTATCGTATTACTAGCACACCCACGAACAAAATAGGTGCTCTTTAAGGAGACACACCAGGATGAACATATCCTTTGTTTAGTAACTCCTGTAATTGTATTTTTCATTTAATTAATTTTGGGATACTCATATGATATAGAGCTCGTGATACTGGTGTTGAAAACAATATTAGATCTATGGTAAAATCTAAATATCATTTAGGTGGTAATATTGATATCTTATCGCAAAATACAACTTCAAATTCCTTTAAAATACGAAATTGTTCCAATTCCATTTTTTATTTTCGGGTTCAAATTCTTTAATTTTGATGCCATAAAGTTGACACCCTTTCCTAATACACTTTTTACGTTGTAGTGCTGAAATTTGTCATGTAGATAAAGGTCTATAAATTTCCTTCATTATATGATACTTATCCTCTTCATCCACACTACTAAAATTTGTATACAAATAGTCGATAACAACTTTATGAGATTCTAGTCAATCCATACCTATCAAACTGTCATAGGATCCTAGGGGAAGTATATCTAAATTAACTGAGGTATCCAAGTCATTAAAACCTAATAACAAATCTTTAACTATCTCTGTAACTTTTTTTTTTACCTTTGTTGTCAGCTACACCAACCATGCATTTTTTTGTTTTTCTTTACTAAGTTTACACTTTTCAACTACTTTTGGTGTAATGTAACTTAAACTAGTTCCTGAATCGATAAGTATAGAAACATGTATGTTCAAAACTTTACCTTCTACTTTCAACATGGTGGATTGATGGTCCACATGTCGATATTCTGAAGAAACATTAACTATAGGAATATTCCCGGCTATGTCATTCACAGTAGAAGCTTTTTGCAACATGTTTACGGGTTACTATTCCATCCTCCATTAGAAGTTTCGATACTCTTTACCCCATTACTATTGGTTGAACCTCGCCTGTTGTAATTGTTATCAGTATGACCTCTTGTTCCTTTTCCAAAAGGTGAGGGTTTAAATCCTTTCCTACGTTGATCGATCTTTTCATTTTTTTTAATTTTTCCAACTTCTACTCAATTTGGATCTTTGTTTAAACAAATGGTAGCTCAATTAGGCCTTTCTAATTACTTCATCCATTGTTTAGGAATTTCAAACACAACCTTTTCCTTATAAACCGGGGGTAAACAACTGATAAAATTGTATACCTTAGATTTTCTAACTCTTAGGTATGGTACATAGCGTTGTAAATTTATAAACTCGGTTGCAAATTCTTCCATAGTTAACAATCCTAGTCTCAAATCATTGAATTATTGGGCTTTCTCATCATAATATCGTTCTGACATATACATTTTTTCAATAGTTTAAAAAAATAAATCAACTGAACTCTTTACTACGTATGTTACTGACACTTTTAGCTTCCTTCCACCACAGAGCAGATTTTCTGCTTAACTGAAAACAAATATAAATGTGCCCTCAAATTATCATCATATCTGTACACTTGAAAATTGTGTTTGATAATTAACAACCAAGATTTTATTGCTTCCTCAAATTCTCCATCAAACATGGGGGGCCTTAACTTTTTGAATTCTCCCTGTAACTCTACAAGTCTTGCTTTTTGTTTTTTTGTATTCATTTCATCACCTTTTTTTAAATCCTGGGGGGTTATATGAATGTTATTTGTAGTTTCCTCACTACTGCAACTTTGTAGTGCTCATTTTCTTTTCTTGTAACGAACATAAATAAATATAATAATTAAATTGTTAATGTTACCTTAGTAAAAAAAAATATTAAAATTCAGAATCAAGTTGCTAATTTTACTTTAGTAATAAAAAATATTTTTATCAAAACTTTCTAACATTCATAACATTCTCAACTTCTCAACACTGAAAATATTTTACATTTACAATCATGCATAAAATTAATAATACATACTTTCATATATTTTGCACCTATAAAAACTTCTTAACATTCATAACATTTCCTAACATTCATATATTTGCATCTATCAAAACTTCCTAACATTTCGAACATTTCTTAACATTCATTTATATATTTGCATCTATCAAAACATTTACTCCTAACATTCTTTCATTCATACATTCACTCCTAACATTGCACCTATCAAAACATTCTCATAACATTCTCCCATTCCCACATTCACTCATAACATTAACATTCCCCATATATTCATTCTTGAACATTAACATTTCTCATATATTCATTCTTACATTAATTCATACATTCATATATTTGCACCTATCAAAACTTTTTGACATTCATAACCTTTCTTAACATTCAATTCATTCCAAATATTCATATATTTCCACCTAGCAAAACTTCATAATATTAACATTTCCATATTCATTCCCCATATATTCATTCTTAACATTAGATTGCATCTATCAAAGCATTCACTCTTAATATTCTTTTATTCTCACATTCACTCCTAACATTACATCTATCAAAACATTCACTCCTAATATTCTTTCATTCCCACATTCACTCCTAACATTGCACCTATCAAAACATGCACTTTTAACATTCCCTCATTCCCGCATTCACTCCTAACATTAACATTCCCCATATATTCATTCTTACATTCATTCATACATTCACATATATTCATTCTTAACATTAACATTCTTCATATAATCATTTTTAACATTAGATTGCACCTATCAAAACATTCACTCCTAACATTCCCCTATTCTCACATTCACTCTTAACATTGCACCTATCAAAACATTCACTCCTAACATTCTTCTATTCCCACATCCACTCCTAACATTAACATTCCCCATACATTCATTCATACATTCACATATATTTATTCTTAACATTAACATTCGCCATATATTCATTTTTACATTCATTCATATATTCATATATTTGCATCTTTCAAAACTTCCTAACATTTCTTAACATTCATTCGTATATTTGCACCTAAAACTTCTTAACATTCCTAACATTTTCAACTTCTCAACACTAAAAATATTTTACACCTTCTTAACATTCATATATTTACAACTATCAAAACTTCATAGCATTCATTTCAAACATTCATATATTTGTACCTATCAAAACTTCCTAACATTCCTAACATACATAACATTAACATTCCCATATTCATTCCTCCATTCTCACATTCACTCTTAACATTAACATTCCCCATATATTCATTCTTAACATTAAATTGTCTTATCAAAACTTCATAATATTTCTATCCCTCTCAACCTCTCAACAACAAACATATATAAATTTAATAATTTACCTACATTCATATATTTGCATCTATCAAAACTTCCTAACATTTACATATACTTGTATATAATTCAAAAAAAATATCCAAGGTCAATGCACATTTATATAATCCAAAAAAACAATCATGAACATGTGAGTTCAATGTACATGTATATAATCCTAAAAAACAATCATGTACATGTGAGTTCAATGTACATGTATATAATCCAAAAATTATACTCCTCGATGTCCAAATCAACTACAATATATATATCTACATAAAAAGAATAATATAAATAATTATATAAATGGAAGTCCGCCATTATACTTAATTGTGGTTTTCCCTTGGACTCATAACAATCTGCAACATGTATAAAAACAGATTATGAATATCATAAATTATTTAAAGAACTTTAAACCAAAATCAAAACATTAAAACATTAAACTAATATATCGAAGAACAATTCAATTATTAACAAAATTACTCCCAATTCTCTATCATCCAACGGAGTCTTCTCTTTGGCTCTAAAGGTGGAGTAGACTCAAGCTACAACATATATAAAAACAATTTATAAATCTTACAAATTATTTAGACTATTTTAAACTAAATTCAAAAAATAAAATATTAAACTTACAATTCCAACACTATCGTCCAATGGAGTCTTTCATTTGCCTCGAAAAGATCAAAGAGACCCAAGCTTCAACATATATAAAAACAATTTACAAATGTCAAACATTATTTAAACTATTTAAACATATATATTAGAGAACAATTCAATTATAAACAAATTTATCTCGGTGCCAATATCGACATCCATCAAAAAACCTATATTTTCACCTCCAATTTCAATATGTTATCTTTCCTTAAAATTTAAATTTTGTTAATAAATAAATCATAGTAAAAGCAAAAAATATTAAGCTTAGCAATTAACTTAAAACCGATATATAGAAGAAGAAAAAAAAACACATTAGCTCATAATAGATGGAAAATCATCTAAAAAATTCGTATCTAATGAAACTTGCATAGATAAGTCAAATTAACAATAAGATACATAGTTAAATTTAAAAACAAAAAAAATAATCTTTCAAAAATAAATATAAATGTATAAATTTTAAATATACCTCTCCAAAATGCTCTTTTATATTTCCAGCATTTTGACTAGTGGAGACTATAAAATTATGTTCATTTAACAATCGAGAAAACTGATAACAATAAACATTTACGTAACGTATTTATTACTATACATCAAAAAATAATTTATCATACATAGATATAATGTAATAAAAAGTTTAATTCAAAATAAATAAATAAATTTAATAGATTGAAAGTACACAAACATCTCCTATACTTGACATGTCATTATATATTCTATCCGAAGTTATATTACAACAAAGCTTGGCATAGGTCTTTAGATCATCATTTGTTTTATAAACAAAATCTTGTTGAATAGTGGCTCGAGCTCTCTCTCGACTCAATCCAACATCAACTCCTACAAACGCTGAAGTCAAACCTTTGGCAACATTATGCCTTGCAGTTGTCCCAACTTGTAATGTGGGCTCCATCTCCAATTTGTAAGTCACAAGCCTAGGTAGACGAGATATCAGAGGTGGAGGTCAAAGAGTACTGAGATCTCTAAGGGCACCTTTTTGATTGCATATCCTCTCCTTTTCAACTCCATAAAACTCGAAATAAATATCAGTATAGTCTGGCTTCATTCCTAAAAAAATCAGCATAAAAAACCTAGCAAAATAATTAGGAACCTCATTGTTCCATGGCGACCGACCATAGGCTACAAGGAACCAATCATATAAAAAATGTGTAAGTTCAGGGTGCTTAAAATATTGCACTTTCAATGTTTTTCGCTTAAGGCCCTCTTTGAAGTTGAACATTGAGTTGGCATGTTCTCTAGTCACTCTCTGCTTCACAACAGCCCACTTGTCTGGACCTATCACTTGTGCCTTTCTTCTTTGCATCAAGGCAATAAAACCATCTGTTGTTGGTCCAAGATCCTCATATACCTCAATGAATTTTTGTAATGATTGCAAAACAATCTCTATACTTTGTTTGTTCTCTGGAGCAAGATCCAAATTAGAAAGATTGTTTTGCAGCTTGTCATAGTGAGCCCTACAACTTTCAAGGGTCATTTGTTGAAAACCACTTTCCCATGGAATCTCTTCTGATAAATCTGATGGATAGGTCGTAATGGGTGTACAACCCTCAGCTAGCTGGACATATTGCGTTATTGCTTGACCTTCGCCACCCTGTGTAGGATGACGAGCCTCTTGTGAACCTTGCTCTACTTCCACACTTGTCTCCCATACAAAAGGTCGAGATCCACATTCACCCATAGATAATAAGGGGGAATCATCTCTACCACTATCGCCACGTCGATGATCAAATGAATGTGAACTATACAATAAGCTTGAATCCCGAGGTGAAGTCGATAATCTTTGATTTTCATTTCGGACACTAACTCCCGAAGAATGTGATGACCACCTACGCTTCTGTCTCAAAGGCTGCTCTCTTTCCATTGGATATGATATCTACAAGTTTACACAAATATCAATTTCTACATGTTAAGTAATCAACTTCAAAGACCTAGATACTATAAAAACTAAGATTTCAATAAGGACCTAAATATCCTTAATATTATCTAATAGTTTTTTAAATTATTAAAGCTAATTTATTATATGTTTCCATTTGATATGATATCTACAAGATTACACAAATCAACGCATATCATATTCAAATTCTACATGTTAATTCCTCATCTTTAAAGACCTGGCCACTAAAAAACTAAGTTTTTAATAAAAACCTATGTCCTTAATATTATCTAATATATCAACTCATAACATATTCAAATTCTGCATGTTAATTTCTCAACTTCAGAGAACTAGCTACTAAGTTTTTATTACCTAGATGTCCCTCATATTATCTCGTAGTTCTTAAAATGAAAATAGCTACACAATTGTTGGATGTATGAGAAATTAATGTAGCAATCTCTGTGTTTTTTATGTGTTTTAGATTTTTAAAACTACGTTTTTAATAAAGACGTAGATATCCCTAATATTATCTAATAGTTCTTAAAATGAAAATAGCTACACTATTATTGGATGTATGAGAAATTAACGTAGAAATCTCTGTTTTTTTTATGTATTTTAGATTTTTGAAATTAATGGAAACAACATCATCAAATATGAAATTAAAGCTACATTTCTTTATGTCATCTACAAAAAATTTCATTATTCCATAAAATCATAAAAAAAAACCTTATGTTAAGTAAACTGATCAGAGTCAAAGTTGATGAACTCTGCATGGACAGAGTTATGTTCATAACTCTATGTGAACAGAGTTCATCAACTCTGTCCATGGATAGAGTATTCATTCATGAACTTTGTCCATGGACAGAGTTGATGAACGAATATCTTCTTTATAATACCTATGAACTAAGATTAAAGTTAAAAAAAAATGCACAATATCCTAATACAATAATAAATATAAACCGATAACTAATGAGCATTATACAAGTTATATGTTTCTTTTATGATTTAGATTAAAAACACATAAGATCAAACAGATTGGTAATCAGAAAATTTGATGTTTTATGTGTAATAATGTGTTTTTGTTTATGATTTATATAAAATGTACTAAAAAACGTTTTGCTAAGTAAAGTTTATTAGGGAAAGAGTTGATGAAATCTGCATGAACTACGTTTTGCTAAGTTAAAAAAATAGTCTAAGGTAAGTGCAAGTACTTACCTACTCCACAGACAGACACTACTGCTGGCTACTAGCTACCTAGTCGTTATAGAGTTGTTAGAGAGAACATCACTATTAAATATAGATAGAACTTCTATTTCTTCTTCTGCACTCATGTTCAGTTTCAATACTGACTACTATTAATCAGCTATTGTGATTTCATGGATTTATCACATCAGATGGCAAGGACATAAAGATTTCAACTTGGACTAAGGAGAGCGACTAGGGACTGACTACATAGGCCTATGGATTCCCCTCCATTAGTCCAACCTATCCCTATGGTTTTACGTTACACTTCTGGTTGTTTTGGTCTCCATCCCCATAAGAAGATAAAGCAATTCTTTTTTTAAACTTGTCTTTCTCTATCTAACCTTTTATCTCTATGTTTCAGAAAAGCATGAAATGGCAATGGAACTTAATGCAATGCATCATGGACTAAGATAGTCATAAAGTGCCATGAGACTTATACTTCGGCTAATAGTTGTATGGACTAAAGCAAGTAGTAGAGCTTATGGACAAAACTATATAGTTATTATACTACAGTTGAAGTTGTGACTCATGCAAGACGTGAAATGAAAAGGTTTTGAAATCCTCTCGCCTACCAATGGAAAACATGAAGAAATAAGTTGTTTACTTAGGGAGTTGATTAGCTCTATCCATTTGGATAGAGTTCATTAGCTCTGTCCATTTGGACAGAGCTGATCAACTTTGTCCATTTGGACCGAGTTCATCAGCTCTATCCATTTGGACAGAGTTCAACTCTGTCCAAATGGACAAAGCTGGTCAACTCTGTCCAAATGGATAGAGTTCAACAACTCTGTCCATTTCCTTAGGTTCCTTGTTTTTCATGTCAAAATCAATTCCAAGTTGTGGAAATAATTTGTATTCTCTCTTTTCTAGATATGGAGCCACAACACTTCAATGTCTACCAGATTGCAAATGGAACTATAACTAGTTGTTCCCAGATTACAAATGAAACTATGACAAAGCTGTTAGTGACAAAAAAAGTAAGATAGTCTTGTACTCTTATTAAATACCAGAGTATCAATGCTACTCTTTAACATTTATCTCATTCAACTAAGATTCATACAACACTTTACAACTCTATCAATGTCAAAAAAAACTGTGAGATCAATTTAGTGATAGTTCAAGTCGATCTAACAACAATAAATCAAAATTTTCTAATTAATAAAGAAATAAGCAACGACCTCATTGTTGTTGATAAATGAATAAACTGCCTGTACAATCTCGTGTAATTAATTCCCAACTAAAGCAGTCTCATAAATTCTAAAAGATTATATTGTTCTTCCACGTAAAAGATAACATTCTAATTAAATCGTTTACAAAGGGACAGTGAAGTATATTAACCACGACATTGCTATCAACTATAACAAAACATAATTTATCATTTTAACAGCATGAACATTTAATGGAGTTTATTTATGATCTATGCATTTATATAACAAAAATTCAAAATAATAGACATAACAATCATTTACAATGAACACACATATTTGCTTGACAAGGGGCAGCACAGCAAGACCACACCACGAAAATACCACGAACACCTCCACAAATAGACCTCCACGCCGAACAGACCTCCACGAATAGACCTCCATGTCGAGAGGAAACCAAACAGGTAGAGGGGTGCCAGGATGGCGGATGTACACGTCAAGTGGCTGGGTGACGTGGAGGGGGATGACAAGCAACAACCAACCAATCGGGTGGCTAGACGGGTGGAGGGAGGATGAGGACGAGGACAAATCGCCACGGGATAAAACAACGAAAATGAGGCTGTAGCTGACCTTTTGTGCGAAAAAATTATTCGGCCGAATACGTATTGAAATGCCGGTAAAAATTTCCAGCCGGCAATGCGTTTCGTTAAATTAAACGGTTCACCGTTAAAGGTTATTCTGCCGAATAAATGATTCGTTATACGACTGAATAATGTTCGCTATGTTGTTTGGGCACACGATTCTCACGGAAGTGTTACCCAACTTCGCGTTTTCACCTCTCCACTCTCTCCCGAGCGAGTACTGAGACTCATAAATTCTGGAAGATATCGGAAACAATCTAGGCACCTTATTAAAATATCTGAGCTGACCAAGGCATAAAGATACATGACCTATGCGAGAATATATGTGTATATGGATATATCCAAAGAACTACCAAAGGCCGTCAAAATGTCATGGGAAGACGAAGACTGGGTGCAAACCCTAGACTATGAACAAATTTTGTTCAACTTCGTAGATGTCACGAGTATGGACATCTGTTTAGAGAATGCCCTATGAACTCCTTGAAATCTCCTCCCAAAAAAGATGAGGATACAATGGATCAAGGGTTTACTAAGGTTCCAACGCGTAAAAGAGGAGGAAGAAAATAGGAAAATTTGGAAACCCCCCCAAAAATCTTAGTATCCAATCAATTTAAATATTTAGGAGATCAACCAGAGGAAATCGCCAAATCATCACCTAATGAGAAGAAACACAACCAGAATCGACATGAGGAGAATGACGAAAATGCGAAGACAACACATAATGGACGAAAATGTGAGGATAACAAATAATGTGATGGCGGAAAACTCCAACAAAGACCTAGAAAGAGATATAAGGGATGAAGTTGAAGATATGGATATTGGGGGTCTAAATCTAGATGGCATTGAACAAGCTTGTGAAGATGTCGATAAATGTTATGTACCCAAGATCAAGTAATTTTACTGAAGGAGACAATCATCAAAGCAAGAGAAACCAACCATTTGGGAATCAATCCAAGTTCTCACAAGGACTACAAGAGAAAGCATGAAGAGATAGTGAGGAGTGTTAGTTTTGTACCTAGGGAAGTGTTCCCCTAGTGACTTTTTCCTTAGTCACTTAAAGAGGAGACATAAAGTGACCCTTGCCTTAAATGACTTAAGTAAAAGCATTTAATTTGATTTTAGAGCATTAAAGTCACTTTTTGATAAATTTAAGTGGTTGAGTGAAATTAATATTTTAGAAATAAAATATGAGCATTTAATTTCAACCCTTGATCTAATCTAATCTCCACTGTTAGATTAGACTCACCCTAGGGTTTTCTCAAAAAGGCATGGGAAAGACATTTTGCTTCACTTTTGCAGATTGAAGTGAGAAGAGAGCGCTGAGAGAAAGAAGAGAGAAAGTTTCCATTTTTCCTTAGCAAGAGGAAAATTTTTGCAGCACGCAAATTGAGGGAAAGGACAGCAACAAAGAGGGCACAGAAATCGAGGAGAAGAAAGCAACACTTATTGTTGGTCCGTACAGTCCGTATGGTATGGTTTTCGAGGCAGTAGACATGATTTTCGAGGAAGATTTCTGGGCATGATTTTCGATTAAAAAAATTGGGCATAGATTTTCGAGGTCCTTATAGTGGCATAGAAAATCAAGGCAGAAAAACATTAAAAAAAAAACAAAGTTTGATTTTCGCTGCTCGGCACGCAAATCGAGACAGAAATTTATCTTTCGGGTTGAGATAAATTAGTTTGATATTTTACGTGTCTTGCTGTAAATGATGAACTTCTCCTGGAAAATAAAAATGCTCTCTCTTTGATTGGTTTTCCCCTAGTGGGTTTTTCCAGGGCCATTGGCTAAAAATCCTAGTGTTCTGTGTGATTAAATGGCATACTGATTTTTATTTCATGTCACTGAAAAGATTGTTTACAACAACGTTTTAAGTCTAAATTTTTTTGTTTATTTCCAACACTTTATTTTTATGAGAATGTCATAAACAGTGATATAAATTTTACTTGAAACCGATGGCTGAAAACTAGTGAAAAATCTACATGGTATCAGAGTAGGTTGTGGCAGGAAATTAAATTTTAGCAGTGAAACAGTCATTTCCAGAATTCAGAAAAGCCTTTGTGAGAGTAGTACATTTTGATGAAACTTGTTCTTTGAGAAAATGACTTCCATGGGGTTGAGAACTGAGGATAGGTTGGATGGGGCAACGAACTTTGTCTCGTGGAAAGCCCAGATTTTACTTGTGCTGAGGGAGAATGAGTTGTGGGCGGAAGTAGGTAGAAACACTACAGCAAATCCCATTACCATTCCTCCTTCTACTGATGCAGTATTACTTGCAGCCTTTAATAAGAAGGATATTAAAGCCATGAGGATAATCTTAGATGATGTTAAAAACCATGTTATTCCTCACATTTCAGCGAAGGATCATGCGCATGAAATGTGGACTGCTTTGATTGGTTTGTTCGCTAGTACTAATGAAAACAGGAAGATGGTACTTAGAGAGAAGCTGAAGAATGTCAAGATGGTCAAAGGAGAGGCGTGTATGACTTATCTTACTAGGATCTCTCAGGTGAGAGATGAGCTTGCAGCTAATGGGGTGGCCATTGATGCTCCTGAGTTAGTGTGCAGACAGCCCTCAATGGGGTGACTACACCTTGGGCTGTGTTTGTTTAGGGGTTGGTGGCCAGAGAGAACTTACCATCTTGGGACAGAGTATGTGATGACTTTGTTCAGGAGGAGACTCAGAGGGGTTTCTTGCTGTGCAGTGGCTTTACTAGTAGAGGGGATGAGGAGGATGTGGCATTGACAGTGAAGGAGAAGAAGAAGAGCAAGAAGGGTGGGGCCAAGCAACAGTAGGATGGGGAGAAGAAGGATATGAGCACTGTGAAGTGCTTTGCATGTCACAAGATGGGACACTATGTTGCTACGTGTTCGAACAAGAAGAAGAAGAAGTAGCAGACAACCGCTTCAGCTGAGATCGATGATTTTGTAGCTAGATTTTAGAGTGAGTTTTCACTATGCACTGGGCATATTGAGAGAGAGAGAGCATTCATTCTCATCAGTGCGGATATTGACAGACATAGGGAGTTTTCCTGTGTGACAGACCATTCTTACAGTGAATCTACTTCCAGCACTTGGTACATAGATAGCGGAGTCTCGAGCCACATGACAGGTGCTCGTGAGATGTTCTTTGAGCTTTCACAGATAGATATAGATGTGGAGGTTGTGTTGGGAGATGACTTAGTAGTCAGTGCAGTTGGACGTGGGACCATTACATTTCAGAGGGAGTCCATGAGTCCCATGGTATTGCAATATGTATTGTATGTGCATGGGCTGAAGAAGAACCTAGTGTCAGTTTCCATGATCGAGGATCAGGGTCTTGGGGTGTCTTTCATTGATGGACACGTGCATATGTTTCCCAAGATTGCAGGACCATCTGCTTCAGTTGCCATTGGAGTGACATGTGGGAAACTGTATGGGCTCTTGTTTCAATCGCAGCATGCTTTAGCACATAGCAGCAGCAGTGAGTTGTTTGAGCTTTGACATAGGAGGATGACTCACTTGCATCATCCAGCCTTGGGGTTGTTGAGGCACATGGTGACAGGCTTATCGAAGTTCAACACAGGGAAGAGTGATGTGTGCAGGGGGTGTGCTTTGGGAAAGTACACCAAGACTGCTTTTTCGAGCAGTGATAGCATGTCAGTTGGTACTCTTCACTTGATACATTCAGACTTATGCGGACCTATGTCTTCTGTGTCCTTGAGAGGATACGAGTATTATGTGACATTCATTGATGACCATTCCAGGAAGACTTGGATCTACTTCCTGAAGAGCAAGAAGTCTGAGGAAGTCTTGCAGAGGTTCCAAGAGTTCAAAGCTCTTGTGGAGAACCAAATAGGGAGGAAGATCCGAGTCTTAAGATCGGATAACGGGGGTGATTATACCTCCAAGTACTTTGATGGATTTTGCAGACAGGAGGGGATCAGGAGACAGTTGACAGTTCTGTATACTCCATAGCAGAATGGAGTAGCAAAGAGGAAGAACATGTCCATTGTTGGAGCATCTCCATCTATGTTACATGACCAGTCACTTCATTTCTTTCTCTGGGATGAGGCTTGCAGCACCGTTGTATACCTTCAAAACAGGAGTCCCCATTGGGCAGTGGGGAATATGACACCTGAGGAGTACTTTTCAGGCAAGAAGCCTGAATTTGGCCATTTTTCGTATATTTGGTAGTTGACTTATTCTCATGTCCCTTCAAAGAAGAGGACAAAGTTGGAGCCCACTACAGAGAAGGGCGTCTTTGTGGGTTATGATGAGACTGCGAAGGCTTTCCACATTTATCGTCCCTCTCGGAGGAAAGTGGTGGTGAGGAGGGATGTGAAGTTTGAGGAGGAGCGAGCCTTCAGGAGGTCAAGAGAGTCAGAGTAGGGAGAGCAGCAGGTCCCTGCACCTCAAGTTGTGGAACAGGTTCCATCTACGCAGCAGTCAAGATCATAGGTTTCCGGGGTTACAGGACCACAAAGTGTTGGCACAGGTTCACTAGGTTCAGTGATTAGGCCATCAGGTTCTTCGGGGACAGGTGATGGGTCTACTATTACAGGTACACCTTATAGGGGATCGGGATCAGGATCGAGATCAGGATTACAGGGTACATTTGGTGTTGGCACACCAGCTTCAGGTTCACAGGTGACTAGGGCTTCTATCTCTGGTAGTTCTTCAGATGAGGACAGGCCAATGTGGGAAGAACATTCAGGGAAAAAGAAGCCTAAGTGGCTTCGGGAGACCTTGAAGGATGCCTTAAATGCTGGGACACCCAGTGACAAGGTGAGAGCCATCAAGATGCCTAATAGATTGGGCATGGTGTTGGTGGCTTGCACACAAGATCCTGATCCTTCTACTTTTGAGGAGGCCTCCCAGCATTTGGTATGGAGAGATGCCATGATGGATGAGTACCATTCCATCATGAAGAATTATGTATGGGAGATTGTTCCGAGACCAAAGGGGAAGTCAGTGGTGACTTCTCGTTGGCTTTACAAGCTCAAGCATGCGGCAGATGAGAGTGTGGAGAAGTAAAAAGCCAAGGTTGTAGCGTGGGGGTTTTCACAGGTTGAGGGCATTGATTATGATGAGACTTTTGCGTCGGCTGCTCGTTATATGTCTATCAGGGCATTGATTTCCATTGTGGCGGAAATGGGTTGGAAGATCCATTAGATGGATGTGAAGACCGCATTTCTCAATGGGATCATACATGAGGAGATTTACATTGAGCAGCCTCAAGGCTTTGAAATACACGATAGAGAGACATATGTATGCAGGTTGAAGAAGGCCCTTTACGGGCTGAAGCAAGCTCCAAGAGCTTGGTACTCCAGGATTGATTCTCACTTCCTGAGTATGGGGTTTCAAAAGAGTGAAGCAGATCCGAATCTCTACTTCATCATGGTTGGAGATGATTTGCTTGTTCTTCTGCTGTATGCTGATAACTTGTTTATCATAGGGAGAGAGAGACCCATTGCAGCTTGCAAGAAGGATCTTGCATCAGAGTACGAGATGACTGATATTGGGTTGATGCATTATTTTCTGGGATTGGAGGTTTGGTAGGAGCCTGGACATATTTTCCTAGGGCAAGGAAAGTATGCAGTTGATATTTTGAGGAGATTCAGGATGGAGGATTGCGGGCCTATGTTGACAACTATGATCACCAACTGGAAGAAGCTTCATGCTTCTGAGGGAGAGTTGGTGGACCCTACTTTATATCGTCAGCTTATCGGGTCATTGATGTATCTGGTTAACACTCTGCCAAATTTGTGTTTTGCAGTGAACACTCTTAGCCAGTTCATGGTTGATCCTAGGAGTGTGCATTGGGTCGCTGCAAAACATGTGTTGCGCTATCTTTCAGGGACAATGGATTCTGGTTTGGACTACAGGAGGTAAGAGGGGATCAGATTGGTTGGCTATACATATTCAGATTGGGCAGGTAGTGTGGCAGACCAGAAGAGCACTTCCAGATGTTGTTTCAGTTTGGGCTTGGCAACAATGTCGTGGTTCAGTCGGAAGCAAAAGTCCATTGCATTGAGTACTGCAGAGGCTGAGTATAGGGCAACCAGTTTGGCTAGCTGTGAGGCCTTATGGCTTTGCAAGTTCCTGGTGAATTTATTTGTTCAGGAGCTTAGGCCTACAATGATTTACTGTGACAATCAGAGTTGCATCTAGCTCTCTGAGAATCCAGTCTTTCATGACTGGTCAAAGCACATAGAGATCATATATCATTTCATCCGAGACTATGTTTAGAGAGGAGCAATCACACTTCAGTATATTTCCACTAATGAGCAGGTAGCAGACATACTAACGAAGTCTTTGGGGAGAGGCAAGTTTGTCTTCTTCAGAGACAAGTTGGGAGTGGTGTAGAACACCTTCATTGGTAAAAGAGAGTGTTAGTTTTGCACCTAGGGAAGTGTTCCCCTAGTGACTTTTGCCTTAGTCACTTAAAGAGGGGACATAAAGTGACCCTTGCATTAAATGACTTAAGTAAAAACATTTAATTTGACTTTAGAGCATTAAAGTCACTTTTTGATAAATTTAAGTGGGTGAGTGAAATTAATATTTTAGAAATAAAATATGAGCATTTAATTTTAGCCCTTGATCTAATCTAATCTCCACCGTTAGATTAGACTCATCTTAGGGTTTTCTCAACAAGGCATGGAAAAGGCATTTTGCCTCACTTTTGCAGATTGAAGTGAGAAGAGAGAGCTGAGAGAGAGAGAAGAGAGAAAGTTTCCATTTTTCCTGAGTAAGAGAAAAAAAATTGCAGCACGCAAATCGAGGGAAAGGACAACAGCAAAGAGGGCACGAAAATTGAGGAGAAGACAACAACATTTATTGCTGTTCCATACAGTCTGTACGATACGGTTTTCGAGGCAGGTTTCTGTGCACGATTTTCGAGAATTTGTTTTGGGCACGGATTTCGAGTTCGATACAGTTTATCCGTACAGTTCGTTCGTACAATGGCACAAAAATCGAGGCAAAGAAACATAAAAAAATCAGAGTTTGATTTTTGCTGCTCGACACGCAAATCGAGACAAAAATTTATCTTTCGGGTTGAGATAAGTTGGTTTGATATTTTCTATGTATTGTTGTAAATGATAAAATTCTCCTGAAAAATAAAAATACTCTCTCTCTGATTGGTTTTCCCCTAGTGAGTTTTTCCAGGGCCATTGGCCAAAAATCCTAGTGTTCTATGTGATTAAATGGCGTGTTGATTTTTATTTCCTGTCACTGAAAAGATTGTTTACAACAGAGTTTTAAGTCTGAAAATTTTTGTTTATTTCCAACACTTTATTTTTCTGAGAATGTCATAAACAGTGATATAAATTTTAATTGAAAGTGGTGGCTGAAAACTAGTGAAAAATCGACAAGGAGGCCAGGTAGGAAATCAAATAGGCAACGTATAGCAGCAACAGGTCTAAGGTTGGTCAAATCAGGTCAGTACCCTACCATAAGGACTGCTCTAGGTCTATAAATCTCTTTGCTTTTATTTCTTAATGAACATTGTATCTTGGAATATAAGAGGTCTTAATAGCCCTCAAAAAGTGAAGATTTTAAGAAAAAAGATTCAAAAGACAAATCGGGCTATTGTTTTCATTCAAGAAACAAAATGCTCGACAAATTGACTATAGGAAATAAGCAAGAAGATATGGAAAGGAAGAGAAGGAATGGGTATTGATGCTAGAGGGATGGCATGCGACTTGGGGAATTGTATGGGATCCTAGCAAAGAGTAAGTCTATTTGGCTTTAATGGAAATCATCGGTTCATCTCAGCAGAATTTGGAGTAATCGGTTTCCCAATTATTGGAATCTTAACTAATGTTTATGGTCCTCATATTCCCCGAGAAAAAATGTCTTTCATTGATTCCCTCAGGTGTATTCATGAATGGACAGAAGGGAAGAACTGGATTTTAGGTGGAGACTTTAATCTCATTGCATCATTAGAGGAAAAGAAAGGAGGAAGACGAATGTTGCAGGAAGAATGTGAGCATTTCAAAGATACTATTGATGACCTAAGGTTGGTGGATGTGGTCCTGGTGAAAGGTCGGTTCATTTGGAACAACAAATGGAGGAGAGAGAGTCACATTGCCTCACGCCTAGATCGATTCCTCGTCTCCGAATCACTTAAGGAGTTGGGAAGCGAAATATCTGCATCAGTTCTTTAAGCTGTTGGATCGGACCACTGGCATGTGGAAATATGGTCGAGTGGGCTAGGTTCTTAGTTCAAACAACCCTTCCAATTTGAACAGTTCTAGTTATGCCACCCAGATTTCAAAGAAAAAGTGGGGCAGTGGTGGGCTGATTTAAGTAAGTGGGAAGGCCAAAGCATGTATAAATTTCAACAAAAACTGAAAGGTCTAAAAGAAAAAATTAAGAAATGGAATAAGGAGGAGTTTGGGAATATCTTCACTGATAAAAAATCCCTAGAATCAAGGCTGGAAGAAATTTAGAAACCGAGCATGAATGAAAGATACACGATCGAGCTTCAGGAAGAATAAACGTGCATGTGTAATAGGCTACAAGAGAGGGAGAGACATGAGGAAATTTTGTGGCAACATAAAGCTAGAGCTAGCTGGCTAAAAGACAGGGAAAGAAACACTAAATTATTTCACAAATCGATCATCCAAAATAGTTTGCAAAATAAAACTTTTATGATTGAGGATTCTAGTGGAGAAAGATTGGAAACTAGGGAGGAGATTGAGGAGGAATTAGGCCATCACTTCCAAGATATTATGACTGAACCAATATTGGACATAAGTGAGGACATTGAACAATTAACACATCATATCCCTGCTCTAGTGTCAGAAGATCAAAACGATATGTTAATGAAGCTAGTGACTCTTCGTGAAGTTGAAGAAGCGATGAACC
Organism: Pseudotsuga menziesii; assembly: GCA_001517045.1. Taxonomy (NCBI): domain Eukaryota; kingdom Viridiplantae; phylum Streptophyta; class Pinopsida; order Pinales; family Pinaceae; genus Pseudotsuga; species Pseudotsuga menziesii. The sequence continues at coordinate 88,790 of LPNX010086002.1, read as the reverse complement.
AAATGGAAGATGGAAAAGCTCCAAGTTTGGATGGCTTCATAGTCAACTTCTTTCATCACTTTTGGGATCTCATCAAGATTGAAGTTTGGCAGATCGTGGAAAAATCTAGACTATCTAAGAAAATTCTCCCTGCTTTTAATGCCACCGTTATTACTCTTCTCCCTAAGAGTGATGGGGCAGACTCGCTTGCTAAATTTAAACCCATAGCCCTTTGCAATGTCATCTATAAAAATTTTACCAAGGTAATTGTTAACCGTCTCAAAACTATCCTTCCCTCCCTGATCTTCCCTGAGCAATCATGATTTATTGAAGGTCGTCAAATTATGGATGGAATTATCCTTGTTCATGCAGTTCTTCATTCGCTCAAAACATAGAAGATCCCTAGGATGATGTTGAAACTTGACATCGCTAAAGCCTACAATAAACTCAACTAGCAATTCATGCAAGCTATGCTCAGATCCTTTGGCTTTGTGGAATATTAGATCAAGTGGATTCTGAGTCTTATTTCTACAGCCTTTTTCTCCATTCTTATTTATGGAGTCTCATCTAGTCTACTGAAACCCTCAAGGGGTATTAGACAGGGAGATCTATTATCTCCCTTTCTATTCATAAATAATGGCAGAGGGTTGGGAAGAACAATAAAGGCTATGTAGAGTAACCACCAAATGCAGGGGCTTCTTATCCACCCGAGAGAAGATACACAAATGCACTAGTAGTTTGTAGATGATACAATGCTGATGGGTCATCCTTCCGTCCAAGAGGCCAGGAAGTTCAAATGGTGTCTGACCAACTTTGGTAAAGCTTCGGGTCTAGAAGTTAATAAACAAAAATCCAAGGTCCTCATCTTTAATACCCCAAGGGTTACTAGATGCAACATTTGTCGAATCTTGGGATTCCAAGAAAGCTCCCTTCCATCCAAATACTTGGGAGCCCCTTTAGCTGATTCTATCGTTTAGAAAGGCCCATGGTTAGAATTGCTGGATAAAATGAGGAAAATACTATCAAATTGGACTCTAAGGCCACTAAATTTTGCAAACAGACTGGTCTTGGTTAAATTTGTTTAGCAAGCCATGCCAGTGTATTTGTTTTTTTCCCCGGCGACCCTGAAAGCGATTTTGAAGGAAATAAGGAACATGTAGCGAAAATTCCTTTGGAATGGATCCAATGATCATTAGAAATGGGACCTGGTAAATTGGGAAACTATATGCTCTACTAAGGATCATGGAGGCCTCAACCTTTGTGATCCCGAAAAGATTAATTATGCCAGTGGGGCTAAGATATGGTGGAGATGGGTTACCCATAACCAGGAACGATGGGAAAAATTGCGGCATAAGAAATATGTTGGGGGTGGGAGAAGGGTAATCTCATACGCATCTTTGAGGAAATTCCAAGGTCTCATATATGGAAAACTTCCACCCAAGGGAGAAGACTAATCCATGTTAACCATTTTTGGGAAATTAGAAACAGACAAAGAGCTCTTGCCTGGGAGGACTCATGACATCAATTACCACCACTGGACAGGAGCTCATAAGCTCCCTAACTCATACAAGAATGTATTAATCATGGCAAAACAAAGGTTAAGGACTTATGGGTGAATTCAGATACAGAGCAAGAGTACAAATTCTGGGCACCTAGGAAGTGGTGGGAACAACTTGGACTTGAGAAGGAGGTCGACAAAATTGAAGAAACTTTAAACAACAAAAGAATTAGGATTCATACGGGGGAGGACAGACTTCACTAGGGATTTAAACCAATAGGATTTTTCACCATTAAATAAGCTTACAACTTATGGACGGGTTATAATAACCAACCACCTGATAAGAAATGGAAGAACCTATGGGAGGAAAAACTTTGGCCCAAAATTTCTATCTTTAGTTGGTTAGTTATCCGAAGACATATCCTTACAGGAGAAAATCTCAAGAAAAGAGGTATGCAAGGCCCTTACCGATTTTGTATGTGCACTAGTGAGGAAGAAACAATGGATCACCTCATGGATTCATGTCCTTTTTCCGCGAACTTATGGGACCATTGTGCCACAACATTCAGGAGATCAAACCGACTTAGACACCGCTCGGACCAGACCCTTTCCTCTTGGACGAACGACCCTTTCCAGAATCCAACTGCCAATCTCCTTTGGAAATTTTTTCCATACTTTGTGGTTTGGGAAATATGGAGGGAACGTAACTCCAGAACATTCCAATGGAAACTTGGAACTAAAGACAGTGTTTAAACCATCATAAGGAATAACATGCTTGAAATGGTGAAAATGCAAACACGTGAATAGTCGGATTGGGAAGCAAATGCTTCTGATTCCTTCATCCTGAGGGCATGGGGGATATCAGGGCCACTGCAATGTTTTGGTAGATTGTTGAGAACATCCATGGCGAAAATTAGCCAAAAACTCTGGTTCCCTCCACCTCCATGTTTTTTCAAACTCAATTTCGACGGAGCTTCTAAGGGAAATCCTAAACCAGCAAGGTTTCGATGTATTATCGGAAATCACCAAGGAGAATTGCAAGGTTTCGGAACATGCTTCATTGGCACATATTCCAATAATGTTGTGGAGGTTGAAGGTCTACTGCATGGAATGCAGATGGCCAATCAACACAACTGGACCTCGTTAATTGTTGAAGGGGATTCTTAAGTAGTATTACATATGGAAACAAAGATCCACCATGGAAATTATAGCACCAAGGTGGCATCATCATGGAGATTAAAATAAAGGCTGGTGGAGATCATGCACCCCAAGCTGGCACTCACTTTCAACCACATCAAGAGGAATGGAAACAAACTGGATGACTTGCTAGACAACGTTGGGATTGGAACCCATCGATTTATTAATGGTAGTGTATGGACATATGTGAATGATGTGACAGTCCGATATAGGTGCAAATAAATCATGATTTAGGACGTGATGCAATATCATGAAGCAGAGAAGGTAGGAAACAGGTGAACCCTTGCCCAACCACGAGATGATTGGTTTCACAAGCCAATCAACTGTTGGTTTCTGGAGGTGGAAAAAAGGCCTTATCGACCATTCACTCCAACCTTTCTACAGTCTTTTCAAACCATAAGATAACAGTTGCAGTTATGAGCAAGGGGGGTGGAGGATCTTGTCACCAGATTTGGATATATCTCCAAAGGACTACAGAGCACGAGCTGATTTAATGACAGGTACGAATTTAATCATGGCCTAGAATGGCAATTTCCTATATAGAGAATGAAAAGGTGGCAAAATCAGACATGTGCACAAATCTCTAATCTGCATGCACTCTGCCATTATCCTTTTGCTATCAACGAGAAAGGGAGTTCAAGTGATAAGGAGAATGGAGGACCATCGTAGGGAGAAAGGAGAGAATAACATGTATGGGCGACAAATGAGGTAGAAGAGGGAAGAGGCTCCTTTGGATGAGGGCCGAAGGGTCACCCAGGCTCAAAAGAAAGCAACGTGAGAGGCTCGCATGTTCGAATGGGGATTACCAGCATTTTCTCAGCAAAAAATCAAAGATGTAGAACAACTATGGTAGGAGCTGGAAAAGGACACCCTCCCAGAATGATTGCCAAAAAGCTAAGGATTGGGTAATGAATCCGGTTAACAACGCTGTCTGCCTCGGTATTTATGAACGGACAATTTCACTCTACTAGGTGATGAAGAATTTGATGGGGCATGTGATTTGGGAGCGGCTGGAGAAGATTGATGGAGAGGAACCTGTGGACCAATGGAGGAAAACACTGCAGGTTGAATAAAAAGAAATGCACTTGAAGATGGACGCCATTCTGCAGTCCTTGGGCATATGTTATTCTCATGCTCAAACTTCTTTTGTTGGTGGTAGTCTGCAAGGGCGCTTTCTGAACCTACCGTATATTTTGCTGTAAAGGTTCTTTGGGCTCGGGTTTCATGTTGTAGGGTCGGTCATGGGTTTGAGGTCTTTGTTATTTTGTCCTGTTAGATGTTTTATGACTAGAAGGATCAAAAGTTTCAGTGTATGGGTCATGTCGTGTAGCTTAGATTATATTATGGTCTGTAAGGATTATTGGTATGGACTCGACAATATATGTAATTTTGGTTTAATGTTCTAGGTTAGACAGTATGCTGCTAACTCTCATGTTTTAAGGTTAGAGAGCTAAGATATGAAGGAGAACAACAGAGCTGTGGCATGTTTTGCTAAGATGTAAATCAAACCTTTTATATAATACAAAAATTTCCTTTTCAAAAAAAACAATCTAGTGTTATACATAAATTCAATTATTTTATATATGATTTCAAATTAAAAAAAAATTAAATAACAAAAAAAACATGCTGAAATATCAAATTGAAAATAAAGAATAGAAACATAGAATTCAATTTACAAATATCTAAAAACTCTAATTATATACTTCTTTACACATAATCTACATGCATTCAATTCTAAAATAACTACATATCAAATATGTATAAACTTCTTCAAGGCAATCAATTTTTAGCTATCCACAAATTTTTAATATGCATAAGCTTATTCAAAGCAATTGATACTTGGCTTTACACATTTAAATGTGGATGGACTACAATCAATTTTAAGATAACCACATATGAAATATGGCAAAGTTCTTTGAATCAATCAATTCTTAATTATCCACACATTTCAAATGTACATGGACTGCAATCAATTTTAAAATAACAACATTAAATATACATAAGCTTCTTCAAGGTAATCAATTCTTAGTTCTCCACACTTTTCAAATGTGCATGGGCTTCTAGATGACAATAATCTATTGTAAGGTAGACATCAAATTCATGGGCCACCCACAAGTGAAACTTACATTACTTTCAAATGCAGACAAAGCGAAGCGACAAATTCTAGGCTACCTACAAGGCTACAAGTTGAAGACCCATGAAGATATCTAATAATGCAAACACATTGGAGACAACCTTTTGGAATTGTAATATTATTTTAATCATTGAAACCCTATTAAACCCCTGTCACATATAGAAACTCAAAAGATATGTTTAGAACACATCTATTCTTGTGAAACTATTAGCAACTTGGACTTCACCTTGAAAAATCAACATGACCATGATGGACATACCCAATGCAAAATATTCTAAGATTTTTAAAATGAAAATATCAAAAGTATATTGAATCCACGAGTCTCCAAACCTCATCTTCTTTGATTAACAACCTCGTTTGCTCATGTTATAACTTCATCTCCCAAATATGGCTTTCATCATTATGCCTCCTTTTTTGCATTTATCCCTTGATCCTCATTGCAAGCCATATGTATCCATAATGATGTCCAAATTGTGTTTTCAAAAACATTATCCAACCCGAACACACCCAATGCAAAATATTCAAAAGTTTTTTAATGAAAACGATCAAAAATATATTGAATCCCCGAGTTTGCAGACCCCCTCCTCTTTTATTAGCAAACTTGTTTGCTCATGTTGTAATTTCATCTCCCAAATTTGGCTTTCATCATTATGCCTGTTTTTTTGCATTGATCCCTCGATCCTTGTTGCAAGCCATATGTATTCATAATGATGCCCAAATTGTGTTTTCAAAAATATTACCCAACCCATGGATCCCCTTTCCCCTTTGATCCATTGTATTGATTGCCTTTATTGTAATTTGATCTCCTGATCCCCTACTATAAGTCATTTATTGTCATCATTACACCTCCTTGTCCACCTTATCATATAACCCATTCTTACAAGCCATTTATCACCACATCAACACTAGCACACATGTTTTCAGAAACATTATGAAGCCCTTTGTTGTAAGTGGTCAACCTCCACCATTATTTGGAAGATCATCATGGGGTTGAATCCCAATCTATACCAATAATAATTTACAAAAAAAAATACTACTCCCTTTTCCACTTCATCACATTTATTTTTCTTACTATTTTTTCCCCTTTGTGCATTTTATTGCACTCTCTTGGACAATTGCTAGTTAATATACACCTAAATCGATCTTAAATAATCAACATGCCACTAGCGCACACATAATAGTTTGGAAGAGATTGTCAAATGGATGTAGCTTGGGTGGTTGGGAGGAATGAATGTTACCCTCCCCACCTAGGTTCTACTCTTGTAAGTGACATGATGCTCTTGTGGAGCCCTTTGTAATAAATATTGTGAATGATGAGGTATTGGAATTTTTCGTGGAGTAGCCCTCTAACAAATGGTGAACCACATTTTAAAATAATTTGGAAGAGAAAGATAATATTCCATCGCACAACTAACTATTCAAACTAAAACTAATTAATCAATTTCGAAATATTTCTCTCTCTATATAATTAAAATATTTATAACATTTTATAGTAAATGATGTAATTTTATAGTAAATGATGTAATTTACGGTATCAATATGAACCAAAACTCAAACCTCTACTCTTGTAAGTGACATGATGCTCTTGTGGAGCCCTTTGTAATAAATGTTGTGAATGATGAGGTATTGGAATTTTTCGTGGAGTAGCCCTCTAACGAACGG
>LPNX010086002.1:0-82102 GCA_001517045.1 Pseudotsuga menziesii | reverse complement strand
TAATTTACGGTATCAATATGAACCAAAACTCAAACCTCTACTCTTGTAAGTGACATGATGCTCTTGTGGAGCCCTTTGTAATAAATGTTGTGAATGATGAGCTACCATACCTTGATTCAGTTTGAATATCAAGTATTGGCATTTTGCGGATTGGAATTTTCCGTGGAGTAGCCCTCTAACAAATGGTGAACCACATTTTAAAATAATTTGGAAGAGAAAGATAATATTCCATCGCACAACTAACTATTCAAACTAAAACTAATTAATCAATTTCGAAATATTTCTCTCTCTATATAATTAAAATATTTATAACATTTTATAGTAAATGATGTAATTTACGGTATCAATATAAACCAAAACTCAAACCTCTACTCTTGTAAGTGACATGATGCTCTTGTGGAGCCCTTTGTAATAAATGTTGTGAATGATGAGCTGACCATATCAAGTATTGGAATTTTCCGTGGAGTAGCCCTCTAACAAATGGTGAACCACATTTTAAAATAATTTGGAAGAAAAAAAAAATATTCCATCGCACAACTAACTATTCAAACTAAAACTAATTAATCAATTTCAAAATATTTCTCTCTCAATATAATTAAAATATTTATAACATTTTATAGTAAATTATACAGTATCAATATAAACCAAAACTCAAACCTCTCTAAGAAAATCTGAAATTAAATTGAATTCGTCTTACGCTATGAAATACACATAGCTCTCTTAATTCACAATACATTTTGTATAACTCAATTTGCCCCTTGCCATTCGGAGTTATTTTTTAATAGTAAAATAAAACACGAACACTTTTAACCATTGATGTATTCCTGCACACCACAAGGCAAGCATTTCCATGTCATTGGATATCCACAATTTGGAAATAGAGCTGCTCTCCTCTCCTTCCTCGGCCTGGACGGCCAAAATATGATTCAATCCTTCTACAATCAAATCAAATGTCGACATTATATTAGTTTTCATGAATACGTGGACTGGTTTACCTCAAGATGACGAGCATTGTTTCTCGTCTACTTCCCTGTCATCTTCATCCAAACCCATTCTCTCAACCGTCTTATCTGCCGTCATCCAAATCCTCCCGTGCTTCTCTTTTGCTACTGTTATCTGCAATACAACAGCCATCGAGAAGGAAAGACTCAAATGGGTCTCTGCGTTTTAGGTGGTTATGTTCATGGCGACAACATCATTTGGGTGAGAGGGAAGATGATTTGTCAGATGGGGCATTGCAGCGAAGTCCTTACACAAGTCTTCTTATTGGACTTGGGCAATGTGGAATGAATTATTTTAAGAGAGGAGTTGTTTCTACTCGCAGAGAGGGCTTGATTTCACTTGCTCTGCTGGCTGTATCAATGGCTTCCGCTCATGGCAATGCTGGAGCTCAAGGTTGGTCTTCAAGTTTGTCTTAAATTTTTGTTTTTAATTTTTTTTATTTTGTTAAGATACTAAATCTGGATTCAAACGATACGTTTCAGGAAATGAATTAGGCTTTTCTCAACCCCCTTAGATGCAATTTATTCCAAATGTAATGCTTATTATGGTAAATTCTAATTAAGGAGTTTTTGGGATATGCAATTGTAAATTTTCGCCCCGTCTACAACAAACATACTCCCACAGTTTTTGGTTCAATAAATGTTAAACAGCCCATTTTCCTCAGTCTGTTATGCCCTCCAAGAACCCCATCCTCTTCTGTCTGTCATGCCCTCCAATTTCATGTACTAATGGGTACCCTGGAACAGGGATTATAGGCCTTTTTGAAAGGTAGAATATCCATCTCTTTCAGGATTGGAAGTCAAACCCATAGCCTAGCCACAACTATTGATTCTCCTAGCTAGAACCTTCTTTTGAGCAACATTTGTGTTCCTATTATACCTCAGGCTCACTCTAGGAATAACAAACTCTTTTTTCGTCTCTGGTGTAACCTTTCCATTTGGAAGCTTCGAACAAGCTGCTACTATCAGGACGAGTTATGCTTGCTGTGTTTCATCATTCTTTCATTTGGTTTTAATAAAAAGCTTTCATTACATCTACAATATGAGAACAGTGGAGTTACAAAACGCTCCGTCTTTAGATTCTCATAATGGGTTTTGCGGTGGGTAGGCATCTTGTCAGTAGTCATAGTTTCATTCCTTCTGTTTATGAAATTTCTACTCAAGTCGCGTCGACCATAATAAAAAATGACTACAATCCCTCTGCCCTGTGCCTTTTGGCCAGGCTTATCAAAAAGGAAAAACAAACATAGACCTTAACTGGAAACATATTTTTCATGGTGTTGTCAATTGTTGGGTGTTGACTGGCTTAGTGTCATTGCATGGCTTCTTCCATATTCTCGATAGTAGTTGGCTGCTTTGTCCCTTGTCGAATGTGCGTTATGTTGGACAGACCATGTACAATGAGAGGGGGGGGGGGTGAATCAGTGTGCGCAGCTTTTATTACTTTTTCAATTTTAGCAATCAAGAACTTATTCAATATTTTGGATTATCACATTATCATTATGTCATCACCATCATATCATCATCACATAAGAAGCATAGCATGATACACAGTACACCAGATTTTACGTGGAAACCCAAGTCCCGGGGGAAAAACCACGAAAACCTTTATAATAATAATTATCCAACAAAAACTGGAGGCAACAACCCCCTTATTACAATGACTTCAATTCTCCAACTACAACCTGCTGATTTACAGGCTACAACCTGAAGGAAGCTCCAACTCCCTGGTTCTCTGGCTATACCTAGAAGGAGGCTACCACCCCCTTTCCTTGCCCTGTCTTGCAACCCTGATATGAAGAAACCGCTGAAACACGACCGCACTGATCCTGTGGACCTGCTAATTGACACATGTACTACACTGCACAATCTGTACTGCATTGCACAACTACTGCCACTACTAACAAGTACCACTGCTCATCATCTGATCACTACTCATCAACTGATCACTGTCCACTGTATTGCACTGCTCATCAACTTAATCAACCTGTCCAATCAAGCTGTACCAATCAATCTGCTGCTCACATTATCTGACTCAGTCAATCAAAGTCTAACCAACTACACACCAAACTCAGTCCACCTGAGTCAAACCAACTGCTTATACAACTCAGCCAGTCTGAGTAAGATCAACTGCACATAAGAGAACCTGTTGCTGATAACCTCTGCTCTCTAATCACTGCCAAATCATTACTGTATATTGATATGTTGTTTCACTGCTACACACAACTCATGCACAACCTTGTACACCTCGCCATACACAATCACTAAACAAGTAATTCTGCTCTGCTTACACTGAACACAAGGCATGCATCATCATGCATCATCAAGATGAATGCATCAAGTGTGTATCATATCAACATAGGGTATGCATCATCTTCATCGTCGTCATCAAATGTATATCATAGTGTGTAAGAGAGCATCATCGTACTATAGCATGCATGCTCATCATAGTATATAGAAATCCATAATCACTTTATTATCATCATCATAGAGTGTACATCATAATCACATGCATCATCATCTCATGGCATATAATGGACTTGCTTCACACATCAATGCACTACTGTATTCATTTGTACATTCATTACTGTACATATCACTGTACACTCACTGTACATACATCAACTTGCACACTCCACTGTACATTCATATACTTGTACTTGTACACTTCACTGTACATTCATAAACTTGCACACTACACTGTTTACATTCACTAGTACATTACTGTACATACACTTGTACTCTACTTGTACACAACTGTATGTATACTTGTACTCTACTTGCACACAACATCACTGTACATTGTACACTCACATCACTATATACTCACAGCACTTGTACACTGTACACTCACATTACCAACTCATCATTGTCTATAGGAGAGAGTGTTCATCACGATTACCATCATCATTTATAGCATGTATCATCACACCAATATGTATGTATCATAGAGTGTACAGCAGAGTGTTCATCACAGCATGGGAGAGCATCATCACAACTTCAATATACTAGTACATACACTGTACGCACTTACTGCTGTTCTACACTTCACTTTACATCTACATTTACTCTACATATCACTATTTATATAAGTATATACCTTTACTGTAGAAGATCTCAAGACTAAAATTTGGACTGTATTGTATATGATGATCACTTCTGTTGTTAAGATACAAAACCCTGACTGCATATACCCAACACTTGGTCTGTTTATATACCGAAGACTTGCAAAAACTGACTGTAAATACTCCAAAAACTCGCATACTTTCAGCAGTGAACCCAAGAAACAACTATACAAAAGGAAAGGAATTCGGACTGTGGAAGGCTTCAAGACACAGACTGTAGCATGAACTTTTAAACCCCAAAAATTCGAACTGTTCACTCTGTGGAAGAACTCGGGTGTAGGACTGTCCTAAAACTGTTGAAAAATCAGGTCTGCAAGTTATTCCTCTACTGCTGCTAAGTAAACCCACGAAAATCCTTAGCCAAACTTCCAACGTATTGCATTCGTTATGTTTTTGAAATGTGACAAAGGTTGGTGTATTTATACATTGTTTAGGTGTGAGAAGGAGGCTAGGGCTGACCTAATGTGAAGGGTAAGCGTTTTAATAATTTTAAAATTGAATTTTAATGATTTAAAAAATGTTTTAACTACTTAAAGGGGCAAACCTTAGGGGATGGTTAAGGTTTTATTAATTATTAAAAAACATGCTTTAATTCTTAAGCTTTTAATGAGGCCAACCTTAAAGGGAGACTTAGTAAGATTACAAGCTTCTAAAGGTGGGTCAAATATTAGGTTTAATATTTTATTTATTTGTTTTAACACTTCGTCTTCTTAATTAATATTTTATTTTGTTAGTGGTCTTATTACTTAATGTAAGTTTAGGGTTAAGGGTTTATTATTAAAAGATGTTTTAACAGTTTATGTGGAGACAAGGGTTTAAGGGTCACTAAATGAGGGCTTCAAAGGTTAACCAAAGTAAAGGTGAATTGGGCATCATTGTGCAACATCAATAGTGTTTTAAGGGCAAGGCCTACAACATAGGGTAGTTTGTAGGCTTAGGGACCAAGGTAAGAGTTTTATGGCCTTTTTGTTGGGTCATCAAAGTCACCCCAAGTGAAGACACATGACCATCAAGGTGTTGGGGTTCCTAAGCTTCTCCTAGGGTACCATGACCTCATTACAAACACAAATGACTACAGAATGGGTCATTTGGACTCTACACTTCTTCAACCCACCAAGGATACTTTCCAGGGTACTAGGGCATAAGTTGTGGTACTAGGGAACCAAAGAAACACCTTAGGGGTACTTAAACACTCAAAAGGGTGTACAGAGTTTTTTCCATTGTCTGAAGGGCTCCAAGGGCTTCAGACTTGGGCTTGGACAAGGTCAAAAGGTTTCCTTAGACACTGAAAACTACTTAACCTTCAGGGGCTCCTCAAGGGGCATCAATACACATTTGTTGGCATCAATGACCAGGCGCTGTTGGCATCAATGACAACTTAAGCAACAATCTTCTCCTTTGTCATTGATGACAACACCAAAACTCTTCTTCTGAACACGCTTCCCTTATTCACAACTTCTCTCCCCCTTTGGCATCAATGACAAAGTGAACATCCTTTGACCATACTGCTCCCCCTCAGGGCATGCTCTCCCTGTCATCAATTTCTCTTCCTTTGTCAACTTTTCTTGCTGTTTGCATTAATGGCAACAAGAACTTCCTTTGGCAATATTGCTCCCCCTATCATTAGACACTGTTGATATTTTGATGAACTTTTATTCTGTCACAAGGATATTGTTGGAACCAACTATACGATACTGAAAAGAGTGTGATTGTTGGTCTCAAATCTGATAATCATATTCTATGTACGCTTCATGTCACTGGTCGATAGTCTTCAAAATGGCATTGGGTTTTTCCCAAGATTTTCATCATTTCTGTTTTGATCAATGGTGCAATCTACTAACTTCTTTCTCCATACTTTATTAGGCTGATGGTTGTTCATGTCATTCGATTGAACTTGCTTTCTTCTCCAAACTTTAATTGGTCCCTGCATCCAACAATGTTTTGCGAAATGACCATAATGATAGCAATTGTAACATTGAACGAAAAACCCACCTTGATTTCTTCTTGGCGTGATTTTTTCATGATCTTTGCAATGGATGGTTTTGTGACCATGGTTATTGCACTTGTAACAGTAGCCATTGAACATCATATGGTATCTCTGAGAAGAGAATCTTCTTTGTGATGTACCTTCTCTTGATTCTTGCTGACCGTGGGATCTTCTGAGAATACGTGTATAACTGTTAGTCTTTTCTTCCTTTTCAACAGAGCTTTTACTTTCTTCAATGTTATTCTCGACCTTCGAATTTGTCTTTAACTGAGTAGTTGTTTTGTCCAGATCTTCCTTCAGAGAGAGGATCTTCAATTCTTGCTTTTGACAAATTTCTATCTTTTCTTGGAGTTGTCTCGTTAGATCTTCTTCTATTTTCTTGACTTCTTCTACCTGTTTGTTCAGATCAAGGATATTGTCTGCCATCTGTCCTTTTGAATTCTAAACATCATCATGGGATTTTTGTAGTTGACCTTTTAGTACATGATTCTCCTTTCCGAGTTCTGAGAGCTCCTTTTCAAATTCAATGTTTGTTAGACACACCTTCCGTAACTCTACCTTCAAGGATTTGATTTCAAGTTCTTGTTTTCTTCTTAATTTTTCTTCCAATATTTCTTTAGTCTTGTAGGTACTTATCCCACTGTGTTTGTCTTGTAGCTTGCAGATCAATTCTTTCTCCTTATCTTCTAGCAGTCTTTTGATTTTGACAATTTCTTCTGATTGCTTTTCAATTTTTGTAGCTGACTTCTCAAGTTTATCTTTCAAGGAGTTGGATATGGCTTCTTTGATTTTGGTAGCTTATTCGACTTGGAGTTTTAGATCAATTATGGTCTGTGTGGCCTTCTCAGATTCTTCTTGATTCCTTTTCTCAGATTTGTCCAATTGCTCTTGCAATACCTGGCTTTGTTCACAAAGATTTTTCACTTTTTGCGAAACATTAGTAATTTCATTGTCTATCATAATATCTGCTAAATTTCTATCACTTATCAAAGAGCAAGGATTTTCATCACAATCTGGAGTATTGCATTCTATGAATTCAAAATGGCTCTTATTTTCTATACCTGATAAACATATCTCTTTAAAAACATTACCAACAGAGTGTTCAAGGGACTTACCTTCATACTAACCTGGATCTTGTACTAACCTTTTCATGGGAATGTCTTCTGCTTCTTGTTCTTTATCCGAGTTTAGCTGATGTATTTTGAACGAAAATTCTTCAACTGAGTTACACTTTCCTATTTTCTCCTTTTGGAGATCTGTCAAATCTTCAACCGTACGTTTCATAACCTCTTCTTATTGTTTTTTATTGGAGTAGAGTTGTTCTAATCTAAGCCATAGTTCCTTAGCTGAGCTGCACTTCCCTATCTTCTTCTTTTGGATATCTGTTAGGCCTTCAAGGATGGCTTCCATAACCATAGAATCATTTTTCTTTGCTTCCTTCTGAGCTGTTGTTTTTACTTTCTTTGGAGAAGTATATCCAGTAAGAACCGATTGTCATATACCAATTCCTTCTACCTCAAGATAAACCTGCATTCTTCTTTTCCAGATGAATTAATTTGTTCCACAAAACAATGGTACTCCATTCATTGAGAACCCCATGGTATGTCAAGGATCTACTTCAAGCTGGTAAGGATTTCTTGTGAAGACTCGCTCTGATACCAATTGTTGGACACACTAGGTACACTTAGAGGAGGGGGGTGAATCAGTGTGCGCAACTTTTATTACTTTTTCAATTTTAGCAATTAACAACTTATTCGATATTTTGGATTATCACATTATCATTATGTCATCATCAACATTATTATCATCATCATATCATCATCACATAAGAAGCATATAATGATACACAGTACACCAAATTTTACGTGGAAACCCAAGTCCTATGGGAAAAACCATAGAAGCCTTTATAATAATAATTATCCAGCAACAACTAGAAGGAGACAACAACCCCCTTATTACAATGAATTCAATTCTCCAGCTATACTGGAAGGAGGCTACAACCCCCTGATTTATAGGCTACAACTTGAAGGAAGCCCCAACTCCTTGGTTATTTGACTATACTCGGAAGGAGGCTACAACCTCCTTTTCTTGCCCCGTCTCGCCACCCTGATATGAAGAAACTGCTGAACCACGACTGCACTGATTTTGTGAACCTGCTAATCAACACTTGTACTTCACTGCACAATCTGTACCACACTGCACAACTATTGCCACTACTAACCACTGCTCATCATCTGATCACTACTTATCAACTGATCACTGCCCACTGTATCACAATGCTCATCAACTTAATTGACCTGTCCAATCAAGCTGTACCAATCAATATGTTGCTCACATCATCCGACTCAATCAATCTAAGTCTAACCAACTGCACACCAAACTCAGTCCACCTTTGTCAAACCAACTGCTTATACAACTCATCCAGTTTGAGTAAGACTAACTGCACATAAGAGAACCTGTTGTTGATAACCTCTGCTCTCTGATCACTGCCAAATCATCACTGTATACTGATATGCCGTTTCACTGCTACACATAACTCATGTACAAACTTGTACACCTCGTCATACACAATCACTGAACAAGTAATTCTGCTCTGCTTACATTGAACACAAGGCATGCATCATCATGCATCATCATCAAGTATACATGGAGTATGCATACACCACCATTATCATCAAGCTGAATGCATCAAGTGTGTATCATATCAACATAGGGTATACATCATCTACATCGTCGTCATCAAGTGTACATCATAGTGATTAAGAGAGCATCATCATACCATAACATGCATATTCATCATAGTATATAGAAATCCATAATCACTTTATTATCATCATCACAAAGTGTACATCATAATCACATGATTCATCATCTCATGGCATATAATGGACTTGCTTTACACATCAATGCACTACTGTATTCATTGTACGTTCATTACTGTACACTCACTGTACATACATCAACTTGCACACTCCACTGTACATTCATATACTTGTACTTGTACACTTCACTGTACACTTACTATACATTCATAAACTTGCACACTACACTGTTTACATTCACTAGTACACTACTGTACATACACTTGTACTCTACTTGCACGCAACATCACTGTACACTGTACACTCACATCACTTGTACACTATACACTCACATTACCAATCCATCATTGTGTATAGGAGAGAGTGTTCATCAAGATTACCATCATCATTTATAACATGTATCATCACATGGCATGTATCATCACACCAATATGTATGTATCATAGAGGGTACAACAGAGTGTTCATCATAGCATGGGAGAGCATCATCACAACTTCAATATACTAGTACATACACTGTATACACTTACTGCTGTTCTACACTTCACTTTACATCTACATTTACTGTACATATCACTGTTTATATAAGTATATACCTTTACTGTACAAGACCTCAAGACTAAAATTTGGACTGTACTGTATATGATGATCACTGCTGTTGTTTAGATACAAACCCTTGACTGCATATACCCAACACTTGGTCTTTTTATATACCAAAGACTTGCAAAAACTGACTGTAAATACTCTCCAAAAACTCGCATACTTTCAGCAGTGAACCCAAGAAACATCTGTACAAAAGGAGAGAAATTCGGACTGTGGAAGGCTTCAAGACACAAACTGTAGCATGAACTTTTAAACCCCAAAAATTTGAACTGTTCACTCTGTGGAAGAGCTCGGGTGTAGGACTGTCATAAAACCATGGAAAAATCAGGTCTACAAGTTATTCCTCTGCTGCTGCTAAGTAAATCCATGAAAAATCCTCAGTCAAACTTCCAATGTATTGCATTCGTTATGTTTTTGAAATGTGACAAAGGTTGGTGTATGTATACATTGTTTAGGCGTGAGAAAAAGGGCCAGTGCTAACCTAACGTGAAGGGTAAGTGTTTTAATAATTTTAAAATTGAATTATAATGATTTAAAAAATGTTTTAATTACTTAAAGGGGCAGACCTTAGGGGATGGTTAAGGTTTTATTAATTATTAAAAAACATGCTTTAATTCTTAAGCTTTTAATGAGGCCAACCTTAAAGGGAGACTTAGTAAGATTACAAGCTTCTAAAGGTGGGTCAAATATTAGGTTTTATATTTTATTTATTTGTTTTAACACTTCATCTTCTTAATTAATATTTTATTTTGTTAGTGGTTTTATTACTTAATGTAAGTTTAGGGTTAAGGGTTTATTATTAAAAGATGTTTTAACAGTTTATGTGGAGACAAGGGTTTAATAGACTTGTGGGTTTAAGGGTCACTAAATGAGGGCTTCAAAGGCTAACCAAAGTAAAGGTGCAATGGGCATCATTGTGCAATATCAATAGTGTTTTAAGGGCAAGGGATACAACATAGGGTAGTTTGTAGGCTTAGGGACTAACGTAAGAGTTTTAGGGCCTTTTTGTTGGGTCATCAAAGTCACCCCAAGTGAAAACACATAGCCATCAAGGTGTGGGGGTTTCTAGTCTTCTCCTAGGGTACCATGACCTCATTACAAACACAAATGACCGCAGAATGGGTCATTTGGACTCTACACTTCTTCAACTCACCAAGGACACTTTCTAGGTTACTAGGGCCTAAGTCACGTGGTTCGAATTCGACGACCTTGAAATTCGTTAAAAAATCGAGAGCAAAAATTTTCTTGATAAAATTTGGCATTAAATTCGAGACCTTATAAAATTTTAAAATATATAAAGTTAAAAAAAAAAAAAAAAATTTTAATAAAATTCATGTCTTAAACAATAATCTTTACACATTAAACATATATTTGAAATGTTGTTGAAAATAAAAAAATATATGATTTTTTTTAAAACATAACATATAAACATAGCACATTAAACATTAAAATATATATTTAAAAAATATTAAAAATTAAAATATATATTTAAAAAACATAAAACATTAATACATTAAAACATATATTTAAAAAACATTAAACTTTTTAACATATAATTAAAAAACATTAAACATTAAATATATATTTAAAAAAAATTGACTGAAAGTTGCAAACGTCAAGTCCCGACTCCCTGCAGCCTTGCAAACAATGAGACCCTGCAACCCGCAAATGGCGAGACCCTGCAACCCGCAAACGGCGAGACCTCCAGGACGATGGCTTCACAACAATGGACGATGGCTTCACAACTATCGAGATTTGATTGCAGGTGGATTCACGACTATCGACTGCTGCCTCCCCACATCACAACGACCTCCAGGACGATGGTTTCAAACTCATTTTGGTAGGGTAAACCCTCCCACTTCACGACGATCTCCAGGACGATGGCTTCAAACTCATTTTGGTAGGGTAAACCCTTGGGCCGCCGAAACGGCATTAAAATCGCCGATTTCCAACGATCCAGATCGCCGACCACAGAAAAACGGCGAATTTCGAATTTATAGGCGAAAATTCGCCGATTGCGGTGACTTAGACTAGGGCATAGGTTGTGGTACTGGGGAACCAAAGAAACACCTTAGGGGTACTTAAACACTCTAAAGGGTTTATAGGGTTGTTTCCATTGTCCCAAGGGCTTCAGACTTGGGCTTGGACAAGGTCAAAGTTCTCCTTAGATAATGACAACTACTCAACCCTCAGGGGCTCCTCAAGGGGCACCGATACACACTTGTTGGCATCAATGACCAGGCGCTATTGGCATCAATGACAACTTAATCAACACGTTACAATCTCCATTTTTAATGATGCAAAGTCTGTTGCCATGAGAGACATTACGGTGTGAGAGTTCTTCTCAATAGTATTTCCATTCTTGAGAAATTTTTGCAGTTCTCTGGAGAGTTGGAGAGGACACATCTTCTTTCTTGGATGGGTTTGCCATCACTGCTTCTATGACTTGTATCAAAGTTTTCAAGACTGCTTCCTGGTATTCCACATTTATTTTCATTGACTGAACTCCAAACCTTACTAGCATTTGCTTGATCTTGAGGTAGAAATCAGGTTCTAAAATGATTTCCTTCCATCCTTGCCTCTTGTGCATTTGAATCCAACTCGGACATCATCTTTTTCCTTGCCATACTGTGGCTACCATCTTGAATCCCTTGATTAAACATCTCTAGGTTCAGTTTACAAATAATAGTGTGCTTCAGGTACCTCTGAATTCATTTTAGCCTAGCTGCATTAAGGAATATCTTTCCTCTCTTAAGAGAGAACCTATCCGAGGGTCCTTCTTGAGCTGGGAATTATGCGATGTTTATGGTTTTCATGGCGCTGGCAGTTGGAGCATACCGAGAAAGCAGTTAGGAGACTGAGGGCACAAGAGGATGCTGAAGTTTAGTTGAGATGAGCCAGAAAGAAGGGAGTGGAGAGATGGAGGTAGAAGGAATGACAAAAGGAGAGCTTGCAAATTGAATAAGAAGTCTATATTGCAGGGATGGTAGAATGGCTGTAAGGACAACAATTTATGTGGCTTGTCTTTTCACTAGTAAAAAAGGGATCTTGCATAAATCCATGTCCGGGGTTGCTATTAATTGTGAGAAGCCTTTCACGGGGGAGAGCAGGGGCTTCGTTAAATGGGTAGCTGGAGAATTGAGAGTATTAGTTGAGGGAAGGGAGTAAATCCATTTGGGGATACTAACTAGTATTATTGTCCATTGAAAGTGATTGTGTCAGGTTAAACTTCAATCATCTTTTGAGGCCTACCTATATAGTTAAGGACCTTAGTGTCACCCTTTGAACTTTATCCTCACTAACTAGACCCAATTTGTAAGTTTGTTGTTTATTGCCTAGTTGGCTAAGCAGTCAACGGGATTGTTATTACTTCTACATGTGGGATTAAATGATATTGATTGGTATTGATTTTGTGAGTTTGGACAGGCCTTGCTCTTTCATATTTTTGCGTGAACTTCCAAGTGTGGGCCTTTTTTGAGCTTCCTTTTATTCAAAAGGTTGATGAAGACTTATGAGTCCCCTTCAACTTCCAAATATTTTGTGTGCTTTTTTAGGACCAAGCTTACTTCCCCGTGGATAGCCTTAGCTTTTGCTTTTTATTACTTGCTATTCCCATGAAGTTGTAGAAGGTTGCAACTAAGTAAACTTTGGCATTTCTAATAAAACTTCCACATCTCACCAGTATAGGGTAACTCCTTCAGGCCCTGTTGAAGTTGAGTTTCAAAAATATTTAAGGACCCACATACTGTAGGTTCATATTAGCTCCACATATTACCCAAGTTCCCCTTTATTGTAGGCCCACATTACCATGGAGAAGCATGCCCATCAGGATTTGAATCTGGTCATCATTGTGGTAGGGGCTCTACCTAACAAGTAGACCATGGGTCACTAGACTATATTACATTATACTATATACATTATTCATGAGTACATGTGTTACAACCATTGAAATTGTCATCTACAGTAATTGAAGTGGCCATGCAATTACAGTTCAATGGTTGCAGGATGTTGTGGTTCTATGGTAGCATTGTGGCTGTTGAAATGAAAGCACTTGCGTTGCATATAATGATGCCAATAATATGTGTTTTGGTCTCACTCTTTCTCTCTCTCTCTCTCTCTCTCTCTATTCCTATACATGATTTTTACCTGTTATGCCAATGCAGATGCAACTAAGTGTTAGACATTTGCATTGTAATGAGTTTTTGTAGATGGATAGAAGGATAAGTTCCAAGTTATACATACATACATATGTACATATACACCCACTCATATGGGTTTTGCGAAATATTAACATTATATAGTACTTAACCTATGCCACCATTGTGTGTTTAAGGTTGTTTGCTCATTATTATTGTGACCTTTTTGTCTAACAGGTTTGTAATGCTTATGCCTTGCAGCCCCTATGGGCATTGTAGGCCTATATGGAATGAGACTTGTTACCAACTTTTTTGTACCATAGTTGGGTTACCTGAGGAGCCGCTGGTTGACAGACTTGTTCAAAGTTTGATTCCAGTGTATCAGTTGATCCGTCTGCTTGTCTAGCCAATATTGGCTAGTCACTTTTTTATTTGAATAATTTTGACCATGGCCCCGGGGGGTTTGTAATAAAATGTGCTAGTAGGATATTTTTGAGTGGTTCGATGTCCTGAGACGTAAAATCTCAAATAGGGTATTCCAGGGAGTTTTTTGCCCCTGACAATTATGCTTTGCCTTCAGCCGAGTATAATTGACGAGGTTTTCTCCTGCTTCCTTCAAAGCTGGAATGCGCGATGTTGAATTCTGTGCCTTGGGGGGTTATTAGAGCCCAACTGAGTGTTATAAGCCTACTAGACATTATTTAGATAGATCATGGTCGTGTCCTAAGTCATTTGGACACATAAAAAATTTTTGAAAAAATCTTTTTTCGAACAGTGAAAAATTAATTTTTAATTACTTTTCCTAAGTTTTTTGGATTAATTTTTCCATAAATTAAATGGAAAAAACCCGTTCGTCGTGAGTCGGTTATCCGGACTCCGAATTCAGTGATTGATGGCTCTAACCTTAAGCCAAAAATCATTCTTGATCAGCTAGCCAGTCAGAACCAACTTTCAGATCAACAATCAGACACATAATGCCTTTTTTCTCAAAAAAAGTCAGTTTTGAGTAAAGAAATGAATTTTTATTAAAAAAATGATTATTTTGGAGAAAAATAAAACTCTCTAAATTAATCCAAATTCAATAAAATAAAAGGCTAAATGACATCTCATGGAGCACTTATGATGATTGGAGTTATCATAACTCAGCTTTAGTCATCATTAAGAGAGTAATTAATTTATTATCAGTTATCAGACACGCCATCTTCAACTAAAGATGAGATGGAGAGCTCTCATTGGTCCGGTGATTTGATCGAGGTGAAGACTGAAGCTTACACCATCAGTAGGCTTCCCAGACTTAACAAAGTAGGTTTCCAGACCTAGCAGGCAGCTTTTCCATGCAGCAGGGTGCCTCCTTCAGCAGCTCATGCCCCTCTCTCTCTTGAGGGCGCCTTCCACACGTTTGGGCTCATCTGTGGGTGGATTTCAGTGTTTAGGGTTGGAGTGGGGGCGCCTTGCCTGGGTGGAGGCCTCTCCTCACTCCCAGTTCTCCGATTTAGGTCTGGCATCTCTGTTTGGTGGCCAGGCTGGTTAGGGTTTGAGGATTGGTTTTAGGGTTTTAGCACTCTCTCATTGTACAAATAGAGGCTCCTTTAGCTCTATTATGATGGATCTTTATGCAAAGAACATTTGGTGAATTACTGTAATGCTTGTTGCTTTTGCAACCGTATAATAAATTTTAAGGCTTTGGAAGCATACATGGTGTGTGAATGTGGATGAACAATTGGTGAATGAGGTGAAATGTTTCAATTTTTGTCTTTTATTGCTTAGAATTGAATAATAGCTCATGCTCTAGAAGGCTTCTATAAGCACGTAAGATTGATCATTTGATGTTACAATTTGATCTTTTATGGTTTTGTTTCTATGAATTAAAGTAGCATCGATTATTCAGTTGTATGACATGCTCTTTACATTTTTATTTACCAAACATACATGATCTAATCCATTGTTTTGCAAGTATTGAGTTGAAATTGTGCAGGTCATCTCATTGAAGCGAGGAGTTTGAGCTTAGGTGCATCCTCTCCTCTCGAAGCCAAGGAAACTTCCAAATTTTCAAGATCCAAGAGAATCCAAACCCCATCAAAGTACCACAGGTTTGAGTGTTTCTTTCATATTGTTCATCTCTCAAATTCTTATAAAATCTTTATTTTTTTGGGATTAGGACACGTTTTGGCTAAAGTGAACATTCATTCACTTAGCCTTTGCACTGGTTGGCTGCCCTATTTAATTTTTGCAGCCTTTTAGGCCTTCTTTTTGCAGCCATTCCTTCCTTTAGTTCGCTGTCCACTTTTCCCCACTTTTCACCCTTTTGGACAGCCCTCTTTTGCCTCCTTTTTCCAGCTTTTGCAACCTCTTTCCATCCTCTTTTTGGGCCATCTTTTGGGCTGTACTTTCAGCCTTTTAGGCCTTTTATTTGCAGCCTTTCCGTCTTTTTGTTTGCTGTCCACTTGTCCACATTTTCACCCTTTTGGACAACCCTCTCTTGCCTCTTTGTTTCCACTTTTTGCAGCCCCTTTTAGGCCATCTTTTGGGCTGTACTTTCAGCCTTTTAGGCCTTTTATTTGCAGCCTTTTCGTCCTTTTGTTCGCTGTCCACTTGTCCACATTTTCACCTTTTTGGACAACCCTCTCTTGCCTCTTTGTTTTCACTTTTTGCAGCCCCTTTCCATCCTCTTATTCAACCATCTTTTGGGCTGTACTTTCATCTTTTTTCACCCTCATTTGCAGCCCTCTTTCTCTCTTAGTTTCCAGCCTTCTTTGACTTGCCTTTTGTCTTTTTTTCACTCCCTTTCCCCCTCTCTTGCCATGCCTTTCTCTTTCCTCTTCTCTCCCTTCTTTTCGGTAAGTTTGGGTAGTTGTTTTTATCTAGTTTGTAGATTTATTTTCAAGTTATTTTTTATCAACTAATCCTATAACAAGTGTACGTCTAGAGCTCTTAGTTTCAGGGAGGTGAAGGAGAGCCCAAAGGCCACAAGCAAGCAAAGAGTGCAAAAGAACAAAAAGACTCTCCCTCTTCTCTCAATCCCTTTCTTTACCTGTTCTTCCAAGAAGCAAAGAACACATCATCATTGTAAAAAACTAATAAAAAGGGCTACTGGGAGCAAGTCTCCTTTCTTTTATACTTCCCCTATTTGGGGGAAGGGTGTTGTGTCATTTTTCATGATTTTTTAGTGTAGTTTCCTTTAAGCAATTAGTTTAGTTCTTTACTTAGTCTTAGTTTCCAATTTTTGCTAATTGCTAGTTGTTCCTTAGCATAAACACTAATTGCTAGATTTATTATTGCATTTTGGTATCTTGTTATATAATTGTCAAATCATAAAAATAACCAAAATCTCTTGAATCTCATCGTAAGGTGGATCAAGAGTGCTTTCTGTCGGAGAATTTAACCAACCACTTTCATCTTAATTGTTGTGCTTGTTTAATAAATCAATTATTTAAGACTCTTTAACGTGCAAAAACACAAGTCAAGAGCACTCTCTATCGAAGAGCATCCCAGGTTTGCACAATTCCTGCATTAATTGCATTAGATTAGCTAAGTCTTTTGAATCATTGTCATAAGACGGGGTCAAGAGCGCTCTCTGTCGGAGAGTCCAATTAACTGTTTTAATAAAATATTCAACACACATACCCCTTTAATTAATTAACTCCCTTCCCTCCTTGACGGAGTATGCTCTGACCGATCCTAGATCGAAATACCCAGAAACGGCATTGGATCTTTAAACTCTACAAGAGTAATTTAATAACCCTTAAGCACCCTTATCCAACGCACCGACGTTGTAGGGATCCTTCCAAAGTACTTCCTATTAGAGCCACCGGAACCTCCCGCTGTCTTAGATTCCCTGCTAGCTGGTCACTTGACAATATCAGCCTGGGATACTGGGCGGGCCTGACATGTCTTAAACGAAGGAAACTTAGAATAGTCTCCTGGATTTGACAAACCTTCGTTGACACCCTAATCAAGAGCATATTTTAAAATTCTTAAAATCTACCAAGAGCACTTGCAAAATCTAATACTCACTAGCTTAATTCTTAGACTTTATTTCCTGCATTTATTTGACTCCATAAGGCACTGGTCCTTCGTTATAATTGAGTAATCTTCTATCTTGATCAACTGTCTATAGTTTATTTTTGTTGATTATATCTCAATGCTTAAGTTACAAGTCTGGAATATTTGCTTATCTTTTAGTCTCTTGCTAGCAACGTGGATTGCTCTGATTTACGTGTCACACTCATAAACTTAATCATTTCTAATCACAAGTAACTCCTAAACAACACCCATCCGCATCCAAAACACCTTAAAACTTAACTTAAACATTGAGCCATAGAAAACTCTTTGTTAGGGACTACCCCCCTTGGCTTCGTTAGGAGTTAGCCTAAACGGAGGAGCTAGGAGTAGGTGACAGTACCTAGCTCTGTGCTTGCCCCCAAGGTCACACCTCTCCCACTTTTTCAAGTGAGGAGACAACTTTCGAAAGATTTTTGCTGCTGGTGTGCAATCGGCGGACAACAAGACTTATGAACCACATGGATTCTACCATGTTGGTCTACATGAACCAAGGCCTTTTTGTCTTATGAGCTTGCAATACTCCTGACTTGCAGGCCCTTTGGACATGGTGCGACCCACATGGACTTTTTTTGTCTTACATATCCATAATGCTCATGTCTTGTAGGCCCTTTGGGCATTACTAGCCCTGCATGAGCCTTTTTGTCTAACGGGCCCTCAATGCTCATGCCTTGTAGGCCCTTTGGGCATTGCGGGCCCTGTTACTGTCCAAATTAGCACCCTTGATCGAGGTCATTGATTCCTGTGCAATGAGGGGTGAGCATGGGAGAAGCTAGCACCTGATGTCACCACAACTCATCTTTTGAACACTTTAGGTCAACTCCTAAGACCAAGGGGGAGTCCCTGATATCACTGAATGTAAATTTTTCTCATTCTCCCAATCCGGTTTCAACCACCATTTTCATCATAGTTTAATGTCCATCCCAATTTACTCTCAACTGCAAATTAAGTCATTTCTCATAAACAATCTATGACTGAAACACAAGAAGAATTTTTACTATTAATGAGCAACAATTAAAAAACACATTCATACATAACAAATCAGACTCGAAGATTTTTGGTCAAATGACCCAGGAAAAACCCCAACCTCCGGGGAAAACCTGTTCTAGAGAGAATTTTATTTTCTGCAATAAAATGAAAGTACAACAAAAACAGAGATAAACTTATCTCAACCACAGTGCTCAACAAATTGACTGAATTCATAAATTTTACATTCAAAATTTCTGCCAACTCCCTGCTATGAAAACCGTGCCAAATTGACTGTACGGCTAACCTCGATTTTTGTGCCCATTGTTGTACCATACGGACTGCCTCGATTTCCGTTTCCATTGTACGAACTATATGGATTTGTACAGACTGTACGGTCTGCTTCGAATTCCGTGGCAAAAAAACTGCCTCGAAATTCATGCCCAGAATTTGCCTCGGGATGCCTGTTGTACAAAAAAATGTTCAGTGCTACTGTACGGTCTTGGGAATCGTGCCCTTTGCTCTTCTCTCTCTGCCTGCAAATTTTCTCCTTCCGTGCTCTCATGGAAAAATTCAGAATAAGACTTTAATGCCTTCTCTTGCCTTTTTGGTGTCAAAATGAGGAAGCTGAATGGTCATCTAATCCAAGGGTCCAAAATGAATTAGATGGATGGATGAGATTAAATGTGCTTTTAATTCTCTCCAAAATTAATTTTACTCACCTCACTTAAATTTATCAAAAAGTCACTTTATTCTCTAAAGTGAAAATTAAACTCATCTCAAGTTATTAGTTGCAAGGGTCACTTCAATTTTCCCCTTTTTATGACTTAGGCAAAAATCACTAGGGGAACACTTTCCTAGGTACAAAAGTCAACACTCTTACCGAGGAAGGTGTTATGCCCCACACCCAACTTGTCTCTGAAATGAATGAACTTGCCTCTTTCAAGAGACTTTGTCAGGATATCTGCTCATCAGTGGAAATGTACTGCAACTCCACAACTCCTCTCTGAACATAATCACGAATGAAATGGTACTTAATCTCAATATGCTTTGACCTGTCGTGAAATATAGGATTCACAGAGAACTGGATGCAACTCTGATTGTCACAAGAAATCACCGTAGGCCTCAGCTCATGATGAAATAAATCCACCAATAACTTGCGAAGCCACAGTGCCTCGCAACTAGCTTGACTGGCTGCCATATACTCAGCCTCTGTAGAAATCAAAGCAACAGACTTTTGCTTTCGACTGAATCATGACACTGCTGCTAAGCCCAAACTGAAACAACATCCGAAAGTGCTTTTCCGGTCTGCCACACTCCTTGTCCAATCTGAATTCGTGAAGCCAATCAACCTAACCCAATCCGATCTCCTATAATCCAGACCATAATCCACTGTACCAAGGTATCTCAACACATGTTTTGTGGCAACCTAGTGCACTCTTCTAGGCTCCACCATGAACTGACTGAGAGTGTTGACTGCAAAACAAAAATCTGGGCTAGAGTTGACCAGATACATCAAAGAACCTATGAAGTGACGATATAAGGTAGGATCCACCAAACCCTCGAAAGCATGAAGCTTCTTCCAGTTGGTGACCATAGGTGTAGACGTCGGCCTACAATCCTCCATCTGAAATCTCCTCAGAATATCCATGACATACTTTCCTTGCCCCAGGAAAATTTGATTAGGCTCCTGCCAAACCTCCAATCCCAAGAAATAATGCATTAACCTAATGTTAGTCATCTCAAACTCTGAAGTAAGATCTCTCTTGCAAATTGCAATAGGTCTCTCCTCACCTGTGATAAACAAATCATCCGCATACAATAGAAGAATGAGCGGATCATCTCCAACCATGATGAAATAGAGATTCGGATCAACCTCACTCTTCTGAAAACCCATCGACAACAAGTAAGAGTCTATCCTGGAGTACCAAGCTCGAGGAGCTTGCTTCAATCCATACAAGGCTTTCTTCAGCCTGCAAACATGAGACTCTCTCCCATGAATCTCAAAGCCTTGAGGCTGCTCCACATAAACCTCCTCCTGTATGATTCCATTGAGAAATGCAGTCTTCACATCCATCTGATGTATCTTCCAACCCATTTCTGCAGCAATGGAAATCAATGACCTGATAGAAGTAGAACGAGCAACCGTTGCAAAGCTCTTATCATAATCAACTCCCTCTACCTGTGAAAACCCTCGTGCCAAAAACTGAGCCTTGTATTTCTCCACACTTCTATCTGCAGCATGCTTTACCTTGTAAAGCCATCGAGAAGTCACCACTGACTTCTCCTCGGGTCTCGGAGCAATCTCCCAAACATCGTTCTTCATGATGGAATGGTACTCTTCCATCATGGCATCTCTCCAAAAATGATGCTGAGAGGCCTCCTCAAAAGTAGATGGCTCCGAACCACGAAGACTAACAACCAATGCCATACCCAACATGTCTGGCATCACTATAGCCCTCACTGGTTCCTTGGGTGTTCCAAAATTCATAGCTTTCTTCAGGGTCTCCTGAAGCCATTTAGGCTTCTTCTTCCTTGAAGGGTGCTCTCAAATTGGTCTGTCATCATCTGAGGAACTCCCAAAAGTAGAAGGCCCATAAACCTGTGTACCAGGAGTTGGTGAACCAACAACTGGTGAAATCTGTAATCCGGTAGCTCTGTATGGTGAACCTATGACCCGAGAACCAAAAACAGTCCCCGAAGAACTTGCTAGTTGAACCACCGAACCTGAAGATCCTGTGCATATAGTCTGTGGTCCAGTAACCCCAGAAACCTGTGAACCTATCACCTGTACTGAAGGTACTTGAGGTGTGGGAACCTGCGGCTCTCCTTGCACTGACTCTCCGGACTTTCTGAAGGCTCTCTCCTCCTCAAATCTCACTTCTCGCTTCACAACAACCTTCCTTAGGGAAGGAAGATAAATGCAGAAGACCTTCGAAGTCTCATCAAACCCCACAAAGATGCCTCTCTTTGCTATGGGCTCAAGCTTTGTCCTCTTCTTCGAAGGGACATGTGAAAAAGTTAGGCAACCAAATATACGAAAATGACTCACCTCAGGCTTCTTGCCTGTGAACATCTCCTCAGGAGTCTTGTTCCCCAAGGCACGATGGGCATTCCTGTTTTGAAGGTATACAACTGTACTACATGCCTCTGCCCAAAGAAAGAAAGGAAGTGACTGATCATGTAACATAGCTCTCGCTGCTCCAACAATAGATCGGTTCTTCCTTTTGCCACTCCATTCTGCTCAGGAGTGTATGGTACTGTCAACTATCTCCGAATGCCCTCTTGTATGCAATACTCATCGAAATCCTTGGAGGTATACTCACCCCGGTTATTTGATCTGAGTGCCCGAATCCTCCTTCCAGTTTGGTTCTCTACAAGAGCTTTGAACTCTTGGAACCTCTGCAAGACCTTCTCAGATTTCTTGCTCCTCAGGAAGTAGATCCAAGTCTTCCTGGAATGGTCATCGATCTTTGTCACATAATACTCAAAACCTCTTAGAGAAACAGATGACATAGGACCACACAAATCAGAATGTATCAATTCAAGTACTCTTGTTGACTTGCTATCACTGCTCATAAAAACAGTCTTGGTGTACTTTCCCAAAGCACACCCCCTGCATACATCATTGTGCTCAGTGCTGAACTCAGGCAACCCTGTAACCATGTACCTCAACATCCTCAAAGCTGGATGATGCAGATGAGCCATCCTCCTATGCCATAACTCACAAAGCTCACTGCTGCTGCTATGTGTCAAAGCATGCTGGGGGTGAAACAAGAGCTTGTACAACTTCCCACATTTGACTCCAATAGTGTAAGAGGCAGATGGTCCTGCAGTCTCAGGAAATACACGCACATGTCCATCCAAGAAAGACACCCCAAGACCCCTATCCTTGATCATGGAAACTGATATCAAGTTCTTCAACCCAGGTACAAACAATACGTCCCTCAAAGTCACAGGACTCATGGACTCTCTCTGAAATATAATGGTTTCACGCCCAACAACTCTGACAACTGTCATCCCCCAACACGACCTCCACATCTATCCATGCTTGTGAAAGTTTAGAGAACATCTCTTGAGCACTTGTCATGTGGCTCGAAGCTCCACTATCAATATACCATGTGCTGGTGGGGGATGCACTGAAAGAATGGTGGTGCAGGTCGGATAGACCTCAGCCAACCCCAACCAACACTTCTAGGATCTTTAGGCTCCTACACTTAGCAGGACTGCGAAATTTAGCCTAATGGCCAAATTTTGCTCCAAATATTACCTCCCTGCAACTTTGCCTCGGCAATCGTTGTTTTGACACTCTGCTTCCGCAATAGAGTTTCCACTGTCGGGTTGCGGGATGCAGGATGCGGGATGCCAACTTCCCAAAGTTGCTCCCTCGAAACTCCCTTCTCGAAATTCTTTCCCTGCAATTCTCCTAGCCGCTAGATCTTTTCAGCCTTCGCTTCGACCATCGATCTTCTTTTTCGCGTGGACCTCTCAGATCTTTGCGGATCTGTTAACTTCCTCGCAACTTTCGTTGTGTGATTCCTTTGGACCGTTAGATCTTGATCTGCGGATTCAATCTCCATCGTTTGTTCTCTGCAAAAACTGGTTAAGGCAGAAAACCTGCGGGTTGCGTCGATTGATCATGAAATTGGTCAATCCAGCCTGCATGCATGCATCTACACTCTACTTCAACTATTCAAGCAAGAACTTGATGCGTGAATACAGTAACTTCTTAGAAATACACAGATGTTCATGAAAACGCCGAAGTCGGCTTTGCACAGATACACATTTCAACACAGCATATGCATAAAGGCTAACAACCCTATAAACACATGGTTAATCCTTCTATTAAGCAACAAAGGAAAATGCACACCGCTTGGATCTCTCTCCTTCTGATTCTTCAAAATATTTACAAGTAGGAATCCGACACAGGCTGTCCTCTTCTTTGTAAACTTGGAATTCTAATGCTGAAGAGCAGAATCCCCTCTAGATCTCTAAACTGTCTATTTAGGCTAAAACTACGACTGCCTCAACTGAGTGGTCCTGCAACTGAAAACAAACGAACTCCTAAGCATGATGAAAACGTCCTTATCAAAATCAAATAAGACCACGGTTTGATCTCCACGTAGGGAGTCATGATATGCAGCCACTCCTATGGTACTAAAAGACAATGACTCAGCACAAAAGCGGTTACAAAAGATGCCACAACATGTGATCAATTCATCACATTGCTGTCATGCCACGATGCTCCTGCATCAAATGGCCAATCAACAAAAAATACTCCCTCTCAATTTCAATTTCTGCACTGGTGATGATGGATGCTCTCTCTCTATCAACATGCCCAACACAGAGAGAAAACACTCTCTCAAATCTAGCTGTAAACTCCTCAAGCTCTACTGAAGCTGTTGTTTGCTGCTTCTTCTTCTTCTTCTTCTTCTGTGGGCACTGTCCAACATAGTGCCCAAGATTTTGATAAGAAAAACACTTTACAATGCTCAAATCCTTCTTTTGTCCATCCAGCTGCTTAGCCCCACCCTTCTTGGGGCCCTTCTTGAACTTCTTCTTTCCCTTGGTAGTCAAAGCTACATTCTCCTCATCCTCCCTACTAGTAGAAGAACTGCCCTGCATAAGACCTCTTCGGGTCTCCTTTTGAACAAAATCATTCCAAAATCTGTCCTAAGAAGGCAAGTTCTCCCTGGCTACTATAGCCTCCACAAAAACAACCCAAGGCTTTGCAACCCCTTTCAAAGCTGTCCGCACTAGCTCAGAACCAGAAACAACCTTCCCCACTGCTGCAAGCTCATCTCTCTCTTGAGAGATCCTAGCAGGGCAGGGAATCACTCCCTCAGCTTTGGCCGTCTTAATACTCTTCAAGTTCTCTCTTAACACCATCTTCCTATTCCCATTTGAACTTTGAAACAAGATGGTCAAAGCATCCCACATTTGATATGCACGGGTTTTACTAGAGATGCGTAGGATCACATGATCTTTAACTGCGTCTAGAATGACCCTTCTAGCCTTAATGTTCTTATTGTTGAATGCAGCAAGTGCTTGTGCATCGGTGGAAGTAGGAACAACAATAGGAATCATTGTTTTATTGTTAACCACTTCATCCCATAATTCGTTTTCCTCCAATATAAGCACTAGTCTAGCTTTCCATGGAACAAAATTCCCTAGCTTTCCAAAATTCTCTTGTGGAATTCATCCACAACCGTCGATCTGCTGAAATTCACAGACTTCAATTCAAAATGTGACAATCGAATTGATTCATGAGCGATCAATTATCTATGCAATTATACACATTTGCGCCTTCAGAATCATTTATACATTACTGAAGATTCATCCACATAAAGAAATAAGCATATGTCTGGGAATTGAAAATAATACATCAGATAGTGACAATTATGCAGAGTATTAAGACTCCGTTCTTCATTCCATTAACCACTGTTACATACACTCTATCTCTCGATCGCTCACGCTTCCACACTTCTATCTCTATTCCTATTCCATTCTTATTCCCCTTCATGTCTTTGATTATTACATTTGATTCTTAAATAGAATTCTATCAAACATGTCAGAATGCAACAGGAGGATCTGAACTCCTAAGAAAGCAAATCTGTAACTAACCTATCGTTGAGCAACCTCTTACAAGATTCGAGGGAATTTGTGGCAAATTGCCTTATAACTTTCAAACCATCCCTATCTATGAAACAAATTACAAGAATCGACAACTAATCCTATCTTCTAGAAAATTTACATGGAGCAGAAAAATAGCATTGACTACTTATTCAACAAACAGAGAATTTTGACTAGATGCTCCTGCATCATACTCCAGGGGAAGAAAAGAATTCTTCAATAAGTCTTCAGGGTTCACACTATACCTTGGAAATCTCTGTTTCGGTCATCCACGCTGCATCTTCAGAAGGTTGATCTTTCCATTTGACCAAATACTAAAAACATTTTTTGTTCTTTGGTCTTTTTTGAGACCCTTTTGTCAAGGATAGCTTCAATCAGTGGTTGTTCTTTCTGAGGTAAGTGTCCTTTCCAATCTATAAATGGACCATCTTCTCCTGAAATCATTTCTTTTGCCTGAACACCTGATTCTTTAAAATGATATATATCTGAAACATTAAAAATTGGAGAGATTCGAAGATTAGAAGGAAGTTCTATTTCATATGCATTTGCAGAAAAATTCCTCAAAATTTTACAAGGTCCAATTTATTGTAGGTTCCCTTAGGAAACCTCTCTTTCCTAAGATAGGTCATTACTAAATCTCCAACTTGAAAATGAACTTCCCTTCTTTTCATATCTGCTCTCTATTTGTATTTCCCAGCACTTTTCTGCAGTTTCTTCTTAACATTTTCTTGTAGCTCATGCATGCTAGATGCAAAATCTTCACTATCTGCACTTCCCCTATCCTGTCCTCCCAAATTTCCAAGTTCATATACTCCCCTCTGGTGCATCCCATATACAATATGAAAAGGACTCACACCTGTACTTCTGTTAGATGAATCTTTGTAAGCAAACTCAGCTTGAGCAAGAGCTAAATCCCATTGTTTCGAATTTTCGTAAACACGACTTCTCAGTATATTTCCCAAGCTTTTGTTCACCACTTCAGTTTGACCATCAGTTTAATGATGATAAGCGAAACTAAAACTGAGACTGGTTCCCAACTTCTTCCACAAAGTTCTCCAAAAATGACCAACTAATTTAGTATCCCTGTCAGACACAATGCATAAGGGTAAACTATGAAATTTTACAATTTTTGAAAAGAATAAATTGGCAATGTTTGTTGCATCATTGATTTTCTTACAAGCAATAAAATGAGCCATTTTTGAAAACCTGTCCACTACTACATAAATAGAATCATTTCCCCTCTGAGTTCTAGGCAATCCCAGAACAAAATCTATACTGATGGAATCCCAAGGCCTAGTTGGAATAGGTAGGGGTTGATATAGTCTAATATTTTGTCTTCTCCCTTTGGCATGTTGACATATCCTGCATTTTTCAACAAAATTCTTTACATCATGTTGCATTCCTGGCCAAAAATAAAAAAGTACTCACCTGAGCAAATGTTTTATCTTGTCCAAAATGTTTTGATAAACCTCCACTGTGTTTCTCCTGTATCAAATTTTCTTTCATAGAGCATTTTGGAATACATAACTTACTATTTCTGAACAACAATCCTTCTTGTAACATGTAGTCCAACCATTGGTTTCTATTATGGGCAACTGGATTCTCATAGGTTGCATATATATCTTTGAAATCCACATCTTCTTTATACATATTAATTAAACTTTCAAATCCCAAAGAATTGACCTTAATTTCTTGCAAGATCAAACTTACTCTGCTTAAAGCATCAACAACTTTATTAGGTTTTCCACTTGTATACTTGATCACAAAGGTAAAGTTCTGCAAAATTTCCACCCACTTAGCATGTTTCTGATTCAATTTAGGTTGACTTTTTATAAACTGCAAAGCATGATTATCAGAATATAACACAAACTCTTTGGGCATCAAGTAATGTCTCCATTTCTTGAGAGCTTGTACAACAACATATAACTCCTTGTCATATGAGGAATACTTTTGTTTTGCCTCGTTTAACTTCTCGCTAAAGTATGCTACTGGTCTCCGTTCTTGACTCATAACAACCCCTATTGCTGTCTCACTAGCAGCTGTCTCTACTTGAAAAACCTTATCAAAACTTGGCAAAGCTAGAATAGGTTTCTCAGTGATCTTCTTCTTCAACAATTTGAAATTTCTGTCAGCTGCTTCTGTCCACTTGAAAAGTTGTCTACTTCCCTTGAAGGTGTCTATTATAGGTGCACAAATTTGATTAAAATTATTAATGAATTTTATATAAAAACTTGCAAGTCCATGAAAACTCCTTACCTCATTTGCACTTCTTGGAATTGGTCAATTTAAAATTGCTTGCACCTTATCTGGATCCATCTTCAACCCTTCTTCTGAAACCATGTTAGATTTTTAACATTAAGGTAGCATAACATTAGGATCTTTAACTGAGAGAACTACAACCACAGCAGTCAAACACAAGAGACAATGAACACAGTGTTTTTCCTCGAGGAAACCATAAATGGAGAAAACCCCGCAACTTCCTCAGAGATAGAATCAACACCAAAAGTAAAACCCCAAAACAGTAAGATGATCTCCCGACAACAGTAACCTCTTTCTTCCTTGCCCCAGTGTCTTTCTCTTCCTCAGCTATGCGCTACAACTGAGTGTGAGTGAGTGTGTGATAAATAGAGAGGCTAGCTCTCTATTTATACTAATTCTCGACTTGACTAAACCCAACTAGGGCCGACTTCACTAGGTGAGTCTAATAACCCAAGTGCCCCAGAACTGCGAGGACTTTAACCCTTGATCAATAGGAGGGTTACCCACAATGACTTGACATGACTTGTTTACATTATAGAACCTCTCGATAGGAACATCGAGGCTTGACATGACTCAAGTACATCCTGGAATAAACATCAAGTTACAACACATAAGAAATACAAGTGAATACATTCCGAAGTTACAATTTCATCAACACTCCCTCTTAACTAGGAAGGTATTCTCTCGACACAATTTTCATCACTAGCCTTCTTCTCTGGATCATCTCGTGACTCGTCATCTGCATGTTCAAGTCATCTTCATCTTCGAATCTGGATCATCATCACTGGATCTGGATCAGTGTAGTCAGACTCAGACTCGGCAAATACTCGGCTGGCTTGGGACTCGGCAGACTCGGTGACTTGGATAAGACTCGACAAAGACTCGGCAAATATGAAAAAAATTAAAAATGTAGCAACTTAAAAAATAATATATAAACATATATATTAAAAATTAAAATTTAATATGTAAGCATATAACAATTCAAAAAATTGATAAAAGGACATAGCAATGCATTTTAACGAGAAGTGTTTTCTCACTTGAAATCACAAGATATAATTATTAATTACAAATTATACAAACCATAAAATTATTAAAAAAAAAGCTAATAAGAAAATTTCATTAATTAACAATTATTAAAAATATTAAAAAAATGAAAAAGAAAATTGTAAAAAATACACTATCATCATCCTATTCTAACCACGAGCAATCGCATTCTTCAACCAAACTACCGATGGCAGCGTCATCGCCATACATTTATAAAATCCAAAGTATAGAAGTTCAATGAAAACAATAAAAAATTGAAAATGCTCAGACCAGTCACATCCTTAGTGCTTAGACCAGTGTTAGCGAGCTTCCTCAGTGCACGCACACTCCCAGAATTCCAAGCACACAAACAACTGATAAATTGATAATAGCTAGGGGGCAAATGAGAAAAACTCGGGGGAAGACAAACTATTAATGAGATGACAATGGAGAGCGGTGTTGTTTCGGGGGCTTATTCCCTCCCCGCGTTCCCTCCAAAAATCAAAAGCGACGGTCAAACAGTCAACGGACTCGCGAGTAAGTGATGAGTTTAGCGAGTAAATGACGAGTTTGGTCAGTGGCGAGTTTACCCTGTGAGTATGTCAAGAGTACTCGTCTTGGTCGTCGCTCGGCAAGACTCGGCAAGACTCGCGAGTATTCAAAGAGTCTAACTACACTGATCTGGATCATCACTCGATCTGGATCATTACTGCTGGATCATCATCACGAGTGCTATCTCATGATTCTTCTCGTCATAGGAAGTCCTACAGAGCCAACCCTTTTTCATGCTGGTTGTAGGCCTAGCTTCCAGTAGGTCTTCTTCAGTGCTTATATATGACACCAAGTCAAAATGGCCTGCCCAGCACTTACATCTGACCATGAGAGGAACACATCCAACACCATGTCAGAAAGGCATGCCCAACACTCACATTTGATCATGTAGGAACCAATCCTATAATCACATCAGAAAGGCCCAACAC
The DNA here is from genome assembly GCA_001517045.1 of Pseudotsuga menziesii. Taxonomy (NCBI): domain Eukaryota; kingdom Viridiplantae; phylum Streptophyta; class Pinopsida; order Pinales; family Pinaceae; genus Pseudotsuga; species Pseudotsuga menziesii. The sequence goes on along the minus strand of LPNX010086002.1, from coordinate 52,509 downwards.
TTATATTTAGCCATGCGGGAACACATCCTGCAACCATGCTAAAAAGGCTTTGCACTTACATCTAGCCATGCGGGAACACATCCTGCAATCATGCTGGAAAGGATCTGCACTTACATCCACCCATGCGGGAACACATCCTGCAACCATGATGGAAAGGCTTTGCACTTACATCCACCCATGCAGGAACACATCCTGCAACCATGATGGAAAGGCTCTCAACCCCAGGTTGAGGGTTCTTGGTAACTGACCAGGTGCCTCCATTCTCCAAGAGAATGGCATCAGCCTTTATATTTGATCAAGTGGGAACACATCCCTCAATAACATCAGAATGGCCATGCGCTTACATCTGATCATGTAAGAACACATCTCACAGTCATATCAGAATGGCCCTCAGTCCTAGACCAAGTATTCTTGGTAACTGACCAGGCACCTCCATTCCAAGAATGGCGATAGCCCTTATATCTGATCATGTACGAACCAATCCTATAGTCATATCAGAATGGCTCAGCACTTATATCTGACATGGAAGGAACCAATCCTCTCACCATGATAGAATGGCTCAACCCTTACATCTGACCATGGAAGGAACCAATCCTTTTACCATGTCACAATGGCTCATGGACTCATCACTTACCCTTGGAAGGGACCTCGATCTGGAGAACACCAAGCTTCTCCCTAAAGTACTCAAACTTCACTATGGCCAATGGCTTCATCAACACATCAGCTATCTGTTCGTCTGTCGCAACATACTGGAGCTTCACTACTCCTCTCTGCACCATATCCCTGATATAGTGATACTTGATCTCGATATGCTTCGACTTGTCATGGAACACCGAGTTCTCTGACAACTTCACACAACTCTGGTTGTCACATTGTATACAAGTAGCATCCAACTGGAGATCAAATAAATCAGACAGTAGCTTCCTCAGCCATACTGCCTCACGACTAGTTGAACAAGCTACGACATACTCTGCTTCAGCTGTACTCAGTGCCACACATGATTGCTTCTTGCTAAACCAAGAGATCACACCTGATCCCATACTGAAGCAACACCCTGAAGTGCTCTTTTTATCGATGGCATTGCCTGCCCAATCTGAATCAACATAACCCTCCAGGTTAATCTTCTGACTTGCCTCATACTTGAGCCCATAATCAATTGTACCCTTCAGGTACCTCAGAATATGCTTTGCAGCGATCAAGTGAACATGTCTCGGATCTGTCAGGAACTGGCTCAAGGTGTTTACAGCAAAGCAAATATTTGGTTTCGTGTTCGTCAAGTACATCAAGGACCCAATCATTTGATGATACATCGTAGCATCAATCGTCTCTGATGAAGCATCACTCAATAGCTTCAGGTTCGATGCCATAGGTGTGGCCATAGCCTTAGATCCATCATCCCAAACCTCTTCAAGATCTCTACTGTATATTTCCCTTGTCCCAGGGAAATTTCATCTGCATTCTGCCACACCTCCATGCCTAGAAAATAATGCATCATACCCAAGTCCTTCATTTCGAACTCGACAGCAAGCTTCCTCTTCGTATCAGCAATCAACCCATCCATACCTGTTACAAACAGATCATCTACATACAGTAGGAGCATCACTGGGTTGCCATCTTCAACCTTGTAGTAAATGTTGGAATCTGCTTTACTCTTAGTAAAGCCCAAACTGGATAGAAAGCTATCAATTCTGCCGTACCAAGTCCTGGGTGCCTGTTTCAAACCGTACAGGGCTTTCTTCAATCTACATACATGAGACTCCCTGTCATGTGTCTCAAAACCAAGTGGTTGTTCCACATACACTTCTTCTTCTACTACACCATTCAAGAAAGCAGTTTTGACATCCATCTGGTGTATCTTACATTTCATCACTGCAGCCAGGGCAAGTACTGATCTGATAGAAGTGTATATGGCTACATGTGCAAAAGTTTCTTCATAATCTATTCTTTCTTTCTGGGAGAAACCACAAGCAACAAATCTTGCTTTATATTTTTCAATGCTACCATTTGCAGCATGCTTGATCTTGTAGATCCATTTGGAAGTTACAATTGACTTCCCTTCTAATCTTGGGACAACATCCCAAACATCATTCTTCATGATCGATTGATACTCTTCGATCATAGCATCCTTCCATTTTTTTCGTTCTACTGCTTCTTTATAATTGGAAGGTTCTTTATTGATGAAATCAGATAATAATGCTACATACCCGGAGTAGGATCTGGTCCTCTTTCTTTTTCTGTGATTCTCTTCTAGAGCCCCATATCTTTCCGCACCTTGGATAGCTTCTCGTACCCAAGTAGCTTTCCTCTTGTGAGGATTCTTCTCCTAAGGTGGATCTACAGGTTCTTGTGGTTCTCCAAATTCTCGATCTTCTTCTTGAACTTCTTCATTCATGGTTGTGTCATGAATTTTGGGTGCTTTCGCCTCTTCAGGAACTTCAGCAGGTTTCTTTCTAGATTTGTTGTAAGCTGTGTTTTCGTCAAATGCAACATCCCTGCTGATGTCGATCTTCTTGAATCCTGGGAAGTATATTTTGTAAGCCTTCGAGCTTTCAGAGTATCCCACAAATGTGCCCATCTTTCCTCAAGGATCTAATTTTGTTCTCTTCTCTTTTGGAATGTGAATGTATACAGGACAATTGAATATTCTGAGACGATTGACTTCTGGTTTCTTGCCGGAGAAGACTTCTTCAGGAGTCATGTTCTCGAGTACTCTGTGTGGAGTACGGTTTTGTACATACACCACTGTTCTGGCAACTTCTGCACATAGATGCATAGGCAGATCTTGATCATGAAGCATTGCTCTTGCAGCTTCCATGATAGTTCTATTCTTCCTTTCTGCAGTCCCATTTTGTTGTGGATTGTATGGAGTGGACAACTCCCCCTTAATCCCCGAGTATTTGCATAACTCTTTAAATTCATTTGATGTGAATTCTCCGCCATTATCTGATCGAAAGGTCTTGATGTTTTTTTCAGTGTGGTTCTCGATCAAGGCTTTGAATTCCTTGAACTTGCTGAATACTTCATCTTTGTTCTTCATGAAGTAAATCCATGTCTTCCTAGAAAAGTCATCAATAAAAGAAACATAGTATACGTACCCGCTTAGTGAACTTGATGACATTGGGCCGCATACATCGGAGTGGATGATTTCCAAGATTCCTTTTGCTTTGCTCTCGCTACTTAGAAATGTCTTCTTTGTGTTCTTTCCTTTCGCACATCCTTTGCAGACCCCATCATGTTTTGCTTGAATTTCTGGAAGACCTTCAACAGCTTTGCTTGCAAGTGGTAGTGCTTTGTAATGCACATGTGCAAGCCTTCTATGCCAAAGCTCATTTGGCTCTACTGTGTCATGGACTAAAGCTTGTTCTGGATGGCCCTTCAATTTGTATAGACCTCCTTCTTGTTCCCCAATCACTACTGCATCATCAATAGTCTTTTCTTTTGGCCACATGATAACTTGGCCATCTATAAATGCAACCCTCATGCCTTTTGCATCTAATGCAGATATGGAGAGGAGGTTCTTCTTTAGTCCTGGTACAAACCATACTTCTTTCATTGTCATAGACTTTCCAGAGTCTAGCTTATAGGAGGATTCCCCACTCCCTTTTATTGGATATTGGTAGTCATCTTCGAGCTTCACCTTGTGAGGTGATTCATGTTCTGAGAGTTACACAAACGATTCCTTGAATCCTGTCATATGTTTGGAAGCACCACTGTCTATAAGCCAATCATTGCTTCCATGAGTAATGTTTCCTATAAGAGCGGAAATCAAAATATATTCTTCATCACTTGAAGAATCTTCACTTTCATATCTGGTTCTCTTGGTGGAAGGTTCATCATCCTCTGTAACATGAGCATGATGTCTTCTCTTGTTTCCCTTCTTCTTATGAGAGTTAATCTTGTTTCTAGGACAGTCTTTTGCAAAGTGTTCTCTTTCATCACATGTATAGCATCTTAATTTAGATAAGTCCTTTCTAATGTTATCTTTATGGTGAAAGGTCTTACCTCTGGAGTGATGAGAGTTTCTTTTGCTTTTCTTGGAGTGAACTGTGAGAACTTGATCTTCACTTTCCATCTTCTCTTCTCGAGCTGCTATCCGAGCTTCTTCTTGAGAGCATTCTTCCCATAGTCTGCTGAATTTGACTAACTTTTTTTTGGCACAGATTCCTTGAATAAAGGAGTCCCATGATCTAGGGAGACCATTCAAGGTGGTCATTACAATCTCTGCATTTTCCACTTCTTCATCTACTGCTTCCAACTGTTCCTCGATCTGAGAGACCATTGTAAAGTAAAACTGGATGGTCTCTGCATTCTGGATCTTTACATTCTTTAGTTGGTTTCTCAGAGTCATCTTCCGGTTTATGTTCTTCCCTTCAAACAATTTGGTTAGGGCATCAAACATAGCTTTAGGTGTCTTTAGGGAGGACACCTGTGGTATGAGGTGATCCTTGATTGAATCAACAATGATTCTATTTGCCATAACCAACTTCTTTTTATGTAAGGCCTTTGCCTCATCTCCCTCTGGAACTGGAACCTCCTCACTGATATAGGAGTCTAACTCATTTTCTTCTAGGACGAGGGAGATCCTATACTTCCAGGCTCGGAAGTTATTAGCTCCCTCAAGCTTGGTATGATGAGACATCTTAACTGAGAACCTCAAATGGAAATACAAAAGATTTAGATCTTACCAGGCCAAGATGTCGGATCTGGATTTGGAGCTGAAATTCTGCAGTGCTGGTTCTGGAGCAGATTAGGGTTTTGCTTTTTCGGAGTTCTACCCAACCAAATGCTTTGATTTTGATCCCTAACTTTGATTTTGAGGAGGAGATCAATCCAGGCCTGGGGTCACTGAAAAATTCCACTTTTGTGAAAAGCCCTAATTTTCGGCAGCAGTGTTGGGTCCAAAACTGAAAAACCTCAGAATTGGATTCTGCTTCGACAGAAAGATGTGCCTTCGGGAGGAGAGTTATTCCAACCTTTTTTTGCTGAAAATCTGTGGAGAGCGATCCACAAATTAGGAAGCCCTAGTTCCCGCAGCTGCACAGTGTCTTCTTCTAAGGTTAGTTCTGATACCATGTCAGATTTTTAACATTAAGCTAGCATAACATTAGGATCTTTAACTGAGAGAACAACAAGCACAACAATCAAACACAAGAGACAATGAACACAATGTTTTTCCTTGGGGAAACCATAAATGGAGAAAACCTTGCAATTTCCTCAGAGATAGAATTAGCACCAAAAGTAAAACCCCAAAACAGTAAGATGATCTCTCGACAGCAGTAACCTCTTTCTTCCTTGCCCCAGTGTCTTTCTCTTCCTCAGCTATGCACTACAACTGAGTGTGAGTGAGTGTGTGATAAATAGAGAGCTATTTATACTAATTCCCAACTTGACTAAACCCAACTAGGGCCGACTTCGCTAGGTGAGTCTAATAACCCTAGTGCCTCGGAACTGCAGGGACTTTAACCCTTGATCAATAGGAGGGTTACCCACAATGACTTGACATGACTCACTTACATTATAGAACCTCCCGATAGGAACATCGGGGCATGACATGACTCAAGTACATCCCGAAATAAACATCGGGTTACAATACATAAGAAATACAAGTGAATACATTCCGAAGTTACAATTTCATCAACAAACCACGAATCCCAAATAAATTAACTCTTTCTTCAAGAAAGTACACATTTTCAGATTTATCAATAGCTTCTCCTTTTGCAAGGTTTCCAACACCAATTTGAGATGTTTCAAATGTTCTTCTCTATTATGACTGAAAATCATTCATCAATCTCATAAAAGTACTAGGTGCATTAGTAAGCCCAAATGGCATTATTAACCATTCAGACAGTCCATTATTAGTCTTGAATGTAGTCTTCCATTCATCCCATTCTCTTATTCTTATTTGATGATAACCACTTTTCAAATCTATCTTTGAAAAGTACTTTGAACCACTCAAACAATCCATCAAATCATCAATGCAGGGTCAAGGAAATATGTACGTGATAGTGATCTTATTAATTGCTCTGGAGTCGGTGCACATTCGCTAACCACCATCCTTCTTTGGGCTAAGCATAGTGGGTACTGTACAAGGACTCAAACTTTCTTTCACCAAACCTTTATCTAACATCTCCTGTACATGCTGTTTCATCTCTTCATTCTCTTGAGGAGTTAGTCTGTAGGCTACCTTATTAGGTAAACTTGCACCAAGTATTAAGTCAATGTGATGACTAATACTTCTCACAGGAGGTAAAACATTTGGTAACTCATCCACAATAATATCAGCATATTCATCAAGCAAGATTCTAACTTTAGTAGGCAAATCATCTAAATTTGTAGAGGTTTATATTACCTTTGGTTTGCCAACAAGAGAAAAATGTAGCTCATTCTCCTTCGTGACCTATTGTAATAGTTCTTTCCCACTCATTAGCAAAATATTTGACCCTGAACCTTCTTGAATTGCTTCATCCTCCAATGGTGACAATATATGTCTTTTTCCATCCTTTTCAAGAGAATAAGCGTTTCTTTCTTCCATCATGAACAACTTTTTTGTCATATTGCCATGGCTCCCTAAGAGTATATGGCATACATCCATAGGCATTATATCACATAATACCTCATCTTTATAAGAACCAATTTGAAACTCCACATTGCACTGCTCATTCACTAAGAGCTGATGTCCTTTTCGCAACCAGGACACTTTGTAAGGAGTTGGATGTTTCATCCTCTCCAATCCTAACTTCTCTACCATCTCAGTGGAGACCAAATTATATGTACTACCGCTGTCAATAACCATCTTACAACACTTCCCTCTTGACTTGCATTTAGTCCTGAACAAACTCTTTCTCTGGGCTGGTTCATGCACTTTTTTCTCTGTTTTTACTAAAACTCACTTCAACATAAGAGATTCTCCTTCCTCAAGAAGATTATTCACCTCTTCTTCTTCACTGGACTCCTCATGAGCCTCAACAATGTTTGCATTCCTCTGAGTTGCAGGTTTATTCCTTGGGTAGTCCCATGACATGTGTCCAATTTCTCCACATGTATAGCATTTCACTTCTCTATTTCTTCCTCTTCCTCTGCCTCCTCCGAATCCCCCTCTTTGGGTTACCTGGCTACTAGAACCTTCTGCCTCATCTTTAGGAGTCCTACCTCCTCTGTTTGGAAATTGTTTCCCTCTTGTTGTATTTCTCCCTCTGCTCTTTTGGTTCTATTTTCTTAGTAGCTTTTCTTCTACCCTTGAGGCTGCCTGATAAGCATCTTTAATAGTTTTAAAATTCAACAAGTTGATTTCATCTTGTATCTCATATCTCAGTCCATTTATATATCTAGCTACTCTTTCTACGTCCCCTTGTGTCTGTCTATCTCTAATACTCAGGTTAAAGAAATCTTCTGTATATTCTTTAACAGTCATACCCTTTTGTCTAAGATTCTATAACTGTCTAATGAGAGTCAACTGATAATCTTTAGGCATAAATTGACTTTTAATTTTATATAACATTTTATCCCAAGATTTGATTTTGGGCTTACGTCTTCTTTCTCTGTGGATCTGAAGTTCATCCCACCATATAGTTGCATGCCCTTTTAGTCTGGTCGCTGCATATCTCACCTTCTTTTTATCTTCAACTTCTTCAGAGTCAAAATACTTGTTTAAAGCATTGATCCAGTCGATGAGTTCTTCAACATTAAGATTATCTTCATACATAGGAACTTCAACTCTGGGTCTGTTTTTAGCCTTCATCAACATCTTCAATACTTTTACTTCTTCAACAACCTCCTCTCACTCGTCTTTAGTGGACTCTTCTTCATCACTGGTGTCTGTATTCTCTGAATTCTTTCTCTCCATGGCTTCCATCCCAGCTTGGAGTTGTCTTAATTCCCTTTGTGTAACTGTCTCCGCAGCTTGTCTTCTTCGACCACGTCCTACAGGGACTCCACGCGAAGCTCGTAGGTTGCTCAGACGTAATCAACCTTGCAAGTTGACCTTGGATGTAATCAGTCCTGGCGAAGCTCACAGGTTATCCTTAGATGTAATTAGTCCTGATATGTTACGGAAGCATAATATCTCACATGGGAAATGAGACAAGTTGTTCGAGCAGGAAAATCCTGGTGTAGCAGGATGCTCAGACGTAATCAGTCCTATAGGTTGTCCTCGGATGTAATCAGTGCCGGTGAAGCTCGTAGGTTATCCTTAGACGTAATTAGTCTTGTGACAGGTTATCCGAATGTAAAAATGAGACCTGGCATGGTATGCAGGTTATTCGGATGTAATACGCCCCGTGGATTGTCTGAGTGTATTACGCCCCGTGATACGCAGGTTGTTCAGATGTAATCCCTTGAGGTTGACCTAGAACGTAAAAGCTCCTGATGCAGCAGGTTATTGGGTCGTAATCAGTCCTCACATATATATCCATATATGTGTGTTCCCATGTTGAGATGATAAGGTCACGAAGCACGAGAGGTGCACCTAGGCGGTTCTTTGATAGAACGCAGGTTGCCCGTGGATGCTTTGTTTGTTTTGTTTTGTTTTGTTTTGTGCAGGACAAAAGAGATGATCTGGATATGACGAGAAGAAGGTAGAAGACGCAGGTTATTGCTGTGGCAATGTAAAGAAGGTCCTGGACAGTTCCTACGTGATGGCTTGCTCGAGATGTGATGAAGACCTGGCAAAGGACTAGGCCTACATCCAACATGAAAAAGGGCTGGCTCTGTAGAAATTTTTGATGACAGATAGTATGGTATGATGATCAAATAATAAGATGATGATAGCAACAACTATGATGATGACTCTACGATGAATACTTGACTGGATGTGTTGATGACTGTGATGAGAAAGAATACCTTCCTAGTTAAGAGGGAGTGTTGATGTATTTGTAATTTTGGAAGATATTCTGATGTGAATTATCATTGTATGTTGTTGTACCCCCATTGGGGATGTGTTAACCCCATTGCGGGATGTCTTAATTGTGTCTAGACCTTGAGGTACAACCTTCGTTGTAAGTCGGGGCAGTAGTCCCCTGTGTAACATCATGTAATGTGTATTTGGAGCCTCTCTAAAAGAAGTCGACGTTGTTAGGGAAGACATGTGGGCCCTAGTCTTATGTTTGGTTAGCGACTTGAAAGGGTATAAATGGGGAGGCTCTCTCCCTCATTTATACACACTACACATTCTCAAGTTCACATGAGAGAGAGAGAGACAAAAGGGAGGAGAGACAGATAGCTGCTGAATACTTCTTATTACTGCTTTTGATCATTTTACTATTCTGAGGAAGTTTGCAGGGTTTTCTCTTTTATGGTTTCCCCGGTGAAAATCTTTGTGTCTCGTGTATCTTTTATATCTTATGCATCTTGTTGTATTTGTTATTCTTTCAGATAAAGATGCTAGATAAAATAATCAGATCTAAAGAAAAATTAACACACTTCTTCTCTCTCTAGTGAACTTACTTGAGTGAAGACTGTACTAAATCAATGAGGCGCCTCACCTATTTATATTTATTAGTTGAGTAACTTAATTACCTAACTAGGTCGGCCAGGTTCTCTAATAAGGGCCGACCTACCTAGGAGGACTCAAAATAATACTTATGAAATACTTTTGTGGGTACTATTGCCTTGACTTACAACAGAGGTTTTACCTTATGACTTTTACATGACCAATTACATCAAGGACATCTCCGAATGGAGGAATAACAATAATTCAAATACAATATCTTCCGAAGTTACATTATTTTAACATTTTCTACATCTAAAAAGAGGAAACTACATAAGTATATGCCTTTAAGTTTTAAAAAAAGTTCCCTATTTATAATAATATCTAAAGGATGATCTTCCCTTCATTCTAAAGGTGATGGGTTGTATGTAAAGAATCTCTTCTATCTATAAAGTTTAGGTAGGTCCTTCATATTTGGTCTTTATTGGAAATAATTTCAACTTTCTTTGTCTCTGAACCAGTGTTATCGGAACCGGCTAAACCGACCGGTCTGACCGGTTTATAGGGTTGGCCGATCCAGTCAGCAAAAAAAAATCATAAAACCGGATTTTTTTCCAAATCGGGTATGGAACCGGCCAGAACTAGTCAAAACCCGCTGAACTGGCCGGTCTAGACTGGGGACTCACGAAACTCAATTTTTTTTTTTAAAACCAGAAAATAAAACTTTGCTGATGTACTTTGGAGCCTCTTTGTTAATGTACTTTGGTTCAGAACCTCAAAGATGTATTGCACTAGGTGCTATTTTGGATATTTGCACCAATATTTGCTATATATATGAGAAACTTTGCATATTTCTGTATTAATGGTTTGGATTCATATGTATGCACATGAATATATATGTTACTTACAAAATATGAATATTTTATGTATTTTTTAGTCAGCCGTTTTTTTACCCGGTTTTTTGTCGGTTCCGGTCCAGTTCACATTTTGGGCTTCGCCGGTTCAATGACCGGTCCGGTTCCGATAACATTGCTCTGAACAGTAGACATTCATAGAACAATGTTACGGGATTGGCATACTTTCAAACCTAATCTGCAAACAAAATGCATGTATACTTCAATTAAACTTGTGTTGTGGTTTCTGAACAGTCTTGTTAATTTATTATTGCTTAATTCTGAAGATCCTCTTATGCTTGAAATGCAGACGAGAAAAATATGCCAGGCCTTGAGAAATTCATTGATGAAAAAGAAGGGTTTTCTCTCCTAAAACCATCCAATTGGAACAAGGTAAATGCATATCCACTACAGATAGGAAGGGAATTGCTTCACTGTCACTTCCACTTTCAGAATTTGACTCAATTCAGTCATGAAATTAAATCATTGACTACTTAAGCTCATTTACTATATTTGTATTTTGCACGATGTTGGTACTGAAATTTCTTGGATATGGAAAGTTTTATGTGCATACAAGAATGATTTTTGAATTTTTTTAGAGTAGGTTGACAAAGCAGGTGCTACAGTCCTATTTGAAGATCCTGATGTTAGGACCAACAGCATAGGAGTTGTAGTTAATCCTGTACGCATATCTTCTCTCAAGGACTTTGGTACTCCTCAGGATGTTGCTGACAAACTTTTACAGGCAGAAAGGAAAAAGGTGATGCCTGTCCCATTTAAGACCTATCTAAGATAATTCTCTGTTATGGGCTCATCCTGTTTGATCTTGATATTGCAGCTATGTCTTCCTAATGATGTAGAATGATATGGCGCCTGATGCTTTTATGTTTTTTCCTTGGGGTTTATTGCCATAACTTATGGTCCCTCTCATGCCAAGCCACTGTTTTTTGCTTAATTAATGTCACACAGCCAAGCACAAATGATGTGCAGCTCATTCGGATTGAGGAGAGGGCCATCCATGGAGATATTCCTCTTTATGAACTTGAATACTCTTTGGATAGCACAAGAGGAATAAAGAGAGTTTTGTCAGCAGTTACTGTGGCATCCAAGAAGCTTTATTTGTTGAACATTTCCTATTCAGACAGTCCAGATAAACCTCTCTTGCCAAATGCTCAAATGAGGTTGGAACAAGTGCTTGATTCTTTTGATGTTTTGACTTAGTCTCTGATGATCATGAGTGTCCTTGTACCATACACTTGCTACTGCTGAACAGAGTTCGTGGCACTCTTATTCCATCATCTATACTGATTCCTATGATGGAAACAGAATTGATAAACATGAAAAACATAAGCCACATTAAATCCCATTCAGATCTTCTTAATTTCAGCACAATTAATTTATATTCCTTCATTAGTGCATTCAGCTTCAAAGAGCTGAAAATATACTGCCTGTCAGATAAATATGCATTGTGATTGTGACAGTAGAGTGCAACAGTTAAGTGTTCGGTCATTTTATCATGGGTTCTCTTCATAGGTGGCTATATGGTTTCTTTCATCAGGGTTGTGCCAGGTAGTTATTGAAGAAATATTGACTCTCCTATATGGTGACGTAAATCACTAATTCTTTCATACTGCAATGATAACAGTACGAATTAATTCCAATCCATTATATCCTACTTATATCATCCTCATTAAGGTTGAAATTGTGGGTGTCAGTTCAGGTTTTAACTCTCAACATATTTGAGACTTGATTCATTTTTGCACTTGACATGAGATACAGAAAAAGACGCTATAATTCTTAGATAAGAGTTTGAAATATGTAAACTAAGCATTTATATTATCGGGAACTAATAGCTATAATTTGCACTTTTCAAGAGACTACGAGGAGCAATGATGTGGAGAAGCAATATCACATTAAAAAGACCACAATATACTGAAAGATGTCACATTAAATGTGTCATGCTATTTCCCTCCCGCATAGTTATATTTATACATGTATTCTCCTTGTTGCTTAATGACACATCACAAGATTCCGTTTACTTAATTTAGGACTACACTAATATATATTCTCTTACATGCACTTACACATTTTCTTGCATATATGACACTTCTATGTGCCACTTGGGCATTACTCAAGACTAAGTAACTCCCATCTTATTTTTATGTGCAACACTCTCATCGCACACATACAAGCACAACACTTTATTTTTAATAATTTTTTTAATCACATGACCAAGCTACATGATGCTGCATTTCCTAACAATCTACCTCAAAATACATATTTTGTTTAGCTCCATGTTTGTCTATGAAAAATTGAAACTTCTCCTCTGTCAAGGCTTTTGTACGAATATGTACTGTCGGATCTTGAGTATTGCAGTGTACTAACTCCACAGGTCCTCTATGTATCAGTTCTCTAATAAAGTGCAACTGTCTGATTTTGACTATTGCAGTGTACTAACTCGAAAGTTCCTTTATGTATCAATTCTCTAATGAAGTGCAAGTGTACCTCTATAATGTCATCCTATAATATGGGTGGGTGATACTGGTTGAAAACTAATAATCGTCATGAGCTTTTATCATCAAGTTTTTCCACCTTAGAAGAATCCCACGAAGTGTTTATCACGAATTCAAAGTTCCTGAGTGTCATAGAGATCCTTTATGAAAACATCATTTCTATACTGGATTTAGTAAGTTTAAATGATGCATTTTGATGAGAACAGACATATGTATCCATTAGCGTCCTGATTGTGTCTCATGGATGTTTATTAATGGAGGAAAAATTGTCACTTTCTTATCTGGATCGATGTTTATCTCTTTTCAACACTGCCATTCCACATGCCCCATCTTGAGTTATTACTTATTTAGTGCAAACCTCTATTGGGGTTGTGAATCAATGATTCATTTCAGTTGATTTATTTTGTGATGATCACTATTTTCTTGGTTCTGAGATTAATATTTATGGCCTGCTTTTCTGGAACAACCTTGATTGCAAATGAAGACTCGCTTACTATTGTTTCAATTGATGACACTCGAAAACTTCACATCTATGTAGTTTTTCTTGGAGAGCATGATCATCATATTTGCCATCAAGAGCTATCTCACACATTTTCCATTTGTAGTGGGAATTATTCTTAGACAAATACGGACAAGTTAAGAACACACTTTATGTGTGTAAGTTACATGATCAAACATTTGATATTCTTTAACTATGTCCATTCAATTGTCATGAAAATGGATGTTCTGTCCTCAATGGTTGATTAACAGATGATATCAGTGTATTATTGTGTCGGGACAGTGTATGTCTTGCATGAGGAGAATGAACATACCAAGGTGAGTTCCAAAACTCATGTTTCTTCCTTTTGTAAGCTTGCTTCGGAAAACCGCTCACATTTTCTTTCCTAATGCTCTACTTTATTCAAAGGTTTATAGCACTATTTAAATATAAAGTAGCAATGGAAATTTATTCTTGCCATGAATCATCACTTCGCTTGTTTACTCTTAGTGATTGGCTTTTTTCTCATTTGATTATTTTGTGCACACGGTTAACAAGGTTAAAACTACAACTTGTTACCAAGGAGACAAAGGTTGTTGTATACAACTTGAATGCCTTAATTGTAAATTGTTTGTTAAAATTAACCAAAATATTCAGTTGTACTGATGGATGCTCCATGGAGATGGTTCACAAGAATTGTAGTATGAATGTGGGCATCATGGTCATCTACCTGCACTTTGTGTTCGGTATCATGGATATTTTATAGTAGTTGGTTATTTGCTGAAGTCTCTCTCTTTTTTGTTCTACATTGTATGTATTTTTCTTTTTCTTGCTTGCTTGAGGTATTTTGTGGTTCTATTCTACTAATTTGACACTATTTTGTGGTACTATAGTAGTATAAAAAATAATTCCATACCAATGATTTCTATGCTTATGGTACTTTGTGGCATTATTCTATGTAGGACATCGTAAGACAAGGTGGTGGTTCAGGGCAATTGGTTATTTTGACATGCATTAGCACTTGGCCAACCCATGATGCATGTCGACATCAACTTAGAAAACTGTAGGCTAGGTATGTCTATGGATGTTACTTGAGATCTATTACCTAAGAGGACACAAAAACTATGCATTACTCTTTTTGTTTACCCCAATTTAATTTTGGGACAAGGTTTGCTCAAGGGTGGATGTATGTAGTGCCCCATGTTTTAGAATTTTGTTTAAACATAGACTTATAGGCAATTCTTTATTTTTCTTTGTGAAAATCGCTTGTTGATCAATGGTTAACTGAGCTTGCGTGGGTATATTAAGAACAATGCCAAACTTTGTACGTGTGCTTAATATGGACAAACTTTAGTGAATGAATGAATTCATGCTACTGCATGCAACATGAGGGAAGGTATCTAAGAACATCCTAACACACACACACACACACACACACACACACACTACAAAAAAGGGGAACAAACAAAGGATATTAACCATTTAGTTTTAGGGGAAATCAAGAAACCTTAGGATGATGAGAGAATAAACAAGAAGTGGACTACCACTAGGTTAATTAGGGTTTTAGATCTTATATTAATATATAGCTGTAGATTATTAGATCATTTCACCCAGGTTTCATATTAGGTTTTAATAGCAAATTAGAAATGAAAGTTAACTAACAATATTGAGTTAATTTACTGGGATTTTTCGTTAGTGAGCAAGAAATGCTAAAGCTAAAAAAACAAAGAGAAGTATTGAAGAAACTCACTCCGATTTTGTTGTTGTAGGTGTTAAAGCTACTTAAGCTAAAGCTGAGAGTTGTGAGAGGTCTCCAAGAGTTATCTAGGTCTTGAATGATCTCCCACATACAACTCAACATTCCTACAAAATAAGACTTGAGCCGAATCTCCCATAGAAATTTATATATCTATAAATGCAAATGACGCTAGATCTACTATCATAAATGATATATCAATAACACTGCTAAATAGAGAGACCTTAGTGTCCTTGGGGGGAATGATATCTCCCTTGAGGTTGTAGGGTTGAATTGTCCAAGGTATAAATGGAACTATGCCAATGAAGACAGACAAGGATGAATCAACAAGGATTCAAGGTTGGAGCTAATTTAATCATGAGAGTTCCTTATAGAGGGGTTGCAGATGACAAGTGCAAATAGATTAAGAGCATGGAGGATGTGGAAGATAGCTAAATTGAGACATGTCGTTAATCCAAGTGTGTACATACACGATAGGATTTCCAAGATATTAATATAAGAGCCTATATGAAGAAGAATTGAATCGTATAAATAGGAAAGGGGATGACCTCAAGGACTAGGTGTATATTAGGTTAATCATTGGAAAGTTTGAGTTGTATGGAAAAATCATACAATACACTTTGACTCCATGCCACAGGTCTGATTCATAGGGTTCATTGTATTTTGAAGTTTGCTGATATTAAATATTTTTCTAAAAGTTGTTTGAATTCACACTAATGATTTTTCCCCAAAACTTGGGCACCTTAAATCGCTTATACCTATTGTTTCACTTCAATCGATGGATACAACTAATTTGCATATTGTTGTAACCATTCCCTCTATTTGCATAATGGATGTTGTTGTAGCAGCCACGAGAGACATCCTCACTTGAGTCGACCTAGAAATAATAATAATAAAATGTATTTTAATTATTGTTTAACACAAGCCAACCCCAGTTAATTAAACAAGTCGACCCTAATTAAAATTTAGGTTTCTAGCATCTTAATGTATAAATAGAAGGTGCAAGAATTGACTCGTAAGCTTCAAGACAAAGATAGTGAGATTAGTAACTTACTTGAAAAATTGCAGAAGGAAAGTACCACCAGCTAGAAAGAAGATCCAAGTGACAAAAGGGGAATTCATTTCAGTCATGAGATTAAAGAGAAACTAAGAAGAAAACAAGAATTTGAAAGCAAATCCTTGAAGATAGAATTACAAAAGGAATGCTTGACGAATTTTGAATTTGAAAAGCACCCGTCAATGTATATAAATATAAGTCTTCTCCTCTCCAAAAGTGAGTGAACTCGATCTCTTTTTGGATCTGAAGTTCGGGTAGCAATAGATGACAAACACCAATATCATATGCGATCTCTTTAGGTCTGATTTTTAGGTAACAATAGATGACAAACAACAACAGGATATGCGATCTCTTTAGGTTTGAATTTTGGGTAGTAGCAGATTACAATAAATAGCAACATATGCAACCTCTCTTTTGATCTTTGATTTTGGGAATCTATACAGTAGCAGATTCTCAGGCATATAAGGTACCGTAGGCCCGAGACCACATTATGTTGAAATGATCTAAATTTGGAAGGAAACCA
Source organism: Pseudotsuga menziesii (assembly GCA_001517045.1). Taxonomy (NCBI): domain Eukaryota; kingdom Viridiplantae; phylum Streptophyta; class Pinopsida; order Pinales; family Pinaceae; genus Pseudotsuga; species Pseudotsuga menziesii. The sequence continues at coordinate 35,865 of LPNX010086002.1, read as the reverse complement.
AAACATATGTTACAAGTTGATCCGTTGTGTCATGATCTCTGTTTATCGGCTAGATCATATGGACTGAGGCATAAACAGTATGTCAGAATACATATATTTGATTTAGGTAGCTATAACAACAGTACATTGAAGAACATTTGTTGAGGTTTGCAACAACATTTTTTGAAGATACACTTACCTTGATCAAGATCTCCATTAAGGACTGCTGTTGATATAGTAGATTAAAGACCAAACATTTGAAAGGGGACAGTTGGACAGGTCCAATTTTCTTATGCAAGTGAACCATTGAACACTAAGGAAACCTCAATATTGAAGAATATCTTATGTCTATTTAAGCCCAGTAGAAGACAATAGAAGGTAGTCAAAACTCAGATCTCAAGTCTTATTACAAGCATACATCTCAGATTTAACAAGACATTTAAGTGACATCTTGAGAGTGATAGTAACAACCGCAATACTTTGACTCTTAAGTAGGATGACCGGATTGAGTTGATGACCATCTTGGCAATATATAATTGTGATAATCTGAAAATGACATGTAAGTTTACACAGTGAGGTTATGTATGCTTAGTATACACATGGATGACATGTAAGTTTACACAATATACTTAGTTTACATAGTGATGACTTACACAGTGATGAGATAGTGTGTGTGCTTAGTCAGTGATTTACATAGTGATGTGCCAATAAGTATGATAGTACATTGTGATGATGTGTATGCCCATTTTACTCAGTGAGACATTCAGATGCTTAAGTGATGATATGTTCAGTGATACGTTGAGTGATATACAAATCTGGTAGAAAACATAGAAATGATCAATGATACACACATGCTCAATGTTGTTTATGGTCAGTACACAATGATATGATGTGCTATTAATATGTGATGATACACAATGTTATATGCTCAATGGTGTACACATGATTATATAGGCTCGGTGATGTATGCAATGATATATATAGAAACAATGATGGAATTATGACAATGATGAAATGATGAACAATGGTAATGAGCAACAAGTACATTGATTTAGTCGAGCAAGTTTATGAGCAGATTCCTTAACTGAGATTGGATGAGTTGTATGAGTAGCTGGTTTGGCTCAGGTGGACTGAATTTGGTGTGTAGTTGGTTAGACTCAGATTGATCGAGTCGGATAATGTGAGCAACATACTGATTGGATAGATTGTTTTGCACAAATTGATTAGACAAATTGTTTTGCATAGGTTGGTGGTATAGGTTATTGGTATAGGTGTGGTGCAGTGGTCAACTGATGAGAAGTGATCAGATGATGAGCAGTGATAGTTGATGAGTAGTGGTTAGCAGTACCAATTAAGGAGTAGTGGTCAATAGTGATAGTTGTTGTGCAGTGTAGTACACATGTTGATTAGTAAGTCCGCAGGACCAATGCGGTTGCAATTCAACAGTTTCTATCTTCATATCAGGGTGGCAAGATGAGCAAGGAAACCTAGGGAGCTAGGGGTTCCTTTAGGTTATAGCCTGTAAACTAGGGGGTTGTATCCTCCTTCCAGTTGTAGTTGGAGAATTGAAGTCATTATAACAAGGGGGTTGTTTCCTCCTTCCAGTTGTTGCTGGAAAACTATTATTATTATTATTATAAAGGATTCCGTGGTTTTTCTCCCAGGACTTGGGTTCCCATGTAAAAATATTGTGTATTGTATCTTGCTATGCTTCCTATGTGATGATGCTATGATGATATGTGATGATGAGCTAAAATTGTTGATATAATGATAATAAACGATCTCTGCATAATATTGAATAAGTTGCTGGTGATTGTTGACGTTGAAAAAGTAACGAAGGCTATACAAACTGTTCACCCCCCTCCCCTCAATATGCTCAGTGTGTCCAACTAGAAATACCATATGCTATGGCCTATAAGAAAATGATGATGAGACTTGTTCTGAAGGACAAGCGATCACATTGATATTCAAAAAGAACAGATGGATCAGAAGCAGGAAGCTTCTAGGAACATGACTCTTCACCCAGAAAGAAGGACGACTTTTGGTTGAAACAGTAAAGTGGAAGTCATGATTGTTCAATAATAACAACAAACAGATGAGGACTGAATGCATCTAGATATATGTGGATACATGACCCATAGGCTCAAATGATCTCATGTAGAGATTGGCGATTGAAAGCAGAAGGCTTCAACATATTTCAATCTTTCTATTATAATTGTTTGTCTCTTCGAATATTATGAAAAGCAACTACTCTCAGTTAGAGTCATGATAGAGTAATCTTATAGGATGGGAGTTCCTCAGTTGATTTCTAGGGAGACAGAGGGATTCAATCCTTGAGATGAGGATACTGGATTACTGCATCACTTATTGATGACGGTTGAAGGATCCCTGATATACCTAGTTGTCACCACTATGGATACTTACTTCTTACCTATGGACAACTCTGTAAAGGAGTAGGATGATTAGATGCAAAGGGAGAAAAACCCTCCAACACAGAGGGAGGACTCATGGACACCCTAAGATGGGGTGGGGAAACTAGCCTCCTGATACTCTTTCTCAGGTACATGAATTCAATGATATGATTTGTTATTATTATTTGAGTAGGACATAAATTTCTGCCCTGAAATGCTTGATGCCTCTACTAGCTGACATGTGTGCAACTTCTCAGAAGATTCTATGAGTGCACACTTGTATATAATGATACAATATGTGATCGTACTTTACTCCCTTACACTCTGTGATGGGTGGGAGATTGGTTCCATGATTACATCCCTCATTGAGAGGGAAGGATGAGTTTTGTGTGAACTCTTTGTCCCATGTAAAAATGATGGTGATTCTGTGTGAACACCTGAGTTCTAGGTGAACACTTATGGACAATGATTCTACACTTGTGAACAATGACGATAATTCTGTGTGAACACTTGATTTCTAGGTGAACATTTGTGGGTGAGAATTTTATGTGGACACCTGTGAGCTATGATGACGATGATTTTGTGTGAACTACTGAGTTCTGGGTGGACACCTGTGGACAGTGACGGTGGTTATGTGTGAACTCTTGAGTCCTGTATACACACCTATGGACAATGACGACGATTTTGTGTGAAATCCTGAGTCCTGTGCGTGTGGACACTTATGGACACCTGTAGACGGTGACGGTAATTTTGTGTGAACTCCCGAGTCCTTGGTGAATACTTGTGTGTGGTGATTTTGTGTGAACCGAGTTCTGTGTGAACCAAGTTTTGTGTGAACTCCAGATGGTTCATCTGTGTGAACTCCAATGGGTTTTGTGTGAATTGAGTTCTGTTTGAATTCCAGACGGTTCTGTGTGAAGTCTAGACGATTTTGTGTGAACCGATATGAGTTCAGTCTGAACTCCAGATGGTTCTGTGTGAACCAATTGAGTTGAGTTGTTACATATGGATTCCCCTATGTATTGAGTTGAGCTGCTATATATGGAATCCTCACCAAACTTAGTTAGGTCAGTACATATAGACTCCTTGCCCTGCGTGGACTCTGGTTACCGGTACAAGTTCAGTGTTGTCTCATTACTGGGTTGATGCCCAACAACCTATATGGTTGCGATATTTATGGTTTGTAGCCCATATAGACATGATGAGAGTCTCACATCAAGTTATGGCCCTTGTGAGCCCTCATATGATTGTATTCCTTAAGGATATTATGAAGTATTAACCCATAAGGTCATCATGAGGTTGTATCCCCTGATGTGGCAAATAATCACTAGCAGTGATAGTCCTAGTGAGCTCTATTGAAATACGGTGAGGGGGGTGAATCAATATTTGCACAATTATAAAATTTTTAATCAAGAGCAAGTTGCTAATTACCAATCATAGCATATCATCAATGTACATGAAAATAACAATATGCATAGTACATAATATTTTGACGTGGAAACTCAAGTCCTGGGGGTAAAACCATAGAAGCCTTTTTAAAAATAAACTTGACCCACTAGCAACTGGGGTAACAAATTTAATTCAACTTTTCTAGCTACATCTGGAAAGGGCTACAACCCCTTAGACTTCGTCAGCTACAATTGACAAGTTGCTGCAATGGCTTAAGTCACAAGATTGTGAGCCCTATTACCACCCTACCACCTTGAAGAAGAAGAAGACTGGACCTGTGGACCTGTCAAAACCAATCACTGAACTTCCTGTTGATAACCTCTGCTCTCTGATCACTGACAAGTCATCATTGTATACTGATAAGTCATTTCACTGCCATACACTGTTCATGTGCATCATAGTACACCTCATCAAATAATTCTGCTTTGCTTTCACTGATCATAAGGTATGCATCATCATAGAGTATACACAAGTAGCATCGTCATCATAGGGTATACATCATCATCATAGGATATGCATCATCCTCATCAAGTGTACATCATAGTGCATAAGAATGCATCACACATCATAGCATGCATCATCATCATAGTGTGTACATCATAATGTTTATTAGAGCATCATCACATCATAGCATGCATGCATCATAATGTATAGGAATGCATCATCATGACATCATCATAGTATGCCTCATATATGCATTATCATTATAGAGTATAAATCACACTGGATTTACTTCACACATCACTATACATATACCATTGTATATTATTGTACATCACTGTACATACACTTGTACAATCATTTGATTGAACACTGTACATACATTAACATGCCTGAGTATATCATTGGTTGCATACATACATACCTTGATCAATGTATGTCAAAGACTCTGTATATGTCTTTTGTAGAAGATCTTAACTTGGTCTATGTATTGGCTGAGAGGAAGACAAACCTCAAACTTTCAAACAAGATATCTTTTGGGCTTTCTCAGACCTCAAACTCGGACTGTAAGTTGCAGTAGCACATCGCCCAACACCCAAAACTTGGATTATTTAGGAACCAAACAAATTGGAAATTCGGACTGTAAAAGGTCTATGATAAAAACAAGATCTTTGACTGTTTAAGCAAAGATTCAGACTGTAGCTACTCTCCAAAAACTTAGACTGTTCAAATTGTGAGATCAAAAGTCAATCTCCAAAACTCAGGCTGTGTAGACGAATTAAAAAACCGGATTGTTTTGTGTTGACTTGACCCCAATTTTTTTTATTCCTATGGAAAATTCGGGTGTAGGCTGCCTCAATCCACTATGGAATGTTTCCTTCGTTGGATGATGAGAGTTAAGTCAACTTTTGTGTATATATATACAAGCTTGACGGTAAGAAGAGGAATCAAGGCCAACTTTAGGAGAGTTTAAATCATTTTATTAATTTTAAATTTGTTCTAACATACAATCACTTAATGGGGACAACCTTAACAAGGGGAGGTTTTATTTCATTTTTATTTCAAAGAAAATACCAACGTGGAGGAATCCTAAGCAGGCTGACTTGTAACAAAGTTGTTAAGATGATTTAAATATTCATATGACCATTTTAAATTAAGTTAAATGCTAGGGTGTTTACCAATCTTTATGTCAACAACTTCCAAGCTACTTCTTGTGGGTTTGAGGGTCACCAAATTAGGCCTTCAAAGACTAGTCAATAAACGTGCAATGGGCATCATTATGGGCTCACAATGGCATCATTATGAAACATTAAGGCATGATTAGTGTTATACATCATAGGGTCAAGTTCTATTTTGTGGGCTTAGGGACCAAAGGTAAGAGTTTTAGGGTTTGTTATTAGGTCACCAAAGTCACCATAAGAATGGATGTGCTCCACATCACAAGGGCTTAAACCAAGACATGTATGACAATCAACAATATGTGTGTGGGACCCCAAACAATGAATAACCATCTACAAAGGTACCATGACCTTAATAAAACACAAATGACCACAGAACGGGTCATTTGGTCTCTTTGAAGTTCTACAACTTCTTCAACCCACCAAGGACACTTCTACGGTACTAGGGAAAAGTTTGTGGACTTGCGGAACCATAGAAACAATAAAGTGTAGATAGGGATTTTTCCATTGTGCTAAGGGCTCCAAGGGATTCAGACTTGGGCTTGGACAAGGTCAAAAGGTCTTTTTTGAAACTGATAACTACTTAACCCTTAGGGGCTCCTCAAGGTTCACCAAGACACACTTGTTGTCATCAATGGAAATTTAGTTAACAATCTTCCCCTTTTTCATTGATGAGAACTTCAAAGCTCCCCCTTAGAATGAGCTTTTTTTGTTCACAAATCTCCCCTTGCTCAACTTTTTCTCCCCCTTTGGCATCATGAAAAAGGGTTCTCCTTGTAGTTTGACTTCTCCCCCTATCATACTGTTGTGTTGTTGAAGATGGAACAATTCAATTAGGAGATAATATGACTCTCAATTTTTCTTGGAGGTACTCAAAGGTCTCTCTTGGGAGAGGCTTAGTAAAAATGTCTGCAATCTGTTCTTTTGTCCCAATATATTCCAACTTGATATTCTTATCTGTGATATTCTTACCTGGAGGTACTCAAAGGTCTCTCTTGGGAGAGGCTTAGTAAAAATGTCTACAATCTGTTATTTTGTCCCAATATATTCCAACTTTATATTCTTATCTGTGGCTTTCTCCCGAAAAAAGTGAAACTTGATAGGAATATGTTTGGTCTTGGAATGCATGACTGGATTCTTGGAGATACTGATGGCACTCATATTGTCACATAGAATTGCACTCATATTGTCACATAGAATTGGAATTGGCTTAGATCTTATAACATTTAGCATCATAACAATATAACCATAAACAAAAGGATCACTGAGAGATAGACACGCACAACCACACAAAAGAACACAAATATTTATCCTGGGAAACCCTCATGGAGAAGAAAACCCAACAAAACTTCCTCTGTATAATACGTATAAGAAGTACAAGACAAGACCTAGACAGGTGCACCTCCCTCTAGCAAATCTCTCTCTCTGTCTCTCTCCTATGCGCTATACCCAAGTGAGTGTGTGAAAATGAGGAACACATCTTCTCTATTTATAGTCTTTTTTGTCACTTGACTTTTAATCTAACAAGTTGGCTCCACTTAACTAAGTGGGCCGACTTCACTTAGGAAGACTCAATACAATATTATATTATATTGATTAGGGTATTATTGACCCAAATTACAATGGAGGCTTTACCTCATGACTATATGATGACCAGTTACAATAGTAACACCCCGCCGGAGGAATAATAACATCTTCCTTGGGTTACATCAGTAAAATAAATTTATAATATCCTTTGAAGTTACAATATTCAACACTTCCTCTTAACAAGAATGTTATTCTACTGACAACATCATCATAGACTATAGGAGAACAAAGAGACAATATCTGCAACATCATCGAGGTTATACATCTATACATCATAGGAATTTTTCAACATTCATCAGTAACTGGAACAATTACTCTTCAATGTCTTCATCTTCTGCATCATACGATCACTTGATCCTTTTACAACAACGCTTCGACCTTTCGATCCTTCGTAGCAACACTTCGATCTTCTGATCCTTTGCAGCAGTACTTCGATCTTCTGATCCTTTGCAACATCACTTCGATATTCTAATCCCATTAGAGGAAATTTCAACTCAAAATGGGCCTTTCAACTGTAATTCAAATTCCATGTCATCATGTGCTAGCCAATGAAATTGCTTTAAATTTGAAATACCGTATAGGTCTTAAACAATTTTTTAATGTAAATTTGGGGACTGGGTATCATTAAAAAAACTACTTTTTTTGTTCGTATTTTCGACATATCTCCTTGTGTTTTTACTCAAATTTCGAGTGGGAGAGCTCCTTGGATGCAGAATTAAATTTTGCATCCAACGAGTATCCACTCTGCATGCTTTTGACAGAGCCCGCTACCCCAAAAATAAGAAATACCTGAAAAAACGTGATGATGACATCATCATCATGTTTTTTCAGGTATATCATCATCACATTTTTTCAGGTATTTCTTATTTTTGGGGTAGTGGGGTCCATCAAAAGTATGTAGAGTGGGTACTCGTGGGATGCAGAATTTAATTCCGCATCCAACGAGCTCTGCTGATCGAAATTTAAGTAAAAACTCAGGGAGATATGTCGAAAATATGAACAAAAAAGTAGTTTTTTTTTCTTCCTCCAAAATTATTAAATATTATTTTATTATTTTCCTTGGGAGGCCCATTTTGAGTTGAAATTTCCTCTAATGTTTGCAGCAACACTTTGATCTTCTTGATCCTTTGCAATAGCACTTCGATCTTCTGATCCTTTGCAGCAACACTTCGATATTCTGATCCTATGCAACAACACTTCGATCTTCTGATCCTTTGCAGCAACACTTTGATCCTTTCGATCCTTTGTAGCAGCACTTCGATCCTTTCGATCTTTTGCAACAACACTTCGATTCTTTTAATCCTTTGCAGCATCACTTCGACCCTTCTTGATCCTTTGCAGTCGCACTTCGATCTACTTGACCCTTTATTGTTGTACTTCGATCTACTTGATCCTTTGTCGCTACGCTACCTATAGTACACATGATCTATTTGCGGGATGATCAATCCCTATCACTTTAGGACATAAGTCCAAGGACGATGCAATCCTCCATCAGCATGATCCATAATATCGATCAGTTGAATTGTCTACAACTAAATGTAGATCTCGACCATACCCAATGCTGACCCTATTGTCCATGAGGACTCATCGTAGACCATCCATATCACTAAGGTTAGGACCACTCACAAGTGAGTGTTATACTATGGTATCTACACTTACGTGTTGGCATACTCTTCCAAGCAAGAGTATTGTCTGTAGAGCAGATCTCGACCGCATACAAAATGTCGGCCCATCGTAGAACATCCATACCACGCAGGTTAGGGCCACTCCCAAGTGAGTGTTATACTACGACATCCATGATGACTCATCATAGAGAATCCATACCACACAGGTTAGGACCACTCCCAAGCGAGTGTTATTCTATGGTATCTACATATGAATGTAGGCATACCCTTCATACAAGAGTATTGTCTGCAGAGAAGATCTCAACTACATATGAAATGTCAGTCCTGTCGTCCGTGAGGATCATCGTAGAGCATCCATACCACAAAGGTTAGGACCACTCCCGAGCGAGTGTTATTTTACGGTATCCACAACTAAATGTGGGTACTCTCCACGCGAGAGTAACATCTGCAGGTCCATCCTTAGCTAGTAAGGTCTACTCTCATGAACAGAGTGTTATACCTGCCATCCTCAAGAGAGGATACTATCGTCTACAAGTGAATGTTGGACCTTGTCACCATCTTTAGGCGCACTTGGCCTCTTTCCTACTGGAGCATCACTGTCATCCCATCATCGATGCCAGTCTCATCATCACTCCTCATTTTCCGGGAGTATCCATATTATCAACCTGCTCCCCCTTTGTTCGAGGAGGGTTCATGTCTTCGACTTGTTCTTCCTTTATGAGGAGATTCCATATCTTCGACTTGTTCCTTCTTTCCGAAGAATGTCCATATATTCGACTTGTTATTCCTTTCCGAAGAGAGTCTGTATCTTTGACCTGTTTCTCCATTTTGAGAAGGGTCCATATCTTCGACCTGTTTCTCCTTTCTGAGAAGAGTCCATATCCTTGACCTATTTCTCCTTTCTAAGAAGGGTCCATATCTTCATCGTTCCTCCTTGTGAGGAAAGATCTATATCAACATCACTGTTCCTCCTTGCAAAGAAAGTATGTAGTATCATCATCAGTGTTCCTCCTTACAAGGAAAGTCTTCTCAAACTACACTAAGCTTGTCACGGAAGCTTGGTCACCACATCATCAACTTGCTCATCGGTACTCACGTAATGGAGTTTTATGTCTCCCTTCATTACCATATCCCACATGATTCTTTGTCATCTTTATGCAACTCTGGTTGTCACAATGAATCACTGTGGTATCTAATTCCATGTCAAATAGTCTTGACATCCGTTTTCCGAAGCCATATTGCTTCCCAACTAGCGGAGCAAGCTGCAATGTACTCTGATTTAGCTGTACTGAGAGAAACACTTGACTATTTCTTACTAAACCATGAGATCATGGCGGTTCCCATACCATAACATCCACCTGAGGTGTTCTTCTTGTCTGCAGAACTTCCTGCCCAATCTGAATCCGTATATCCATATAGTCTGTAGTCATGATCTCTACCACAGTTAAGTCCCAAATCCGTCGTACTTTTAAGGCACCTTATCACATGCTTTGCAACTATCACATGAACACATCTAGGTTTAACTCGATACTGACTCAAGGTGTTCACACCAAAGCATATATTTTCCCTTGTATTCTTCAGATATATCAATGACCCAATAAACTGTCTAAACTGATCCATATCCACTAACTCTGATGTCTCATTAGACAACAACTTCATGTTGGTATCCATGGGTGTGGTCATGAATTTACAATCCAACATATCAAATCTTCTTAAGATTTCCACAACATACTTTCCCTGGTTTAGAAAGATTCCTTCTAGGATCTGCCACACTTCTAGACCTAGGAAATAATGCATTAATCCAAGATATTTCATCTCGAATTCTTCAGCTAGATTCTTCTTGCAATATGTGATTTGTTTCTCATTTCCAGTCTGTTGTGCCCCTACCCAACAACCTTTAAAAAACATTATTTCATCAAACAAAATTTTATTTTGTTTTGATGAAATGTTTGAATTTCATATAGCAAAATTAAAGAATTGACAGCTACTGAAATGGTGACATTATAGAAGCTACCGAAACAATGAAATTAAATGTTTTTTAAAGAAAACCTTTGCAAACTATGGATTAGTTGACAAAATCACTATTTTGAGTGAATTTGCATTGAAAATCAAGGGATAAGTGTTAATAATTTGTCATAAACTAATTTTGAAATCTTATCCAAATATTTATTATTTGATTTTATTATGTGATTTTGTTATCATAAATATTGATAAGGTTTTGAAATTGGAAGGCTGATTATTGTATTTTGGCACCTTATAAATAGATAATTTTGATTCAATTATTCAACTTGGTAATGTTGATTCATGAAACAATGGATATTGGAGGATAAAACCATGCATTCAAGATAAGAGTTTGAAAGATATATTACTAAGCCTATCCTATTATTTTTGCCACATTATTAAAAGTGTTGAATAAATAAAGATCAAATTAGTATCTTTTCAATTAATAGATTTTATTTTTGTTTTTATTATTTATACAAAATAAATAAACCTTGTAATTATTTTGTATAAATATAATGTATAAATAAAGTTCTTTGATCTTTTTAATATTTACCTAGAATATTGGGTATAATTGACACTTTATTTTAATTCTATCATATTTGCAAAAATACCATTATCTCAAACCACGAATCAACATAAACTTTATTCATGAATCATGACTAAAAAGAATCATCCCTAGTTTCATCATTATTTTTTGAGTACATGGCTATGACTGTAAAGTTAGTTGGTATTTTGATTAATAAGGCATATTCATACCTTAATACTTAAATATCATGTCTTTATAAATCAACAATTACTTGAAGAGAAAAGTATGGTCTCATAAGGACTAATATTTCTCTTTGTTTCCGCTTAACTAACTTTATATATATATATATATGGTAAATTGGGTCTTGTGTTTAATAATCATATTAGAATATCAAACCAACAATGAGTTATGAAAATTTAGTACCAATAAGAACGTGTCAACTTCCTATATTAGTAGGGAAATAAAACTACATTATGAATGATGAGTCATTGAGTGATGTGTTGAAGGTTTTTGCTTTCACGCTTTTTTATAAAACTGTAATGCCATTGGCGATATCGCACGGTACTCAATGGGTAGTCGAGATTGATACGGGATTGACAACAACTCGCTTATGACATTTTCACTGATTTAAAATGTTGCAGAGTCATCGCGAAAAACATTTGTTTCCCGAATTCCACTGATACCACCAAAACTACCAAAACACCCCAAGATTAACCGGTTTGTAATTTACCTGCATTGCTGGTGCTATTGAAATCGCTATGGAAATTGTAAGGATCACAAAGATATGCCACTAGATCTTTCTCATTATCAAAATCATGGAGATATGTGCCAACGAATGAATGAATTTTAATTTGGTTCGAGATTGTTGAAGTTCTATCATCCCGGTGAAGAAAGGAAAAAATGTCTCCAACAGAATAATAAAAGAATCTCGAATAGATGTAGTTTTTATGATTTATGTTTTTACTTATGTGAGATTTTTCATTTGATGCAGGTTTATCGAAAAAAAACAATATGCAATTATAGCATAGCATCATTATCTTCGCAGTAAAATCATGAAGAGAAATGGCGGTTTCTTCTTCTTCTGATTGTAGAAAATAATGGATATCAAGGAGAGACCAGAATCATTGAAAGCGTAATAGACAGTTCGTTGAAGAAGAGGAACGCCAGGAATAAAGAGATGGACGAAATCGCGTTTTCAACTGACAGACATTTTTCTGAGCTACATTGTGAGCAAATGGAGACAGATCTAAAAAATCCGCCACATGGGTTTTCTCCAGAACGGGCCCATTTAGCTGTTTTGAGGGAGATTTCCCCAGAAATTGAGGGATTCTAAGAGATTTTTGGGATCCTTTGAGCACGATTTTTGCAGTTGCGGCCGGCAAAGAAACGGTTCTTTCCAGAAATTCGCTTGAGCAGAGCTCAATTTGGGATTCATTTCTTCTGACTGTTGTTTATTTAAGCAATTTGAATTTTATTGGCAAGAGGAGGAGGGTGGAGCTGAGAGATTTCTCTTTCAGATCAAATCGCTGCTGCCAGGATAATTTTGGGAAGGATCAACAGCATTGAAGAATTTTTTTTTCACTGTTTGAAGAGCAGACCAAGAGCTGGAGCTGGGGGGTCGACAGTTTGTAAAGGGCTGGACAAGACTACTGTTAGAATGTTCCTGTGACTTAAGGCAGTTTGCTGCCAATAGCTACAACATCTTTAAGACTGGTGATATCTATATACATTTACAGTATTTTAATACTATGCCAATGTGTTCTTGCTATCGGTCGATTTTGTTTCCCTTTTCTGCAATATCAATGTTTTGTCATTATTCCTTTGATGAATTTTGCAAATACATCACATATATTCTGTCGATTTACGCTGTTTTTGATTTGCTGATATATATATCATATTATAAATTTGGTGATGTCATCATTATATCTATGATATTCGTCTGCTGTGCGATCTTGTTTAAGTTTTCGAATTCCTTCTGAATATTAGCAGGATTGTTAACACAGTAGGATTATTAGTAATTCAATTTCAGTTTACTGTATTTCTTCGCTCCCGATCGGGATAAGACCAAGAACAGATTAATAGTTGTTTTTTGTAAATTATTTTATGAAAAACATTCATTGAATCAGACGTTTATATTTATATCAGATTCATGTTATTTTCTGATTTTTGTAATTAATGTATATTTGTTAATAATGCAATTTTGGAACTCATTTAACATGTTTGATTAACTTTTGATTATTATATTATAAGTTAAGTTAATTGAATAGATTTAGTCCATAGATTAATTTAATTATATTACTAATTTTCAGATTAACTAGTTTAATTTGTACATTCATTAACTAGTTTAATTTGTACATTCGTAGGTATTTAGTAGATTTAATTAACCAAAACAATACTTTAGTTTTATTTATAGACTTCCAGGCTAACAGAGCCTTTAAACCTGTCGGGAACAACCATCCCAAACAGCTTGGAGCCTACTTTAAGGATCTCGGTCTAGGTTGTTTTCCCCCGTTACGTGCATAGTCACATACGCACGTCAACACAGTCAGAAATAGATCATCCACATACAACAATAGAATGTCAGGTTCATCATCCCTAACCTTGAGGTAAAGGTTAGGATCAACTTTACTCTTGGTAAAGCCCAAGCTTATCAAGAAGCTATCTACTCTTCCATTCCAAGCTTTAGGAGCTTGCTTTAGTCCATACAGAGTCTTTTTCAACTTACATACATGAGTCACTCTATCTTCGACTTTTAAATCTTTGTGGTTGTTCGATGTAAACCTCTTCCTCAATCATACCATTAAGGAAGGATGTCTTTACATCCATCTGGTGTAAGTTCCACTTCATCATGGAAGCAAGTGCCATGATAGTTCTGATGGAAGTGTACCTTTCTCCTGGAGCAAATGTCTCTTCATAATCAATTCCCTCTCTTTGAGAGAATCCTTCTTCCATCACCGACATGTTTTATCTTGCAAATCCTCTTGGAAGATACCTCATTCTTGCTTTTTGGTTTGGGTAGTATATCCCAAAAATCATTCTGGTATTCTTCCATCATTGCATCTACCATGAGTTCATTCTGTCAGGTCATCGACATATCTTAGTCTTCCGCATTCAATATTGAAGGTTGGAGCCCAATTTAATCTTGTTAAAGCCTTAGTCCATATGGAAGCTGTCCATCCTGTCGAACCATGTCGAACTCGGAGATCCTCTGTAGTCACTTCCCCTGAAGTGGAGCATCATCCTTCCTCTACATTTTGTACTGGAGTGACAAATAATATCCTCTGCTACTATGTATCCATTTTAGGTTACTAGATACCAAGATCCCTTTATCTTGAACTTTGTCGAAAAGTTTTTCTTGCACCCAACTATGAGCTTGTTATCTTCTATAGGTTTCCATCTTCAACCTTGTAGCAAAGGTTAAGATATTCATCACTCCTGGTGATCTTTCAAGCTCCTGGATGTGCTTATCTATGGGTGCCTTATGAGCTCGTACAAATCCTATTCTGTACAGGTGGTTCTTTGCTTATATATACTTCTACTGGAGAAGTGTGTTTGGTCAATAGAGTATGTCATGCCATAGTCTATTCTTTCTGAGACAAGCCACGAACCTTGCTTTGTATACGTGTTCTTGTAGATCCATATGGAAGAGACTACAGACTTCCCTTTAGGTTTGGGAATCATACCCTAGATATCATTCCCCATGATCAACTGTTACTCTTTGATCATAGCTTATTCCATAGCTGGAAGGGTTTACATCAATGATGTCACCCAACTGTGTCACATAACTAGAGTGTGTTCGAGGCCTCTTACTTTGGTTTGGAAGTCCCATCATACTTTTATTCATCTTGAATTATTTCTCGTGCCCAATATGGTCTTCATCTCTAGAGGTGGATCTACCACTCTCTTATATTCTTCTGAAGCTCTTTCTTCCATCACGGTGTCTCTGACCTTGGAAGCTTCAGGTTCATGTTCATTGGAGTGAATATTGAATTGTCATCACTTGTTCTTCGAAACAGATCTCATCCTCCTTTTCTTGTAGGAGGTTGTACACGACCTTTCCTACAAGTGAAATGCACCAGTTGCATGGTTAGAACCATTTCATAGGACATATGCATAATGACAATTTCTTATGCATCATGCAACTATCTTAGCCAATACAACATTCATCCATATCTCACAAAAAATTTCTAGATGCCCTCCATCTCTACCGTAACATCATTGAAATTGTGCACTAATCCAATATGTCAGCAAAGAGGTTTCATTCTAGATAAGTAGCAATGGATACTTGTATAACACCATGGGCTACTTACCCATAACATGCATATTAGTAGTATATTGCCATTAATGCAAACATTATATCATGCATAATACACAACATATACATGAAAGACAATTCAAATGTTTATTTTTGTTTGTTTTGCAGATTCACTCTTCTGTTTTGTCTTCGTCTCCTTTTGGATCTACAGCTCCTACTTTGACCAAAGAGATTGCTTCAATTTGATGCTTGCTTGAAAGCTTTTCTGGAATGCTACTTTTGGTGGACCTAGGGTTTGAAAGAAAAACCCTAATTTTTAAACTTAGGTATCTTTCACATATGATTGGATAGAAATATGTGCCTCTTCAAGGCGTATTGAGCAACATACTCATTTTCCCAAAACTGTGATCAGAATTGCAAAATATCTGATGCCCTAGTTTTCTTCAATTTCTTCTACAGAATTTCCTGATATTGTTTTTGCGGTATCTACGAAATTATTGCTCCTATATGTCTGAAACTTCGCATTGAGGTACACTCGTCTGTCCTCTTTCCAACCCCATAGGTTAGAGCAGAATTGGTTTCACCAATTGGTACTTTTGTGAATTTTTCCAAGGTGACTTATTTAAGGACTGTTCAACATAGCAAACTTGTACGGAATTACACGTGTCACTGTTTCACCTTCGGGTTATGAAAATTTTACTGCAGAAAGTAACGTCCATGCCCTATTTGGAACATCTTTTAAAATTTCATTTGGACCTTCGTAGCCCGAGATATAACAATTCTCCCTAGGTCGCATGTTTAAGGTTGAATCCTGGGAGAGGATGGAACCCTAATTTGGAGGAATCACATCTCCTAGAATATAGAGAATTCGAGGCTGAAACTTTTACACACGATACATCAAGAATTTATCTATGGCCTGTAAACGTTTCAGCTCCTGAGACTTCTCCAATCTAGAGATATAGCAAAAGTACCAAAATTACTAGTTTTAGGGTTTTCAAGCATGAAACCCTAATCTTCAATACCTGTAGTTGTAGCACTGTTTCAGCTGCAAAAAGACTTTTTTCACAGTGGCTATGATACCATGTTAATTTTTTAATGGTTATATAAGATATTATAACATTTAGCATCATAACAACGTAACCATAAACAAAAGGACCACTGAAAGATAGACAAGCATGGCCACATAAAAGAACACAAAGATATATCCCAAGAAACCCTCATGGGGAAGAAAACCTAGCCAAAATTCCTTTGTATAAGATGTATAAGAAGTACAAGACAAGAACCAGAGAGGTGCACCTCCCTCCAGTAGATATATATTTCTCTCTCTCCTATGCGCTATACACAAGTGAGTGTGTGTAAATGAGGAACACATCTCCTCTATTTATACTCTTTTCGTCACTTGAATTTTAACCTAACAAGTCGGCCTTACTTAACTAAGTGGGCCGACTTCACTTAGGAAGAATCAATATAATATTATATTATATTCATTAGGGTACTATTAGGGGCCGACTTCACTTAGGAAGAATCAATGGATTATTTACCTCACGACTCTATGATGACTTATCACAATAGTAACATCTCGTTGGAGGAACAATAACATCTCCCTTGGGTTACATCAGTAAAATACATTTACAATATCCTTTGAAGTTACAATATTCAACGCTTTTTCCATTGTCCTAAGGGCTCCAAAAGCTTCAGACTTGGGGCTTGGACAAGGGAAAAAGGTATTTTTTGACATTGAAAACTACTTTTAACCCTCAGGGGCTCCTTAAGGGTCACCAAGACACACTTGTTGACATTAATGAATATTTATTCAACAATCTCCCCCTTTTTCATTTATGACAACTTCAAATCTCCCCCTTAGAATGAGATTCTTTTGTTCAAAAATCTCCCCTTGCTCAATTTTTTCTCCCCCTTTGGAATCAATGGAAAAGGGTTCTCCTTGTAGTTTGATTTCTCCCCTATCATACTGTTGTGTTGTTGAAGACAAAACAATTCAATTAGGAGATAATATGACTCCACATTTTTCTTGGAGGTACTCAAAGGTCTCTCTTGGGAGAGGCTTAGTAAAAATGTATGCAATCTATTCTTTTGTCCCAATATATTCCAACTTGATATTCTTATCTGTGACTTTCTCCTGAGAAATTGAAACTTGGTAGGAATATGTTTGTTCTTGGAGGGCATGACTGGATTCTTGGAGATACTGATGGCACTCGTATTGTCACATAGAATTGGAATTAGCTCATCACATGTCATGTGTATGTCATGCAGAGTTTGCTTCATCCTGAGTACAACAGGATGTTGTTGCTATATATTATGCTTCGATGGTTGATAAGGACAGTGAAGATTGATTTTTGCTCGACTAAGATACTAGACAATTGCCTAGGAAAAATGTTGTTCCACTGGTTCTTCTGCACATCCTGCTCAATTTGTGTTTGAACAAGCTATCAATGTTAACTCATTTCCTTTTGGATATAAAAGTCCAAAATCTATGGTTCCTTTGAGATTTCTAAAGATCTTTTTAACTGCTATAATGTGAGTTTCCTTTGGAGTAGCTTGGAATCTTTCAACTTGTCCAATGGATTGCATCACATCTGGACTTGAGGCCTTTACATATAGTAGAATACCAATCATTGACCTATAAATCCTTTGATCAACTTCTTTATATTCATCTTCCTTGCTTAGCTTACAAACGATGATCATAGGAGTACTCATAGGTTTACAATCTTCCATCTTGAATTTCTTTAACATTTCCTTGATGTATTTTGTTTGAGTAATAAAAATTCCTTCTATTCGTTGAGATATCTTAAGCCCCAAGGAGCAGGTTAATTCACCGAGAAAAGACATTTCAAACCCTTTTTGCATATCCTTAGAAAATTATTGACTTATTGAATCATCATCACTTCCAAAGATGATATTATCAACATATACTTCAATGATGAGTATGCTGTGATAGTCCTGTTTGATGTACAAATTGCTGTTTGCACTTCCCCTCTTAAAGTTTTGTTGCTGGAAGTACTTGTCCAATCTGGAGTACCAAGTTCTATGAGCTTGCTTTAGGCCATATAAATCTCTTTTGAGTTTGCATACATGGTCCTTGTTTTCCGAAAGCTGAAATCCTTCTGGTTGTTTGATGTAGATTTCTTCTTCTAATTCCCCATTCAATAAAGTTGATTTTACTTCCATCTGATACAATTTGATGTCTTTGGATCAAGCATAAGCTAATATCATTCTGATAGCTTCCATTCTGGCCACTAGTGCAAATGTTTTTTCAATGTCTATTCCTTCGATCTGAGCATAGCCTTTACAAACCAATCAGGCCTTGTTTTTGATTACCTGTCCATCTTCATTCATTTTTTTTTGAATTCTGAGAACCCACTTTGTGCCAATCACATTCTTTCTATTTGGTCTAGGAACAAGTTCCCATGTGTCATTTTTTCACAATTTGATCTAATTCTTCTTCCATTGCTTTGACCCAATGCTCATTTGTACTGGCCTCTACAAAAGTTCCTAGTTCAATTGTAGACAATAGAGAGAAGTGTACCTGCTCATTTCTTCCAGATTGTCTTCTTCTAGTTCCTATTCTGGTATCTTTATCACCAATAATTTGATATGATGGATGGTTCTTCTGGTACCATTTCTTAGGAATCTGTTGATCCTTCTGTTCTTCTTGTTCCACAGTTAGCTGATTATGTTCTTTATCTTCCGTAAGTTGTTCTTAATTCTCATCTAGTTATTCTTCCATTTTAGTTTCCTTCATTTCTTTTTGATCATAAACTTCCTTTTCTTCATTGTCCGATTCTTCCGGGTCTTCCCTAGATGATGTTAGTTTGGCCTCATCTATTTTCACGTTGATGCTTTCGATTACCTTGTTTAATCTAAAATTGTAGCATTTGTAAGCATGGATGATTTTAGGGGCGGAATTTATCCCATGGGCTATTTTTCCATGTTTTTCTCCAAAAAAAAGATTCACCATTTTGCAATTTTTGAAGTCCTGTTTCGCCCAATTTTGATGGGGTAATTTTTTTCACCCCAAAAATCACCAAATTATTATATAAACGATATAAAATCCTTGGAAATTAAAATATTTTTTGAAACATATTGCCAAACATTTTATAGTTGGCATTTTCAGAATTGGTAAGATTCACCAACATTTATACACTTTTAAATATATACTGATTCCTTAAAATCATCCCTTTTTGTAAGCTTTCCTTTTGGATGAATATCCAACAAATATGTAGTCGTCTACTCGAGAATCAAATTTTCCAATCTTCTTATCTTCTCTTTTGATATAGCACTTGCTTCCAAATATTCCGAAGTGTCGTATATTTGTCACTTTATCTGTCCATAGCTCGTAGGGAGTTTCATCATTTTTGCTTCTGAGTAATCCTCTATTCATGATGTGTACTGCTTGTTGTATGAACTGCTTGTCCCCCAAATTTTTCATTCAACTTAGATTCATTCAACATGGTTATAGCCATATCCATTACTGATCTATTCTTTCTTTCAACTACTTCATTTTGCTGAGGTGTTCTGGTTACTAAAAACTGTCTTTTTTTTCCATGCTCTTCATAGTACTTGTTGAATTCATGTAAAGTGAATTCTCCATCGTTGTCGGATCTGAGGCACTTGATTCATGATCCTGTTTCATTCTCGACCAGTTCCTTGAAAGTTTTGAAACATCCAAAAGCTTCTTACTTCCTGTTGAGAAGACATACCCATGTCATCCTGGTATAGTCATCAATAAGTAGCATAAAATGTTGTTCACCATTCAGTCCTTTGCTCTTTGTTGGTCCACATAGGTCAGTATGAACAAGCTCCAAAGGTTTTGTAGAAGAATGCTCTTTTGTCTTGAAATGTACTCTTGTTTGTTTTCCATGTTGACAGTGTTCATATACAGTGTTAGCAGGCTTTGTAACTTCCGGCATATTCTGAAGTACTTGGTTTTTGTAGATTTTGACCAAATTGTCAAAATGTATATGCCCCATTCTTCTGTGCCAAAGCCAACTTTTATCCTCTTTTCTCAAGTGACATTTCTCGGACTCAATCTTATCCAACACATGTATGTTGTTGGGAGTCCTAGTGGTTGTGTCTACTAACTTTCCCAATCCTTTTTTCCTTATTTTGCATTCTATTTTGTTGAAGAGGATTTCATGTCCTTGATCACACATATGACTGACGCTCAACAGATTATGCTTCATGTTGTCTATAAGCAAGAAATTTTCATCTAGAGAGTTTTTAATTCCAATCTTTACTGTGCCCTTCCCCGATACTTTTTCTGAATTGTTATTTCCGAAAGAGACATATCCTTTTTCCTTTTTGATATTAACAAAAGAACTTTTGTTACCTATCAAATACTTGGAGCAACCTCTATCAACATACCATTCACCAAAGTTGTTATTCTGAGCTTGAAGAGCAATTTTACATTTATAATTATTTAAGTTGTCCTTGCGTTTGATCCATACCTTGTGATGTTCCCCCTTTTGATTGTTGGACCTTTCCTCATTTCTTACTGTTGGTAACTTCATTCTACAATCTCTGGCTATATGTCCAAATTTGTTACAGTTGTAACATTCTATTTCTGATCTTAAGGGACTGAATCTGTTATTGTACTATGGCCATCTAGGCTTGCATGGTTATTCCTTGTTTCAAAATTTCTTCTTTGCAGTTTACATCTGTGTCGAAATCTTCCACATGTAAAGCAATACCCATAAAAGAAATGTCCATACCTGGGAACAAATGAAGGATCCGTCCTTCTGAGATCTTGTCTTTCTGCTGGCCCTCGTTTTGGTATGTGTTGTTCTTGTTGGCATTCGGCCTCTTCTTCATTAGGGGGTCCTTGATAACGTCTAAATAGATTCTTGGCTTCTCCTCATTACCTGTCGTTATTGAGCTTGAGTCCTCATTAGTATTTTGCTTGTATCCTATAACGGTCTTGTCGAAGAATGGATTTTGATTGCTGATAATTTGTTCTAAAATCTTGGAGTTGTTTTCATAACTCTTGCCGACATCTTTTTTCTGTCATTTTTATTTTAGAGATACTATCTTAGCCTCACAATTTTATTTTTCTTTCATATTTTCCATCAGCTGTTTAGTAAGAGAGTCTTCGATTCTTTTGGCTTCTTTCAGTTTGACCTTTAAGTCAACAATGATTTGCTCAAACCCTTGTGCCTGTTCATTAAGCACCCTATTCGCCTTCGTGACCTTCTTGAGATCCTTCAAGGCGCTTATAAGTTTTGCTTCAAGATCTACCTCACCTTAAGATTCAGATTCTTCATCACTATTAAGACCCTCATTTGAGTTTATTGCCATAAAGAGTACCTTCCCTGGTTCACTGTCATTGTCACTATCACTGTCACTGTCGTTCTCAGGGTCCTCACTGGATGAGCTATTGTCCCTTTTAGTATAGAGACTTTTCTTCTTTGCAAACTTGCCTCTTTTCTTATCCTTGTAATTATTGTACTTCTTGTAAGGTTTGAAGCTTCCATCTTCATCACTATATGAGTTCTTTGCATATGGACATTTCGAAGCAAAATGACCTATTTGTCCACATGAAAAACATTTGAGAGGTAGCTTACCTTTGTATTTCCCAGTAACTCTCTTCAACTTCCGAACAAATTTAGTTATTTCCTCCTCATCAGATTCATCACTTGTTGGCTTGTCCTTTGTTTATTTGTTCTTCCTAGCTTGTTTGGAGGAGATCTTAAATGCTGCTTCCTTTCTTGACGTGTCTTCGTCTTGAATTCTCATTTCATAGGCCACAAGAGTCCCATGTAGCTGATCTACTGTCATAGTCTTCATATCTGTTCTTTCTTCTAGGGAAAAGATCTTAGGATTGAACCTGTTGGGAAGAGTTCTTAGAATTTTTTGAGCAACTACGGCCTCATCAACTTCTTCACCCAAAACCTTGATGGTATTCACAAGTTGATAAACTCAAAGAATATAGGTTGCGATGTATTCATCTTCATTCATCCTTAGATGTTCAAATCGACCTCTGTATGTTTGAAGTTTGGCTACATTGACATTACTATCTCCTTCATATGTGGTTTGGAGTTTGTCCCACATTTCCTTTGCAGAGGGACAATTCATCACTTTGGAAAATTCAAATTAATCTATAGCACCTAGAAGGTGATTTATGGCTTTAGAATTGTTATTGTATTGAATCAACTCATCTGGATCTATTGGTACGGTCTTTGGTACCTTATATCCATTTTGATACTTTGCCATATCTCTATTCCTTGAGCTTCCACAAAGGCTCTCATCCTTATGCTCTAGAATGCGTAGTTGGTCCTATCAAACAAGGCTGATCCACTTTTTCTTTGTTTAGAAAACTTTCGCATGACTTCCTTCCAGCGTTAGACTATTTTTGAAGGAACTCGCTCTGATACCAATTGTTGAAATAATAAGAGGGGGGTGAAATCAATATTTGCACAATTATAAAATTTTTAATCAAGAGCAAGTTGCTAATAACCAATCATAGCATATAATCAACGTACATGAAAATAACAAGATGCATAGTACACAATATTTTGACGTGGAAACCCAATTCCTGGGGGTAAAACCACATAAGCCTTTTTAAAAATAAATTTGACCCAACAACAATTGGAGTAACAAATTTATTACAACTTTTCCAGCTACAACTGGAAGGGGATACAGACTATTAGACTTCGCCAGCTGCAACTCAAAAGCTGCTGCAACAACTTAAGTCACAATATTGTGAACCCTAGCACCACCCTTCCACCCTAAAGAAGATGAAGACTGAACTTGTGGACCTGTCAAAACCAATCACTGAACTTCTTGCTGATAACCTCTGATCTCTGATCACTTCCAAATCATCACTGTATACTAATAAGTCATTTCACTGCCATACACTGTTCATGTACATCATTGTACACCTCATCAAGTAATTCTTCTATGCTTTCACTGATCATAAGGTATGCATCATCATAGAGTATAAGCAAGTAGCATCATCATCATAGGGTATACATCATCATCATAGGATATGCATCATCGTCATCAAGTGTACATCATAGTGCATATGAATGCATCATCCCATCGTAGCATGCATCATCATCATAGTGTGTAGGAGAGCATCATCACATCATAGCATGCATGCACCATAGTGTATAGGAATGCACCATCATAACATCATCATAGTACTCCTCATATATGCATTATCATTATAGAGTATAAATCACAATGGATTTAATTCACACATCATTGTACATATACCACTGTATATTATTGTACATCACTGTACATAAACTTGTACACTCATTTGACTAAACACTGTACATACATTAACATGCCCAAGTATATCATTGGTTGCATACATACATACCTTGATCAATGTATGTCTGTTGTAGAAGAGATTAACTTGGTCTGTGTATTGGTTGAGAGGAAGACAAACCTTAGTCTGTCAAACAAGATATATTTTTGGCTTTCTCAGACCTCAAACTCAGACTGTAAGCAGCAGTAACATATCACCCAATACCCAAAACTTGGATTGTTTAGGCACCCAACAACTTGGAATTTTGGACTATAAAAGGTCTGTGATAAAAACCAGATCTTAGACTGTATAAGCAAAGATTCAGACTGTAGCTACTCTAAAAAAACTCGGACTGTTCAAGTTGTGAGATCAACAGTCAATCTCTAAAGCTCAGGTTGTGTAGATGACTTCAAAAACCGGATTGTTTTGTGTTGACTTGACCAAAAATAAAGTTTTATTCCTATGGAAAATTCGGCTATAGGTTTCCTCAGTCCACTATGGAATGTTTCCTTTGTTGGATGATGAGAGTTATGTCAACTTTTGTGTATAGATATATACAAGCTTGATGTTAATGAAGAGGAATTAAGGCCGAATTTAGGAGAGTTTAAAATCGTTTTATTAATTTTAAATTTGTTTTAACATACACTCACTTAATGGGGTCAACCTTAACAAGGGGAGGTTTTATTTAATTTTCAATTCAAAGAAAATACTAACGTGGAGGAATCCTGAGCATGCCCACTTGTAACAAAGTTGTTAAGATGGTTTAAATATTCATAGGGCCATTTTAAATTAAGTTAAATTCTAGGGTGTTTACCAATATTTATGTCAACAACTTCCAAGCCACTTCTTGTGGGTTTGAGGGTCACCAAATTAGGTCTTCAAAGACTAATCAATAAACGTGAAATGGGCATCATTATGGGCTCAAAATGGAATCATTATGCAACATTAAGGCATGATTAATGTTATACATCATAGGGTCAAGTTCTAGTTTGTGGGATTAGGGACCAAATGTAAGAGTTTTAGGGTTTGTTATTAGGTCATAAAAGTCACCAAAAGCAAGGATGTGCTCCACATCACAAGGGATTCAACCAAGACATGTATTACAATCAACGATATGTGTGTGGGACCCCAAACAATGAATAGCCATCTCCAAGGGTACCATGACCTTAATAAAACACAAATGACCACATAATGGGTCTTTTGGTCTCTTTGAAGTTCTACAACTTCTTCAACCCACCAAGGACACTTTCTAGGGTACTAGGGCAAAGGTTGTGGACTTGGGGAACCAAAGAAACAACTAGGGAACCATAGAAATAACTTAGGGGAACTTAAACATAATTCAGGGTAGACAAGGCTTTTTCCATTGTCATAAGAGCTCCAAGGGCTTCAGACTTGGGCTTGGACAAGGTCAAAAGGTCTCATTTGACACTGACAACTACTTAACCCTCATGGGAACCAAGACACACTTGTTGGCATCAATGACAATTTAGTCAACAAATTCTTTAAGCTATGCCGATGCACATATGACTTTCCGATGTATGGGGAAGAGTTGTGATGCTAGTGCATGTTCTTCGATGAACTATATTGAATTGAGTCCCACGGTATTTTTTAAGGATTCTAATATTATACTTAAGTATAGTTTTCTAGGTCACTGTTTTTGATTGAAAAAAACATGTTTATAGATAGGTAGACGAATATTAAATATGAACATAAAATTAACACTGAAATGTGTAAATTTTGGAGAATATTATGATAAAAAAAACAAATTTTATGTAAATATAGGCGATATTAGACACTAAAAATGACCAAATAGGGAATTTATTTTTTCAAAAAAACCCAAAAAATAGCCAATTGGCGAAATTTCGCCCCTAAAAATTACTCTGGAACTGACGCATGGATATTTATTTGTAGACACTTCTCGATGAACTGAGATTGTGTCGAAAGACCTTATGATATAGAGATGATTGAGATCATCATGATGTACTAATAATATCCAAATGTGTTCCAGTATGATAATACTGATGATGCCTCTCTAGCTAAGAGGGAGTGTTATTGTAGTAGTTGCGTGAGTCATCCTCACTTGAGTTAGCCGATAAATAATAATAATAATAATTTTATTATTATTATTATTGTTTAACACTAGTTGGCCTTAGTTAATTAGAAAAGTCAACCCCAATTAAAATTTAGGTTTCTAGCATCTTAATATATAAATAGAAGGCGCCTCCCTTCATTTCATATCAATCCATCAAGCAAGTTCGCTCCAAGAGAAGGTTCTCTAATGCAACTAGAAGAATGTTTTTTTGGGGTTCTCCACTTTGGAGAGGTTTTTTCTTGTTTTTCTTGGGGTTTGTGCTACTACTATCTGGATGTACATTGATATCTATTGGAAGTTTTGAGCTCAGGGGAGACAAATAGATTTTCCTATGGTTGGGAGATGATTGTTCTTATCATCGTGTCTAATTGAGTACAAAAGTATTACGTCATACCTTGACTGTACTAAGTGCCACACTAGTCTTCTTCCTATTGAACTAGGAAATCATGCTTGATCCCAAAATGAATCAACATCTAGAAGTGCTCTTCTTGTCTGTGACACTATTGGCCCAATCTGAATCAACATTAGCCTTGTAGGATAATCTTCTGATATGACTCATACCTGATTCTATACTCAAGTGTACCCTTTAGGTACCTCATCACATGCTTTTCTGCAATCAAGTGATCACAGCTCAGCTCAACCATGTATTGTCTCAAAGTGTACAACGCAAAACATATATATGTTCTATGTTGTCCAAGAACATCAATGAACCAATCATCTGTCTGTATAATGTGGCATCCACTATCTCTAAAGAAGTATCACACAACTTCAAGTTTGATGCCATTGGTGTAGATATGGTCTTAAAGTTTAACATTCAGGATCTCATCAGGATCTCCATCGCATATTTTCCTTGGCTAAGGAAAAGATCATCTAGACTCTACTACACCTATAGACCTAAGAGGTACTACATCATACCCAGGTTTTTCATCTCAAACTCTGCGGAAAGATTCTTCTTAGTTTATATAATGATCTCCTCATCTCCTTTTAGAAATAGGTCATCTACATATAGTAGCAATATCACTAGTCTCCCATTCTCAACCTTGTAGTAAAGGTTGGAATCTTCTTTACTTTTGGTAAATCTCAAGCTCATCAGAAAAATACCAATCCTGCTATCCCATGTCTTGGGTTCCTGCTTCAATCCGTAGAAGGATTTTTTCGATTTGCATGCATGTCTACCTATCTTGTGTGTCAAATCCTAGTGGTTTCTCCACATACACTTCTTCTTCTACCACACCATTCAGGAAGAATGTCTTCATGTCCATATGGTGTACCTTCCACTTTATCACTGCAGTTATCACAAGTATATCTCTAATCGAAGTGTATCTTGCGACATGAGAACAAGTCTCTTCGCAGTCAATTCCTTTTTTATGGGAGAAGTCACGAGCCACAAATATTGCCTTGTATTCGTCAACATTGTCATCTGTTGCATGCTTTATTTTGTGGATCCATTTGGAAGACACTACTAACTTCTCTTCTGGTCTTGGAACAACATCCCAAACATCATTCTTCATGATCCATTGATACTCTTCAATCATGGCTTCCTTCTACACTTTTTTCTCGATTACTTCTTCATAACTAGAGGGATCTGCATCAATGATATCACATAGTAAATCCACATAGCTGGAATATGGTCGAGGTCTCTTGCTTTATCTAGAAGTCCCATATGGAGCACCGTATTTATATGCATCTTGAATACCTTGCCATGCCCAAGATGTTCTTCTCTCATTGTGTATTCATTTCTCAGGGTGGATCTACAGGCCTATATGGATCTTCCATGTCATGATCTTCTAGAACCATATCTTCTTTTGGGGCCCTCACTCTAGGAGATTTAGGCTCCTCATGAACTTCTTCAGAATGAATATTCCTTGATCCGTTGAAGGCTTCATCCTCATCAAAGGTGACATCTTTGATTGTCTCAATTTGCTTGTAACTTAGAATATAGATTTTGTATGCTTTCGATGTTTCATTGTACCCCAAAAATATCCCCTTCTTTTCTGAAGGATCCAACTTTGTTCTCTTGTCCTTGGGAACATGTACATATATTGGATAGCCAAATATTCTCAGGTGGCTGACCGTTGGTTTCTCTCCTGTAAAAATTTCTTCTGGTGTCTTGTTCCCAAGAACATAGTGAGATGTTCTATTCTGCACATATACTGTTGTTCTAGTTGCTTCGGCCCATAAGTTCATCGATAGATCCTGATCATGAACAATTGCCTTCAATGCTTCCATTATCGTTTGATTCTTTCTTTCCGCTACACAATTCTATTGAGGATTATAGGGAGATATCATCTCACTCTTAATCCTAGATTCTTTGTATAACTTTTTGAAGTCTTCTCATATGTATTCCCGATAATTATTTGATCTCAAAGTCTTTATCTTCTTTCTGGTGTGGTTTTCTACTAGAGATTTGAATTTCTCTTAGTGAGTTTGATGACATTGGCCTGCATACATCTGAGTGTATGATTTCTAGTATTCTCTTTGTCTTGTTGTCACTGATTGGAAACAAACTCTTCACATTCTTTCCATGTGCACATCCTTTGCATATACCATTGTAGTTTTCTTGGATCTCTGGTAGACCTGTCACGATATTGCTTATAATTGGAAAGGATTTGTAGTGGATATTCTTCTATGCCAAAGTTCACATGGGTTCACTATGTTGTGAATCATGTCTTGTTCTACTTGACCTTTCAATTTGTATAAAATTCCATCTTGCTCTCCAATCATAGCTACATCATCATTAGTCTTTCCTTTTGGCCACATTAGAACTTGGCCATCAACAAAAGAAACTCTAACTCCTTTCTCTTCTAAGGATGATATGGAAAGGAGTTTTTTCTTCAATCTTGGTACATACAATACATCTTTCATCTTCATAGGTTTTCCAGAGTCTAGTTTGTAAGAAGCTTCTCCTACCCCTTTTATGGGGTATTGGTAATCATCTCCAAGTTTCACCTTATGAGGTGAATCCTATCTATCAAGTTGGATAGGGAATATTTGAATCTTGTCATGTGCTTAGAAGCACCACTATCAACAAGCCAAGTACCACTCCCATGAGTGATAGTACCTATAATAGAAGAAATCAAAACATATTCTTCTTCATTCGAATAATCATCTCTTGCCTTCTTCTGAACATGTTCATCATCTTTGACGACATGAGCATGATACCTCTCCTTCGTTCCTTTCTTTTCTTGATATTTTACATTGGGACAATTCCTTTCAATGTGTCCCATGTTTTGACAAGAGTAACATCTAACATATGAATAATATTTCTAAGACTTGTGAGTCTTGTGATACTTCTTGGGTTTCTTGTGAGAATGGGGATAGAGCTTGATCATCTTCTCCCATCTTTTCTTCTCTTGCTACCAATTTGGCTTCTTCTTGAGTGCATTATTTTCATATTCCATTGAAATTGGTTAGCTTTTTTATGGAACGAATTCCTTGAATAAATGACTCCCATGACCTAGGGAGACCATTCAAGGTAGTCATCACTATTTTGGCTTCTTTAACAGTATATTCAATGACTTCGAGTTGTTCCTTAATTTGAGAGACCCTTGTGAAGTAATATTGGGTGGTCTCTGAATTTTGCATCTTCACATTCTTGAGTTGAGTTCTCAAGGTCATCTTTTGATTGATGTTCTTTCCTTCATATAGATTGGTTAGAGCATCAAACATTTCCTTGGGTGTCTTCAAGGATGAAACATGAGGGATCAAGTGATCCTTGATGGAATCAACAATAATACTCGCACTAGTACAAGTGATCAATTTTTCCACGGAAAAAACGTGGCAATATCCACGGAAAAGCGTGGATATTGCCACGTCTAAGTGTTTTTTGTTCCGTGGAAACTATTTCGTCGCAATAGCGACGACCCCTAATTTGCGTTGCAAGAGCGACGACCCCTGCCCGTCGCTATAGCCACGCTCTGTACAAGGTTTTAAAAAAAATGGAAATCCAATCCGTCGATATAGCCACGCAATTCCGTCGCTATACCCACGCCATTCCGTCGCTATATCGACGCCATTGCGTTGCTATATCGACGCCATTCCGTCGCTATACCCACGCTGTTCCGTCGCTATATCGACGGTGGGTGAAATTCTATTAAAAAAATATTTGCATTGCCGTCGCTGTATCGACGGTGGGTGAAGTTAAAAAAAAAAAAAATTACTTGCTGCCGTCGCCAGCAGGGATAGTGTTTGACCTCTTCCTTATCATCTACAAGGAAGGATTTTGTAGGTGCCTTCTTGAAATCTTCACTTCCGGACCAATCCATGGAATTCACCCATCTTGAATTACCTGAAAAACACATTATTTGAACAATTAGCTTTTCAATTTTGAAGATTAGACGGACATGCCTGAAAAACACAACCGCAAATAAGTTATAACAGACTAAACCCCTAATCGATATAGTCATTGTCGAGACAAAAAATTATGCATCATTACCTAACCAGTTGCAAATGAGATCGTATTCTCCTGCATAAACTAACAACTTGACACCATCCTCCAAGAGTGTTGGAATGCCAACTTCCATATTCCGCATCCAGTCAGTAATCATAGCTTCATAAACCAGAGGACTACAGGAGACAAATTTTCGGCTCCCAACCCCCAGTGCATCCCTAACAGGAGCCTGGTTCAAGTAATTCTCCATATTTGAGAGATCGTAGCAAAGGCCACCATTGCACTCCTTCCGAACATCATAGTACTGCAAAATATAAAACAATGATGATGAAAATCAAATTTTAAGATATATAAAATGAAGATGACAGAAACTACATTTGAAGATACAAAATGCACATCATGTCTAACTGCCCAGTATTTAGAAATTAGAAGTTAAGAAATAATGTCTTACATTGATATTCCCAGCTATTGTCATAATAGAAATGAAAATTGAGTTGCACACCAAGTATGATGCAAAGAAACTGACAGTCCCTTTGGTACCTGGCAAGATATCACACCAGCCACAATCAGAACCAACACTAAAAACCTACAATGAAAGATCCAGCATGAGAGCACCCATAACCAGTCCCTTAAAACACTTCACAAATGGTAACTAAGGATCATAAAAAAAATCATTTAGTCATCAAGCTTATCAGAGTAGCAAGATTTCAATACGAATACTATACAAATATCATCCAGGATGGAAAAAATACATAGAAAAAAATCCAGTAAAGCTCCAATATACATTTTGTACCAAATTTTAAGAGGAATTTCAGCCTCAGGAATGCCCACTAAATTAGAAATAATCATTTGTTTGATAACTTAGTTTATATTTGTAGGTATCTTTAGGATTTTTAATATTTTAGAGGTTTTTGGGCTGTTTGATGACTTAGTTTATATTTGTAGGTGTCTTTAGGATTTTTAATATTTTGGAGGTTTTTGGGCTGTTTTTTGTTTGAGTTTATGGGTCAATGGGTATCAAATACATGAGGTATATTGTCAAAGACAACCAAAAGTAAGTTGACCATACTCCTGAATGTTGGTAAAAATGCACAATAAACAAGAATGAACTAACTAGAAAAGGGAAAAGATTAAGCTTTGCCCAATAATTTCATTGCAACATTTACAAGAAACTGGGTCCAGCTGAGCCTTACTACTGTTATGGAAAACGCTTGCACAGAGAAACTTACAAAATTCATTGAATATTTCAAAAACTACATCAACAAACATAGTTTTCCACCAAGTATAAATGCTAAAAGCCCTCAACACAAGTTTTATGGGCAGTTCACAAGCTGCATTGATCCAACTGCGATTGTCTTCCCAATCAGAAAAACAAAATGCGAATATCCACTCTGGAATATTTCCAACACAACTAAATGATAAACCTAGATTTCCGCTAAGAGTATGCATTAGAGGGTTAAGTTTTAACTTACCACAAAGTTTTATGGACAGTTCACAAGCTGGATAGATTTTGTTGATCCGATTGTAATCATCTTCCCCAATCAGACCCATCTCCAACGCCCGTGTATGCTTTATACTGAATTGCTGGATTAGTAAGTCCATTACCAATGGCAAATCCCTACAAGAAATTTGAAATAGGGTGAGATGAAAAATGAGCTTCTAAAAGCTTCCCAATAGCATCTAACTTCTTTCTAAAAGTTTATGTGAGTGAATATTCTAGTAATTATTAAAAATAGAACGGATGCCCATATCCATCAGTTAGAGGCTTATAGTCAGTCTCTTTAACCTCCATATAGAGAAGCACAAAGGTGAAAAGCCAGAAAACACGAGAAGCCAGAACACACTATCTATACCTTTAAATTTATTGGAAGACCCTCACTGTCTTTGTTTCCTCGGTGGACCCTGCTTGTAACTGATGGAATGAGGTGTCCAGCATATGACTCTCCAGTGATAAAGAAGTCATTCTTTGCATACTCTGGGTGTTCTTTGAAAAATTCCTAGCAGATATTAGCAAAAATTATTAGACTTGGAAGTCAGCCTTCATTGAAAAGCAATAATATACATATCAACTACAAATTTTTTTTGACAATGTACACAGGCCACCCACAATGGTTAAACTGCTAATCAGATAAAAATAAAAATAAAACAATTTACTGTCTCTACACTAAGCACGTATCAAATACATCACATGTGTGGAAGAAATGAAACATACCTGTAGAAAGTCATACATATCATTACTAACACCCTTCTCGTCATGTCGGAGGTCACGTAAATCAGTGCTGTAACTAAAACCGGTTCCAGTAGGTTGATCCACAAAAATGAGATTTGATGCCTGCCAAGTCACCAACATATTTTATTCAAGATATTGACAATGCAAAATGATCCTTTGAAGTTAGAGGCAAGAATGCAAATATTCAGAAACATTAAAACCATCAATTTATACAAAATAACATATAAACAAAAAAACAGTTTAGACTAGTAGCTGAATCACTACATGCATTATGAGGAGTGATAATAGGACAAAATCTCCAGAGATTATAACAATTCAACTAAATGCAAATCTATGATGCAGATTCAGAAAACCTTTTATTACAAAGATGGAGTGTGAATCACAATATGTCATTCCCAAGCCAGTTTCATTTGACAGCCAATCACAATATAATCTCATTTTGCAGGACCAAACACGTCAACCTCAACCTCACTCCATTAGGCCTATTAAAGGATGAGAAACATGTCTTATGCTCTCCTTGATAAATAAAAGTCGCAGTGCTCGGTTACAGAACTTTCGCATTCAAAATTTCAAACAAATTTAGACATTGATTTTCCGGTCATTTTTCTGTACCTAAATTTTCCCTAGGTATATATTATTAATTTATCATGGATGGCATTGTTTTTAAATTTTTTTGCATGAAATATTCATCTCTAATATGCATTTTTCCTTTGAAACTCACCACAATGACATGCATTACAGGAATCTTACAGTAAGCATCACAAAATTTGACCCAAGACCTGAGTCAAAAGTGCCTCTCTTTGGAACTATGACACGTTCTGCGGCTGCCAGTTTCTTATGATAAGGGAATTCATTAGGAACCACGAGATAGTTGTTGTGCACAATATCTGCATGTGTAGGGAGGAGAATTTCCCGTGCATAGTTGTAGTATAGAGACTAATACTATTCAGCAGAATTTGTCAGCCTTCAGAATAAAATATGAATATATCTTACAAAGTTACAAACATAATAGCATAATACCTATAGAACATGGTTATACTCTACAGTAACCAAACTTCTGTAAGCTATACCACTGCTATATCCGATAGCCTAGCTCTACTCTTCCTACATTGTGTTCAATCTATTTGAAAGGGGAATATGTCTACAATTGCTCAGTTGCTTTAAGGTTTATAATAAAAAAGGAACTCAGACAGATGGTCAAGCCGGATAGTACAATCTATGGCTATAAATTTGGAAGTATGGATTGAGGACGAAAAAACGTGCTCACTTAAGAGACCATTCTTGATGGCGTTGAAGGAATTCAAAACAAGAGGCAGCCTATGCTAGAACTCCGAAGCTTCAGTCATAAAATAAAATCTATAGGGGAAGCAGAAGCAACCAAAGCTGAATGTTTTGAGATTACTGTGATGGAATTGAAGGAATTCAAAACAAGAGGCAGCCTATGCTAGAACTCCGAAGCTTCAGTCATAAAATAAAATCTATAGGGTGTTAGAATAATCCGTCAGGATTATTGTAAATAAATAATAGGAATATGAATAGATAGGAAGGCGAAAAGGCTGGTAACCAACCGCCTCATGAAATGTATAAATATAGGCATTTGCATTTGAATAAGAAATTGGAATCGGGAGTTATACCTAACAACTGGTATCAGAGCTAGTGCCTGCCATAACTCCTGCCTGTATGCTTGTCAGTCTTGGCAGTCTGGCTTCCAGACCTACATTCTGCCTCTGCGTTTCTCCTACAACCAGAGTGCCATAATTTTGTACGTTATTTTTTGCTCACCGCCAGTCCTGCTAGCTTGTACGTTATTTTTCTGCTCACCGCCAGTCCTGCTAGCCTGTGTGCATTCTTTGTATGCGTTATGGTCTCCATCCATCGTCGTTGCATCTTCTATTGATGACATATTCTTCTTTAGCGTACTGGCCAGCTTTGCACAATAGTGATTTCTCATTCCTGGAACGATCTGAAAGCAAGGCTTCCAGTTCTCGTTTCAAAATTACTTTCTTAACCCTAATAAAATCGCTACCTTCTGCACAGACTCTACTGAAGAATGGGCTTGATTATTCGCATGCCTTTCACTGCTAATTTTGTCCTCGAGCTTGCCATTATGGGCGCTTTTGGCCTCTGATAAAACAGCGTCTAATTTGGAAAGAGAAGGCGAATTAGGGTTTCGTAGTACCTGATATAGCTGCCCGGGAACCAACTTCTTGTCCGCTGCCAAAATTCTTGCTGCTCGGTTCATTGAAGACCGTTTCTCTGTCTTTCTATCCCACATATTCGTTGCCATGATGCTGAACTACGGTGTCAATAGCTGCTGTGTTAATAGGCGTCGATCAAACCTCTGATACTGCGTTGAGTCTGCAATACTGCATTGAGACTGCGATCTGCCAGAGGCTGAGCGTGGAGATAATATACATGCTCTTGGAGATTATATAACTTGGTGCGTGGAGTTGATGTTGCGTGGAGAATGCTGGTATTGATCAGCTGGTGGAGCTGAAAAACATCATTGACGACCATAGTGGGAATTGATATTGTGATATTGTGATATTGTGATATATTTTCATGAGCTGCGATATAGTGTGAATATTGTGTAAATATTAGCTGTGATATATTGTGAATATCAGCTGCGATATAATTTACCCTAGTTCATGAAAACCATGCGCCTGACCGCACAAAGCTGCCATCTCTTCTTTGTCTACTGAAACTTGATCTCACGGCCTCTGATCGAAGAACAGTAACAAGGTTGTTAAGCGTGGTGAAGGTCTGTCATATAAGCTTTTATTGCATTTTTCAGTGAAGACCGAGCCTGAGGTTGCGTTGGAGATAGTCTGGTGATTATTTTAAAGACTGCATAATAGCGTGAAGCCTGAAGAGCCAGCTTTGTTAGCCTGCGTGGAGACTGCCTGGTGGGGTGAGAGAAGCTGCCTGAGCCTGAAGCTGCATGGAGAATTGTACACGCTGCCTGAAGGTGACTGAGTATTGTGCTTGAAGAGATTACTGCCTGCAGATTGCTGCTTTCCTGAAAGCTCGGTGAACCCTAATTTTTATCAGAGCTGGTATCTATGGTTTTGTTATTTTAATAACAAAATGGATTTGGTTTTATTATTATAACAAGATTGTTTGTTGGATGATAATGAGAAGCTGAAAAGTATTTTTGCTGAGATTAAAGGCTGAGATTGATATTGCAGACCAATATAAGGCTGTGTATGACTGACAGTAATATATATATTTTGTATCTACTCATATATTTGCTATAAACCTGCATTGTATTCACCTTGGCAGAGACTGTAGACCTGCAAGGTTATTAATTTTTTATTTTCTCTTTGGAAATTACACTGTCAGTTGTAATAATGCAATCTATAGCATCTATAGTCGGTGCCACCCTCACTGGGAAAGACACCTATTCAGAATGGTGGAGGAAGATCAAATCTG
>LPNX010086000.1:230491-258226 GCA_001517045.1 Pseudotsuga menziesii | reverse complement strand
TTGTTCAGGGAACAAGGACACATGGGATCTTCTATAAGGCAAAATATGATCTTGATTTGATTGGATTTACTGACAGTGATTGGGTAGGTGATAGCACAGACAAAAAGTACACTTCAGGGTATGTGTCCATTCTTTCACAAGGGCCAATCAGCTGGTCAAGCAAGAAACAGAGTGCCATTGCACTCTCATCTATAGAAGCTGAGTACAGAGGAGTTGTTAATGCAGCAACTCAGTGTTTATGGTTGCAGGGTTTACTTGGAGAGTGTTGTTTCGAACCTGAGTACTCAACTACCATCTACTGTGATAACCAGAGTACCATTAAAATATACAAAGATCCAGTTCAGAAGCAGAGAACCAGACACATTGAGATTCACATGCACTACATCAGAGAGCTTGTGCATGATGGCACCATTCACCTACTCTTCTGTTCATCTTCAGAACAAGTAGCTGATATCTTCACCAAAGCATTTTTTGAGAAGACCTTCAGCAATCTCAAATCACTGCTAGGGATTACTGAACATGCTGTAAAGGCATGAGTGGAGACAAGATTCTACAATTTTGTTTTACAGTCCATGTTTAAGGGAGGATTTTCCCAAGTTGGTTTTGCCTCTTTCCTTGGTTGTATGGACTTGCACTATGTAAAAGGGTGACTAAGCCTTGTTGCTAGGCCCTATATTTTTGATTTATTACTCATAAAGTCAGGCTTAAGGGGGGGTGTTAGAATAATCAACCCATACTTTACCCACTTAGACATTAATTCATTTATTTTTGTCTTATTTGCCTAGTTCATGTGTCCCACCTTGTGCAAGTTGCTAATTGCCTATCCATAGAGGTCAAAATTGCCATATCTGACTCATGTAGCACTTGGGAAAGCCTTAGGAATCAAATTTGATTTATTCCTGGCCTCCTAGGTGCCTATCTGCTTTTTCTGCTTTATTGCCTGCTTTTTCAGTGTTTTAAGGCACATGGGAAAGCTAGACTAGGTGAGGTGAACTTGTTTTTTGTCCTACACATCCTCCTCTCTTTTCACCATGAAAAAGCATGTATGAGATGCCATTCCACCACTCTTTAGCTTGCCTATGCCTTTTTTCCAAGTCATGAGCTCCATGACAGATTTGGGATCCAGCTTTTACACCTATGGGGGATTTGCTTATTTTTGGTAAGCCTGCTTTATGCTAGATTTGGATGCTTCCTCATGCATTCGATTTCTTCATGTAGTCTATTTATTCAGCATCCTATTTTATTACATGGTTGGATATTGTACACTCAGTTAATATAATTTTGTGTTACAGCTCCATATTCAGTCTCCATTGTTAGCAATTTTGCATGATCAATTGATAATTGTTGTGGGTAAAATTAATCTACTACTGGCCTGAATTTCTACACCTGGAAACTAACCAGGTGTCTCCATTCTCTTAGAGAATGGAATCAACCCTTATATCTGATCAAGTGGGACACATCCCTCAATCCAATTAGAATGGTCATGCGCTCAAACTTGATCATATAAGACTACATCTTACAATCATTTCAGAATGACCCTCAGTCCTAGAATGAGTTTTCCTGGTAACTCACCAGGTTCCTCCATTCCTAGAATTGCATTTACCCCTTACATCTGATCATGTAGAGGCCAATCCTATAGTCACATCAAAATGGCTTGGCAATCGTATCTGACATGTAAAGAAACAAATCCTCTCACCATGATAGAATGAATCAGCCCTTACATCTGACCATGGAAGGAACCTAATCCTCTCACCAAGTCAAAATGGCTCTCGGTCTTCATCATCTTCCTTTGTAGGAAACCTCGATCTGGAGAACAACAAGCTTCTCCCTGAAGTACTCAAACTTCAATCTAGCGAATGGATTATTCAATACATCAGCTATCTGTTCCTCCGTTGCAACATACTAGAGTTTCACTGCTCCTCTCTGCACCATATCCCCGATATAGTGATACTTGATCTCGATATGCTTTGACTTGTCATGGAACACAGGGTTCTCTGACAACTTCACACAACTCTGGTTGTCGCAATATATACAAGTAGCATCCAACTGGAGATCAAATAAATCAGACAGTAGCTTCCTCAACCATACTTCCTCACAACTAGCTAAACAATCTTTAACATACTTTGCTTCAGCTGTACTCAGTGCCACACATAATTGCTTCCTGCTAAACCAAGAGATCACACCTAATCCCAAAATGAAGCAGCATCCTGAAGTGCTCTTCCTATCGATGGCACTGCCTGCCCAATCTGAATCAACATAACTTTCTAGGTTAATCTTCTAATTCACCTCGTACTTGATCCCATAATCAGTAGTACCCTTCAGGTACATCGAAATACGCTTTGTAGCAATCAAGTGAACATGTCTTAGATCTATCAAGAACTGGATCAAGGTGTTCATAGCAAATCAAATATCTGGTCTTGTGTTCATCAGATACATCAAGGACCTAATCATCTGACGATACATCGTAGCATCAACTGCTTCTGATAAAGCATCACTCAATAGATTCAGGTTCGATGCCATAGGTGTGGTTATGGCCTTGCAGTCCATCATTCCGAATCTCTTCAAGATCTCTACTGCATACTTCCCTTGTCCAAGGAAGATCCCATCCACATTTTGACACACCTCCATGCCTAAGAAATAGTTCATCATTCCCAAGTCTTTCATTTCAAACTTGGAAACAATTTTCCTCTTCGTATCAGCAATCAACCCATCCATACCTGTTACAAACAGATCATCCACATATAGTAGGAATATCACTGTATTTCCATCTTCAACCTTGTAGTAAAGGTTGGAATCTTCTTTACTCTTGGTAAATCCCAAACTGGATAGGAAACTACCAATTCTACCATACCATGTCTTGGGTGCCTGTTTTAAACCATACAGGGCTTTCTTCAATCTACACACATGAGACTCTCTATCATGTGTCTCAAAAACGAGTGGCTGTTCCACATACACTTCCTCTTCCACTACACCATTCAAGAAAGTAGTCTTGACATCCATCTGGTGTATCTTCCATTTCATCACTGTAGCCAGAGCAAGTACTGATATGATGGAAGTGTATCTGGCTATAGGTGCAAATGTTACTTCATAATCTATTCCTTCTTTCTGGGAGAAACCTCGAGCCACAAATATTGCTTTATGTTTCTCGATGGTGTTGTCTGCAACATGCTTGATCTTGTAGATCCATTTGGAAGTTACAATGGACTTCCCTTCTGGTCTTGGGACAACATCCCAAACATCATTCTTCATGATCAATTGATACTCTTTGATCCTAGCATCCTTCCATTCTTTACATTCTGCCGCTTCTTCATAGTTGGAAGGTTCTTTATCAATAATTTCAGATAGTAAGGCTACATAACTAAAACATGATCTAGTTCTATTTCTTCCTATGTGTGTTTCTTCTGAATCTCCATATCTTTCTACACCTTGGATAATTTCATGTACCCAAGCAGGTTTCCTCTTATGAGGATTCTTCTCTAGAGGTGGATCTATAGTTTCTTGAGGTTCTTCAAATTCTCGATATTCTTCTTGAATTTCTTCATTCATGGTTGTATCATGAATTCTAGGAGTTTTTGCTTCTTCAGGTTCTTTAGTAGGTTTCTTTCTAGATTTTTTGTAAGTTGTGTCTTCATCATCGATAGTATTTCCTCTTGGACACATGATGACTTGACCATATATACATGCAACCCTCATTTATTTTGCTTCTAATGCAGATATGGAGAGAAGGTTCTTCTTTAGTCCTGGTACAAACAATACTTCTTTCATTGTCATAGACTTTCTAGAGTCTAGCTTGTATGAGGATTCCACACCACCTTTTATTGGATACTGGTAGTCATCTCCAAGTTTCACCTTGTGAGGTGATTCATGTTCAGATAATTTCACAAAGGATTCCTTGAATCCTGTCATGTGCTTGGAAGCACCACTGTCTATTAGCCAATCATTGCTGCCATGTGTGATAGTTCTCATGAGAGCAAAAATCAAAACATATTCTTCATCGCTTAAGGAATCATCAATGGCTTGTTTGTTTCTCTTTGTGGAAGGTTCATCATCCTCTACAACATGATCATGATGTCTTTTCTTGTTTCCCTTCTTCTTGTGAGAGCTACTTTTATTCTTAGGATAGTCTCTAGCAAAATGTCCTCTTTCATCACATGTATAGCAAATGTACTTAGAAAAATCTCTAGGCTTTCTAGAGTTATTCTTTTGATGAGAGTACTTACTTCTATGGTGGCTAGATTTGGATTTCTTGGATTGTACAATGAGAGCTTGATCTTGACTTCCCATATTCTCTACTCGAGCTGCTATCTGAGCTTCTTCTTGAGAGCATTCTTCCCATAGTATGCTGAACTTAACCAACTTCTTTCTAGCATAGATTCCTTGAATAAAGGAGTCCCATGATCTAGGGACACCATTCAAGGTGGTCATCACAATCTTTGCATTTTCTACTTCGTCATCTAATACTTCCAATTTTTGTTTGATATGATAAACCCTTATGAAGCAAGACTGGATGGTCTCTGCATTCTGGATCTTCACATTCTTCAACTGGTTTCTCAGAGTCATCTTCTTGTTTATGTTCATCCCTTCAAACAATTTGGTTAGGGCATCAAACATAGCTTTAGGTGTCTTGAGGGAGGACACCTGTGGTATGAGGTGATCCTTGATAGAATCAGCAATGATTCTCTTTGCCATAACCAACTTCTTCTTATTTAAGGCCTTTGCCTTATCTCCCTCTGGGACTAGAACCTCCTCATTGATGTAGGAGTCCAACTCATTTTTTTCCAGGACCAGGGAGATCCTATACTTCCAAGCTCGGAAGTTATCAGCTCCCTCAAGCTTTTCATCAAGCTTGGTATGATGAGACATCTTAACTGAGAACCTCGAATGGAAATACAAAAGATTTAGATCTTACCAGGTCAAGATGTTAGATCTGGATTTGGAGCCGAAATCCCGCAGTATTGGTTCAGGAGCAGATTACGGTTTTTCTTTTCTGGAGTTTTATCCAACCAATTTCTTTGAAATTGATCCCTAACTTCGATTTTGGGGAGGATATCAATCCAGGCCTGGGTTCACTGAAAAATTCCTCTTCTGTGAAAATCCCTAATTTTCGGCAGTAGTGTGAGGTCCAAAACTGAAAAACCTCAGAATTGGATTCTGCTTATACAGAAAGATGGGCCCTAAGGAGGAGAGTTAATCCAACCTTCTTTTACTGAAAATTTGTGGAGGAATATCCACAAATTAGGAATCCCTAGTTCCCATAGCTGCATAGTGTCTTCTTCTTAGGTTAGCTCTGATTCCATGTTAGATTTTTAAAATTAAGCTAGCATTATTAGGATCTTTTAACTGAGAGAATAATAAGCACATCAATTAAACAAAAGAGACAATGAACACAGTGTTTTTCCTCATGGAAACCATAAATGGAGAAAACCCCGCAACTTCCTCAAAGATAGAATCATCACCAAGAATAAAACCCCAAAACAATAATATGATCTCTCGACAGCAGTAACCTCTTTCTTCTAGCCCCTGTGTCTTCTTATCCCTTATCTATGCACTACAACTGAGTGTGAGTGAGTGTGTGATAAATAGAGAGGCTCACTCTCTATAATTTATACTAATTCCTAACTTGACTAAACTCAACTAGGGCTGACTTCACTAGGTGAGTCTAATAACCTAGTGCCCCGAAACTACAGGGACTTTAACCCTTAGACAAAAGGAGGGTTACACACAATGACTTGACATGAATTGTTTACATTATATATTCTCCTGATCGAAACATCGGGGCATGACATGACTCAATTACATTACATACACATCCCAGAATAAACATCGGGTTACAAGACATAAGATACATAGGTGAATACATTTCGAAGTTACAATTACATCAACAGGATTGTACCGTTGAGCTTCCAACTCATACTACCTAGTGTTTGGATGCGTCCTCACTTACTAAATCCAATTGTCATGTCATCAGGGTCACCTACCTACCAAGGCATCCCAATGTGGGTTCCTCACAACACACTAAATTTTTGAATTTGTTCAAGTGATATTTTGGGCTTCCAAGTCGAATCACTTTACAAGTGTTTTTGTCATGGTTTCATTCGATAAGACCACACTCCGTGTCTTGCCTAAGATTATCATGGGTGGAGTGGTGGTCAAGGAACCCTCCTCACCTAGTTCATGATATCCTCCCCCACTCTAATTCATTGTCACACTCAATAACATCTGGAGGTTTCTTTTTTCACTCGAAATTATCTTCCTGTGTTTTTTCTACCACCTATTGTTGCAACCAAGTCTTCCTAGGAAGGATCTCTAGCAATTGCACCTTTCCAACCTACTATTGCTTCATTACTCTGACATTTTTTTCATTTCTCCACACATCGGTACCTCTCAAGTTATGAAATGGTTGGGTATCTAGTCCAACCATCACGCTTGGTTATTGAGAATGCACTTCCTCATGCCCCACAGTATTTACTTACGCACTTTAGTTTTCCTTGTGCAATCTTGTTGAATACAGGCATAGTCATCACCTTTTCCTACTTGTTGGTGAATAGTCTTTTGTGGTTCAAATCCTATCCATGGTACCACTTCATGGTCCCATCACATGCGTTTCACATCTACTTGGCTATTTTTTTCTAAGGAATCATTTGCAAGGCACCCATGGCCTCATTACCTATGCCAAAGGTGGTGAGTTTCTATGATCACCATCATCTTATGAAAAACCATAAGTGGAACCCAAGGCCACCCCCTCCAAATCTACTGATATTCCACCCATCAGTCTTGTGCCCAGTGCTCAAGTACTTCAAAGCGACTTTCACTCACGACGAGTTACAACATAGCTCTGCTAGTCGAGTCACCATTCACCAGAATTTTGATATTTTGAAATCCAACTCACATAATTCTGCTTCATGGTTCACCAGGTGGCTCCTGCATGGTTCACCTGGTGGCTCATGCATGGTTCATAAGGTGGATTACACTTCCCACTGTTGCATCCAATCAAGAGTCGTGCACCTTCATTATCACCAAATGTTTCTCATCCAGCTTGACACATTGTTTCCTTCTCTTAATTTGTCACTTTTTTGACTTACTTGTCCCCTTCAAAGATGTCCAAGTCTTTCTGACGTCTCCCTCACAATGCTTCGATCTCTCTGGAACAAATCTATCATCCTGTAGGTCATCACACTACAAAAGGGTACCCAAGGAAGTATTTTATTTCTTGATATTCCCTTCACTCAAATCGTCATACAAGGGAGACTGTGTTTCCAAGTAATGCATGACTTCCTCTATCTTAATAAGGGGAAAACCCGCTTCCCTTAAAATATCAGGTGTCAATTGGGACTCGAGAGTATCAATAAAAAATGTGAAAAGTTGACGATGTCTGCAGTGTCATGTGTTGTGGAGTCTCCACTTCTACTCTCACCTTGATCTGTTATCACATCCACCAAAGGAACCTCATTCACCTTGGTCTCCTTTGCATCTGCCACCAACTCCTCTATCTAAAATTCACACCATTGGGAAAATACCTCATTACATTACTTTAAATCAAGACTTAACTTGTATTTCCAAAGCGAAACCACCTCTTGGTTTGCTTCAAATTCACAATTGTCACTTGGTTTTCATGCCATCCCATTAGGAGTTCCCTCTTCCATGACCTTTCCTGCTCCGTTGGTGCAAGCTCTGCCTTGTATCCAACATGTTGTGTATGGTCACCAAGAATTCATAATTGTTCACTCTTTTTTGCAATTGAATCTGCCCAAAGTTCCAACAATGTGAAATTTCTTTCCAAGTGATCAACCCCCTCTATCGCTATATTTTCTCTCTTCCT
Organism: Pseudotsuga menziesii; assembly: GCA_001517045.1. Classification (NCBI taxonomy): domain Eukaryota; kingdom Viridiplantae; phylum Streptophyta; class Pinopsida; order Pinales; family Pinaceae; genus Pseudotsuga; species Pseudotsuga menziesii. Next base: position 250,407 of record LPNX010086000.1, on the reverse strand, counting down.
GGTCCTTGTTGTTGTTGTGTGATGCTATAATGTCTGTCTGCGGGTGTGCCAATTTTCTCAGTCAACTACATGGAAGACATACTAGGAATGCAACCCAAATTCCTTCTTATTGTCATCGACAAACCCCAAGTCTCGATCTTAACCAAGAATATAAATACTCTCTTGAAAGTTGGATAAATTTAGGAATTATTTCCCCAATACAACCAAATTATCATACAATGTAGCCACCACCAAATCCAATATTCCATACCAATTTCTAACCTTCATTGGCATTACATGAACTGTCCTGGCTTCCGACTTCATTGTTGAGTTCACCACTTTGAACATGAACTCATTTCCCTTATTACATCTATGAATTACCATCATAGTTCTCTCACTAACAAAGCTATGGGTGTCATCGATGTCCACCGATGTGGAAATATTCAACTCACTAATCATCACGTTCACAAAGCAAATAAACAATTAGTCTCCATCATACAAATCCTCTTGACCTTTTTCCAATTTGCATAGAACACATATTTCATTAAATTTGGAAATATTCTATTACAAGGACTTCATCCACATTGATTTTTTTGGAAATCTCTAAATACGTATTCTATTAAATCTAGAAAAATCAACTCAAAGAACTATTCCATTAAATTTGGAATAATTAATCCAATGAACTACTTTCTCAATTCATATTTTTTATTTATTTCAAGTAAAACTTTAGTATTCAACTATTCAAAAGGAAATATTACATCTTAATTACAACTAGATGGGTTAGATCTAAAATTTAGAACTTTTGCTAGATTGAGTTCCTTCAAAATGAGGAAAGTCATAGCCTTTGAATCCTACATAATTTATATTAATATTATTTATAGGCTGCATTAGATGTTAAGTTGGTTAAATTATTTTATGACATAATATCAACATTGTATTTGTTACTACAACAATTACAAACATTGTCATAGTAATTATTTTTGTCTTTGTTATGTATGTTGTTTTATTTTTGGAAATTGGCACCACTTATAATTAAAATGAAAAAATATGTTATGACTTTAAAGTCTAAGTTTTATCCTTGTAATGATTAAAGTAAATTATGAATTAAAATAGCTACATAATTTATTATTATTGTTGTTGGCAGTGGTAGTGTATTAGAAACTAAGTTGATGAATGCTTACTTTATGAATAATAGATTAACTTGAGAAATTTCTTACCTATAAATTTATTTAATGATATCGATGTTAGTAAAGCCTCCCTTATTTATTAATATTAGATGTTTTAATAAGCAAAATCAATTATGAACTAGAATAGCATTAGCGCAATACAATTTGATTTTTTTCATATACAAGAGGAAAGGGGAAAAACCAACTAAACTAATTATTGCAAGTGTTCATTATTTATTTATGAAGCATTTGAACAATGTGTTAATTGAAAATAGCATATTTATAATGAAAATATAGATATCTTACAATATTTATATTATCATTAAGATTGTATATCATCTATTAATTTATGTTAGGGCACAGAGGAATTGAACCACCATCGTCCTGCTTGTAATGCAGGTGCTATTCCATTGAGCTAGCACCCTTTACAACATGAGAGGAGAGGGACTGTGTTAACACGTAGATTACACATTTCTAATCCTCCGTGACAGATCAAAATGATGACAGTCTTAGACTTTGATTCTTTTACAATGATGAAATTCTTAGACTTTGATTCCTTACATAATTTCTATTAATATTATCTATAGTTTGTATTAAATGGTAAGTTGATTAAGTTTATGTAATGACATCAATATTGTATATATTACTATGATTAATAAATTGAATTATAATTTGATATGGTAACTAGTACATTGTTGGTGTTGAGTTCCTATACTAGTAGAAAGTTGGCACAATTTTAGAATGGCCCATTTAAAAACTATTTAATGTAAAGGTTTGGTACCCAATATTGTTCTAAAATTTTCCTTTTTATTTCTCTGAACTAGGCTTCCATCAATCAACCTTTACATGAAGAGTCTCACTTTCATCATTCTGGAAAATATATGAGGTGGTTTTTGTCATCCAAATCATCTCTCCTTCATCATCAGCTCATGATCTAACTAGCAACATATTTCCTTTCTCAAATTCGATCATAGGATTGAATCTTGGCTTTAGCTTGTTGCACTTGGGTCCAACATATACCCGTTCATCTGTCACATTATCAAAATCTCCATCCATAATACTTATATTCCATGCAGTGCATTTTGATCAACATTAAATCTCACATGGATTAAATTGTCTTTATAATGCAATGTATTTGATGATAAGGTCTAACATGAATTAAAGCTAACATGATGCTACTACTTAATGATTGATTTTCTGGATTAAGTTATGTGAAATCTTTTCAGTCCACAATGAGTTTTTCATGGTTCCCGTAAAAAGCATAGGTGGAGTGTCCACTCAAAACATTGGTTTGAAAAACGTTCACACGGTTTAATCCAGAAAATCAATCACAATGATGACAAACTGATAAAACCTGCACACTCAAAATGTTAGTACTGTATTTATTGAGTATTAGTTAATATACTAGTACAAAGTTGGCACCACTTTAAAGTCTACACGAGAAAATATAGTTATGAATGTGAATGCAACATAGTAGTACAATTAAATTTATATCAACTATAATAACGAATAATAGGGAAAACTCACTTCAAACCTTATTGCAAGTTCCTTACATTTACTCACAAAACAAGTCTATAAGATATTTTTAGGTTCATTCGCATAAAGTATCATCACATGAATTAACATGAAGTTGAACCAAAATTTTCATATATGTAGCAAATAATATAAAATTCCTCAAAAGGTAGCTTAAAGAGAAAATTTGATATACTACAAAAATTGACATATTTTTCTTCATGTATATTAATTAGTCATTCAAAAAGCAAAATTACATTCATTAATCATCTCCACCTAATCTCCTTATATTTTCTCAAGCAGATCAAGTATAGCTTGAGGATGAAGATTTCCACAGTTAATCATAATGACAAAGAGAGTTTATGGAATTAAATTGTGTATTGAAACATCCCTACGTTTCGAGTGGACACTCCACCAATCATCAGGGGAGCAAAATGAAAAGCTCAAAGTGGTATTGAAGAGAGTGAGAAAAAGCTAATAATAAATAAGGTAATGGTTTTGTACATGCATTAATGAATATAATTATGCACATTTGATATAGTGGCATGTTGTGTTGATCTAAAAGACAAATTGAAAAGTTAAAATTTGAATGGTGTTAGCTAGTTTGCATAAAGTATCATCACATGAATTAACATTGAACTTGAAGTGAAATTTTCATATATGCAATAAATAATATAAAATTCCTCAAAAAGTAGCTTGAAGAGTATTTATTATACTACAAACATTGAAAAATGTTTCATGTGTACTAAAATTCATTCAAAAAGAAAAATTACATTCATGAATCATGTCCACCTAATCTCCTTATATCCACTCAAGCAGATCAAGTACAACTTGTACACCACATTTATTTATCTTGGTCTTCCTGCAATCTTATTTCTTTGGTATCCATGCCCAAACTATGGTATTAATTGGAATAGATCAAAGTTCTGTGTCATCAAGATTTGGTACCCAATATTGTTCTAAAATATTTCCCTTGTATTTCCCTAAACTAGGCTGCCACCAATCAATCTTTACATGAAGGGTCTCACTGTCATCATCCTGGAAGATATCTAAGGTGGATTTTTCCATCCAAATCATTTCTCCTTCATTCTCATTACATGATATAACAAGAAAGAACTTCCTTTTCTCTACATCGGTTATAGGATCGAATGTTGGATTTGGCTTGTTGCACTTGGGTCGAACATATACCGGTTCATCTGTCACATTATCGAAATCCACATCCATAATACTTGATATTGCATGGAGTGCATTACCATCAACGTTAACATTTTTCCTCGTCTTGGGCCAAAAATCATCAAAAGAAGAATCACTTTCATCCATGGGTGTATGGTCATTATAGATTCCATCTCATGCATCAAGAACTCTTTTCCAATAATCTATTTTTTTATTCCATTCCTCTGTAACAATTGGTGAATTCTCATTGCAAATAGTCTCTTTCCACATTTTTATGTATGATGTTATTCCTTCCTTTAGTTCTTTTAAATAAACATCATTGTCTTTGGGACGTAAGAAACATGGCTTCCATGTGGGCAATATAGTTCGACCTTCATCATCTATATTCAACAACTCATTGTGGTTCCGATCACATAATGTCTCTGATGGATTCTTTATACCTCATAACTGGAACATCATTGAGTACAAGAAATTGGAATTACTGGACATTAAGATGTCCAACTAGTGCATTTTTCCCCTCCTTGATGTACCCATTAAGAAAATTTTTGAAGTCATACACTTTGCCAATAAGTTTAGGTGGAAACAACTATTTTTCTTCTATTGTGCAATATGCATACATCATCTCAGATAAAAAATATATATTTGTACTTTTCAAGTTGGAAGACATTCTTCTGTAGGTTCCATCTATGTCTTCATGGGTGTGCTCCACAAGTAAGAACCCAACCTCAATAGTGATGAAGACACCAAGTGCAGTTAATAGTGATAGAAACATGAAAACATAACTATTCTTATTATCACTAGCTACATTGTCCAACTATAACAATAAATGTGGAGGAAGAGGTTTAAAATAAAGATTTTGTTTTTTTGAGCTTCCATTTAAAGATAGGAAAGCATCCTTGTACACTCTACATTTTGAGTAAATAGAGTTTTTAAGTAATGCATTTGAAAGTGGGTTTCTTGAACTTTCACTCTCATCAAGCAAATCACCATATATATCAAGGTGTGGGTCTGCAAGGTCCCCAATCACTTTGCAAGAGATGTACTGGTAAATTGTGATCCCATGTGTACAAATGGTAGGGATAAATGACCAAAACCTCATGTGTTATGCCCATGTTTTAGCACACCTGAAAACAACAAACCCAAGTTTGTTCCTGCAACAGATTTTGATTTGACATGTAAGCTTGGGATTGAAGTCTTTGTTTTGTCCATTTTAGCATGGATAATGCTCAAGTATTCCTTTGGATACCGCTCTAACATAATTATATGGGCATAGTAGCAATATCTTCCACACATAACAATCTTATTATGTTTCTTCAGTCTAGCTCATGCCTTTTCTTCCAGCTCTTTTGTAGTCATTGTCTTCATCTGTGCTTTCAACACGATACATTCACTACATTTACTGAAGTTAGTGTTCTTTGAGAATGCCATATATGGAAAATGAGTATTCCAAATCTTGCTCATTGTTTGTTGTGATATTGATAGAAAATTGATCTCTTGAAGAGCCTCATTGATCTCTTTTAACAAAGAACTTTGGGTGTACATTGATGGCAGCAGTATTAAAGGAGTATATGTTCCATCTTATTCAACTTGTTGTGTTTGGTTCAATGAAAAATATGAATTATCCATGACAATTTTGTGCAATATTTCTATGGTTTCCACAGTATGTGCACGTGGTTTGCATTTGTTGGTGTTACCATGAATTCCTTTGACAGGCCCTTATTGGAAGTTATGTTGGTAAGTATAGAAGGTGCTTTGAGGAATATTATGTATCTTATACCATGCTTTCTTACAAATAATATCTCCATTAAACCTCATGTCCTTTACTTTCCTAACAGTAGGAGGTAGGCCATGGCCATGGCTCTTTGATATGATTGTGTTGGAAAGGAGTGAATTCAAGGCAAATTCCCTAATGTCATTTTTTTAAGAGTTCCATACCCTTTATAGCAGCTGCAATGGATTTCCTATCCACATGTTGAAGACAATCTTGTTTGCAACATTCATCTCTTGCCAAAAGTCAATTTCTTTCTCTTCATCTCTCTGTATTTGAAAGTTTCCAATTTTTTTTTAGCCACAACTCGTTTAATCCTTTTATATGGCCTCGTTACGTGCATAGCAATTGAGGCTGGATCTTTTTCATTATAAAGATCACCATCCCATGTGTTTAAGGGACTTGTGTCCTCTATAATATCACATACCACCATTTCACTGGGCGCCTCCTTGAAATTTTCATTCACCCTTGTAATCTTACCTTCATTGTCCACCAACTCATTTATTGACCATCTAACCAAAAAATGTATAGACTTATCTCCAATCCTACATCTTTCACAATTTCTTTCTATGTCTTCCAAAAAACTCCGAATTCCTTTTCACCTAACCTTTCACCCTCAACCATTTCATCCTCACAGACATTAACTATGATCCCTTTGACAATGCACATGCTTGTTCCCGTGCACTCATGTGTAAGAGAAAACTTTTTGCATGTGAATGTAAGCCTATCTTGGGGAGCATTTACTTGATGATCATGACAATGAGGTTCCAAATCTGATTTTGGCAAAATCTCATAAGATCCCAATGGACCCCTAGTGTAGTTTCAAATCCTGTTGGATGTGGCAAAAGAGCATCATGTTTTAACACCTTCTCAATGTTAACCAGTATGGATCCTTTATTTACCATACTTCCATGCACCTTATGACCAATCTTTGTATTGAATATGGAGCCTTCACCCACCGTCACTCCACATTGCAAAAGATATACCTTGTCTCCAATAGCAAATGCAAAAGATACATTTCCAAATATACAACAAATTAGACAAACTTAGTATTTGCTCAAAAATAATAAGCAATGTACTATCAAAAACACTTAACATGTGCTTCAAGATTTTGATTTACCTTTGTAATGCCTCAAATCTATGATCTTCCATGGATGTAAGTCCCCTTCATCAATATATTCCACAATCAAATGTGGTTCAATAACATCAATGATCAAAACCATAACATATCCTACATTAAGCCTTTCTCCACCATAATGAGTTGTAGTATCTGTAGATTCAACCCTTCCTAGTCCAATAACTTGACCATTAATTAGGAGGTTAACATAGTCCCTCTTATCAAAATTATATTTTCCATTGTAACTCCTCCCAATTTTTGTAAGACATTTGAATTGTAGTTTGTAATTAAAGTTAAACCATATGAAATGTATGTTCAAAAAGGTAATATAGTTGCAATAATTCAAAACAATAGGGTAGCCCTTTTGTATGCCACGAAACATTGTTCCCCTACATCTTGTGCGCACTAGAAAAAGGGAATTTACATATAAATTACATAAAATATATATGAAGAGATAACAATAAGAGTTCCAAGAAGCATTAGAGAATGACAGATATCAAATTAGATAAAACCACCAAATTCCTATTTGACTTTGGACATAGCATTTATATTATTGATGTATGTGTATGAATGTAATGGAAATCTAGCTAGATTTAGCTTCCGTTCTTAAAACGTTGCACGATAAATAAAAGTTAATGTGTGTTAGTTTTCATACTGTAGTTTTCCATCTAACAGAACCACATTGTCATCAATCACATTACACCATGATGGAAATCTAGTTGGTGTTAGTTTCCATTCATAAAACATTGCATGGTGCCTAAAAGCTAATCTATGTTAGTTTTCATAAGGTAGTTTGTCATCTAACACACCCACATTGTCATCAAATACATTACACCATAATGAAAATTTAGTGGAGTTAGCTTCCTTCTAACAACATGGCATGGTGAGCGAAACCTAACCTGCGATAGCTTTCATAAGGAAGGTTTCCATTTAACACAACTACATTGTCATCAATCACATTGCACCATGATGGAAATCTAGATGGAGTTAGTTTTCGTTCTTAAAATATTGCACAGTTAGTGAAAGCTAAAGTGTGTTACTTTTTCATGAGGTAGTTTTTCATTTGACACAACCACATTGTCATCAATCACATTGCACCATGATGGAAATCTAACTTGAGTTGGCTTTCGTTCTTAAAACATTGCACTATGAGTGAAAGGTGATGTGTGTTAGTTTTCATAAGGTAGCTTTCTATATAAAACAACCACATTGTCATCAAATATATCACACCATGATGGAAATCTAGCTGGAGTTAGTTTTACTTTTAACAACATGGCATGATGAGATAAAGTTAATGTGTGTTAGCTTTCATAAGGTAGTTTTTCATCTACCACAACCACATTTTCATCAATCACATTGCGCTGCAATGGAGATATACTTGGAGTTGGCTTTCGTCCTTAAATCATTGCATGGTGAGTGAAATCTAATGTGTGTAAGCTTTCATAATGTAGTTTTCCATCTAGCACAACCACATTGTCATCAATCACAATTCACCATGATGGAAATCTATTTGAAGTTACCTTTCATTCTTAAGACATTGCATAGTGAGTAAAAGCTAATTCATTAGCTGTCATAAGTTAGTTTTCCATCTAACACAGCCACATTGTCCTACATTATACCATGATGGAAATTTAGCTGGAATTAGCTTTCCTTCTAACAACATGTCATGATGAATGAAAGCTAATGTGTGTTAGTTCATTGCACCATGATGGAAAGTTAGCTAGAGTTAGCTTTTGTTCTTAAAACATTGCACGTTGAGTGAAAGTTAATGTGTGTTAGTTTTCATAAGGTAGTTTTCTATCTAAAACAAACACATTGTTATCAAATACATAACAAGATGATGGAAATCTAGCTATAATTATCTTAAATTTTAACAACGTGTTGGTTGTCGTTCTTAAAGCATTGTATGATGAGTGAAAGAAAATGTGTTTTAGTTCATTACACCAAGATGGAAATCTAGATCGAGTTAGCTTTTGTTTTTAAAACATTGCACGGTGAGTGAAAGTTAATGTGTGTTAGAATTCATAAGGTAGTTTTCTATTTAAAAGAGTCACATTGTCATCAAATACATAACACCATCAAATACATAACACCATGACGGAAATCTACTTGAAGTTAGCTTTATTCCTTAAATCATTGCACGATGAGTGAAATCTAATGTGTTAGCTTTCATAATGTAGTTTCCATCTAACACAACCACGTTGTCATCAATCACAATGCACCATGATGGAAATGTAGTTGGAGTTAGATTTCATAAGACAATTTTCTATCTAACACAACCAAATTGTCATCAAATACATTACACCATGATGGAAATCTAGTTGGAGTTAGTTTTCTTCTTAACAACATGGGACGATGAGTGAAAGCTCATGTGTGTTAGCTCATTACACCATGATAAAAATCTAGCTTGAATTAGTTTTCTATCTAACACAACCACATTGTCACATTGCATCGTGAGGGAAATCTAGTTGGAGTTAGATTTTGACCTTAAATCGTTGTATGGTGAGTGAAATCTAATGTATGTTATATTTCATAATGTAGTTTTCCATTTAGAAAAATCACATTGTCATCAATCAATATGCACTATGTTGGAAATATAGCTAGAGTTAGCTTTCGTTCTTAAAACGTTACACGATGAGTAATAGCTAATGTGTGTTAGCTTTCATAAAGTATTTTTTCATCTAACACGGCCACATTATCATCAAATACATTACACCATGATGCAAATCTAGCTAGAGTTAGCTTTCTTTCTAACAACATGGCACAATGAATGAAAGCTAATGTGTGTTAGCTTTCATAAGGTAGTTTTTCATCTAACACAATCACATTGCACCGTGTTGAAAATCTAGCTGGAGTTAGCTTTCATCCTTAAATCGTTGCATGGTGAATAAAATCTAATGTGTGTAAGCTTTCATAGGGTATTTTTCCATCTAGTACAACCACATTGTTATCAATCACAATGCACCATGATGGAAATCTAGCTAGAGTTGGTTTCCATTCTTAAAACATTGCACGGTGAGTAAATCTAATGTATGTTAGTCTTCATAAGGTAGTTTTTCATCTAACACACCCACATTGTCATCAAATACATTACACCATGATGAAAATCTAGCTGGAGTTAGCTTTCCTTCTAACAACATGGCACTATAAGGGAAAGCTTATGTGTGTTAGCTCATTACACCATGATAGAAATCTAGATGGAGTTAGCTTTCATTTTAACAACATGGAACGATGAGTGAAAACTAACTAATGTGTGTTAGTTTTCATAAGGTAGTTTTCTATGTAACACAACCACATTGTCATCAATCACATTGGGTTGTGTTGGAAATCTAGCTAAAGTTATCTTTCATTCTTAAATCGTTGCATGGTGAGTGAAATCTAATGTGTGTAAACTTTCATAGTGTAGTTTTTCATCTAGCACAGCCACATTGTCATCAATCACAATGCACCATGATGGAAATCTAGCTGGAGTTAGCTTTCGTTCTTAAAACATTGCACAGTGAGTAAAATCTAATGTGTGTTAGTTCTCATAAAGTAGTTTTTCATCTAACACTGCCACATTGTCATCAAATACATTACACCATGATGAAAATCTAGCTGGAGTTAGCTTTCTTTTTAACAACATGGAACGATGAGTGAACTTATCATTACCAAGTGGTTTTGTCATTATGTCAATATTTGCTTTGTTGTAGGACAATAATAAAGGCAAATGTCTTGATTGTCAACCAACTATCTGATGTAATTGTGATGAACTTCAATATGCTTAGTTATGGCATGATAGACTGAATTTTTTTCTATTTTGAGAGCACTCTGATTGTCACGGAAAAGTGAGGTTATCACTGCTTGGTCAAGTTGAAGATCGACCAATATTCTTCGTAACCACATTGCCTCACAACCTGTACTGAAGTCTGCCTTGTATTTTTTGTCAATGGAGGATAAGGCAACTGTAGCTTGTAGATTACTTTGCCATGAAATTACCTTCCTAAACCAAGAGTGAACACATAACCTGTTTCTGACTTCCTTGTATCAACTGATCCAGCGTAATTGAAATCAATATGCTCTGTTAGCATGGAGTCAACATATCTATGATATAGAATGCCAAAGTCAAGGGTCCCTTTGAATATTGACGGACTCATTTTGCAACTTGCCAAAGTAACTCTTCAGGATTAGACATGAATTGAGAAAGAGACAAATCACTAAAAAACATAGATCTGATTGGGTGGTAGTAAGATAAATCAAACTACCAACCAATTTCCAATACAATGACTCGTTGACTAGTGGTGAGTCCGTGTAAGTTAAGAGTTTTATGCCAAATTCCATAGGTGTAGATGTAGGATTACATTCAGTCATTCTAAATTTTTTGAAGAGTGCTTTGGAATACTTGACTTGTGATAAAAAGATAGCGTGCTTAGATTGCAAAAATTCTACACCTAAACAATAATGAAGCAGGCTTTAATCAGTAATTTCAAAAATAGATCAAATATCAAATTTCACCTATTGAATCTTGTTGGCATTGCTTTTGGTGATGGGAAGGTCATCAACATAGACAAAATAAGATCAATATATCATCGTCGCTATTTTTGACATAGTAAGTGGGTTCATAATAGGTTTTTCTAACGCTAGAATCTCTAAGGTATTGATCAAGTTTGAAATACTAGGCTTGAGGAGCCTGCTTGAGTCCATACAAGGAATTTACCATCCATAAAAGGACTTTACCAACCAACAAACCAAATGTTTCTTTCCAAAAAAATGAAACCCTTGCGGTTACATCAAGGCACTTTTAACATCCATCTGTATATCTTCCATCCAGAATGAGTAGAAATGGAGATAACTAGTCAAAAAGCTACCATTTTCACTGTGGGGGCAATGATTTCTTCACAGTACACCCCTTCATATTGTGCATATCCTTTGGAAACAAGACAAGCTTTGTATTTGTCTTAAGAACCATCTAGTTTACATTTGACTTTTAAAATCCATTTACAACCAAGTGCTTTCTTCCCTAGAGGCAATGTGGACAAGACCCAAGTCTTGCTTTTCATCTATGCATCATATTTCACTTTCATGGAAGCCTTTGATTCATGTTTTCCTTTGGGTTCTTCAAATGTGGTAGGTTCAAATACCTGACACAAAAACAACAGAAGTTAGAGAAAATTTTATCTTCTCACTACCTTGCACAATTTGTTTCATCAATCATGTAGTCTTTCCTTCTAGTGTCTTTGGCAACTCATCTTCTCAATATCCTTCCATCATGGTATAATACCATTTCAATTTCCTTTGTTGGCCCTCTTGGTCTTGCTATGAAGATCAAGAATCCCTCTCTATTGTGAAGATTGAGAATCCCCCTCTTCTTCACCAAACCCCTCCTTGGAACTTGACTCCTATGATGTTTTTGGCTCTGAGTCCTGTTTGATTTCAACACCAGAACTTGTTCTTGAATGAGCAACAATTTCCCATACACTACGTAGTACTATCCATAGATTTACCATCATCACAGAAGAATGATATTTTCTCATCTACAACATCTCTATTAATCACAATTTTGTTCGTAGAAACATCCAGTTATTCATTAGGAACGTTTTTCCTTGGGAATATTTGCAAAAGCAATACAACTGAAAATACGAAAATCTCTTACAAAAGGTTTTCTACCTAACCATGAATCCTCAGGAGTGATATCCTACAAATATTTACAAGGAGTTTTCTTAAGGATGTAAACCACAACATTCACTGGTTTTTCCCAGTATGGCTATGGTACATTCTGGCTGTGCACCATGCACTTTTCCATCTCCACAACTATCTTATTCCTCCTTTCCATGACTCCATTTTGTTGTGGAGTGTATGGAGTGGTATACCGCCAATGTATACCTTCCCTTTCGCAATATTCTTTGAACTAAGTTGAAACAAACTCACCTCCATTATCATATCCTAAAGCTTTCAGTTGTTTACTTGTTTGTTTCTCTACCAAAGCTTTTCATGTTGCAAAATTTGAACAACAACTTGACTTATTATTCATAAAACAAACCCTAATTTTCCTTGAATAGTCATCAACCAGTAATAGGAATTACTTATCTCCATATATTGTAAGTGTTTTCATTGGACCATGCAAATCAACATGTACTAGGTCCAAAACTCATTTGGCTTGCCATGTTTTATTGTCAATATCAAATAAAAGCCAATGTTGTTTTCATAACTGACAGCTTGCATGTATCTCTAACAATCCTGCACATACCTCTAATACTCCTGAATGGATGGAAGACCATCCACCATATTAGTCTTATTAAGTACAAATAAATATTGATAACTTAGGTGTCCATACCTTTAATGCCAGAGTACATTTGTATTCTCTACCATAGCTGGTGCATGTGCCTTTGTTGTTTTTAGAATCAACCAATCTATACAACCCTTTTTCACCAATACAAACTATAGTCACCTTATTATCACGAGAGTAGTGACCATATATTTGCTTCCTTGAAAATTTACAAAAATATTAGGGTTCCTAGTTATCTCACTAATAGACGAGATTTTTGCTCATGTTAGGAACATATCGAACATTTTTGAAAGTATAAGTTAAAGTATTGTTCAATATGACATGAACAACCTCACATCCTCTAACATAGTGAGTCCATCCATCACCCAAAGCAATAGATTCACTATTACTCTTATCTTTAATGAAATTTACATACTAGTTTCTGTGACACTTGTAGTGGTGAGATGCACCTGAGTCGAATACCAGGCTATAGAATTAGTTGATTGATTATGTAATGCCACAAATGCAAAATCACCCACTGCTTCTTCTTCACCTCTTTCGGTAACATTTGCATGCCTTGATTTCATTTGACCACGTGCCAAGTCATATTATTTTTTTGGCAATATCTCTTGAAGTGTCTAGGCTTATTGCAGTAATAACATCTGAATTTGTTCTCTTTGATACATTGCTAGCATTTTTTTTGTCCTTGCCTTTGAACTCTGCACTTAATGCACTCTTTATAGTGGATGGATTTGATGCTTCTATCTGATCTAGCCTCCTTTCCTTTTGTACAAAAAAGTGTTAATAAGTTCTCAAATGTAAGTTGTTGGTTCTCCCCAAGTAGATGTAAGGACTCAACAAATGAATCAAAGGACAGCAGAAAACTTCGCATCAAAAAAGCAACCATATCCTCATCATCCATCGACTTCTTAATAGCAAAAAATTGATCATTAAGATCCTTCAAGTGCAATAAATATTTAGAGACTGGTCCTCCTTCCTGTAACTTCATGGAAATGTTAAAACAAAATATTTTTAAAATACAATGACCACCCAACTTATGATGCTTGATACTTATTTTGGAGATTTGTCCACAACATAGGTGCTACAATGGAATTTCTTACTTCTTGAACTAATGTAACTGCGACTAACAGTTTGAGAAGCATAAGTGCCTCTTTATGTCTTTTATCATAGTTTTTGGGATAATTTGTTGGTCTATATTCTTTACCTAAGATCATAGTGGAAAAAATCCCAATTTTTCTTAGCTGTCAATTTTTCAACCCGAAAAAATCCTGATTTTTCAAAAAATTAGACATCGGGAAAATTAGAAAAAAAATCGGGAAAATCGGCAAAAATCGGCAAAAAATGGGAAAATCAGGGAAAGAACTGGCAAAAAATTGAGAAAATTGGGAAAGATCATGGAAAAACGGGAAAATTTAGCAAATAGGGGAAAATCGGTAAGCTAATTTTGACCCTATTGAAGTACAAAATTTGCATTTTTTAATGCTTGTCGCAGTTTGCCAATTTTTTCGCCGATGTTGCCGAGAAGATGTTTTCTAGACCCTCGCTGATTTTTTGTTGATGCCGATTTTTTCCACTATGCCTAATATTGTTTGTTCAAGATCTCTAAATTCAATAATGGTTAGTATCTTGTGACTCCATAAACTGTAATTCTTTCCAATCAATTTTTCACACTTCGGAAAGAGTAAATGATGCTAACTAGCCATTACTAACACAAATCGAAGAGTGAAGGCTACAATTTAGCACAGGATTACTACCATTGAGAGTAATCCATCCAATCAGTTTAGTAAACGTCCTTCGTGTCGATAATAGCTTTGAATTTCCACGCAATGGCTGGGCAATACTTCCACTCTCCAATTCGCAGCATGTCATCATTCCTTCAAACAGTAGTTTCATGGTCAATACCAAGGTGGTGGCTGATCCTCAATGAGCTTAATTTTATCATGCGGATACAACACAAGATCACAGTTGTTGGCACAATGAAAACTCCTCAATTTAGTAGCATATCAGGTCGCAATAGATCTCAATGTCTACTTTCCTATATCGATATTACAGTAAGCAGATTTTGTAAAGTTCAAAGTCTACCATCAATAATAGAAATTCCAGAAAAATGCAGAACATGGTCAAGATTTACCCATTCTTTCATAGCTTTTAATATGCACCATGAGAGTCATACACCAGTTGCATACATGCAATAAGATTTAACCATGATTTCAGTGACTACAGGTGCCATGATCTCTTGGAAGATCATGTAAATTGCATCACAGATATGTAATCACATATAGAGACCATAAAAAAGGAGATAAAATTAATTTGATCTAAGAATGACTTTGGCAAGGTAGGCAGGTCTCGTTACAGTACTAAGGGGATTTTGAGAAAACAGATCTCACCATAGCCTGGCTTCTCGAGTTTATTTATACATTGTCACTGTAGACAGACATAAAAGAAAGAAAGCCAAGAAATAGTATAGGTTCAACATCAAATTTTGTAAAAGGTACAAGGTTATGAGGGCAAGATGGCATTGTGAAAGGAAGGAAAACCAGATGGCATTGAATCTCCTAGGTGGTATTGTACAACAAGTTTAATATTTCTAGAATTAAATGGTGTTTTTGGGACAAATGATAATAAGCTGGGAAACATGAACACCCTCTAGAAAGTCTATGTTGCTTTGTGACACGTACGTGCGATTTTGAAGTTAGTGTTTTTTGTTAGAGATGATCCTCTAGGAATAGAATGATTTTCAGAACAAAAGTATTTACTGAAACTTGATTAGCAAGTGATTGTGTGTGTGATAGAAGTTTTTTTTGCTCTGAGGAATTTCAGAATAGTCAAATTTAGAGTGTGTTGTTGTTATCTAAATTTTTACAGTAGTAAGGTTGTCAATCACCAAGTATTAGCAATAAGTAGTAAAATCAGATGTCCTTAAGCCCAAGATGACCATGGAAAACAATGCTTAAGAGATATAGCACAATGAGCTGTTCAAACAAATAAATCATGCAAATGCCATCCTCGACCATGGACAACCAACAGATAACCAACCATTCCACCTACTTTGCATTAATAGCTCACGGTCTGGACTCTGAGCCATGCAAAGGGTCGAGGGCTTAAACAACAACATCAAACCCTGCAAACAGACTAGCCAAAGAACAACTTGGCCTCATACATTAGTGACCGAACAAGTGAAAGCAACAACAACAAAACAGTGATAGAGCTCAAATGTAACAAAGGGAAAGAAAAACACAAGGCAGAGTCACTCAACCAAACAACAATTCCTACCCATCAACCAAAAACAATGCACCAAATAGGAAACATAGAGGAAGGTATGAGTCTACCTTTATCCAAACATAGCTGAACACACAATTTGGATGCAGTTCCAAACTTTTCAATAGCCAACAGTTAGTCAACAAAAACACTTACAACCCAGGCTAACAGTCATGGCCAAGAAAGCACTTAACTAAATGTGCAAAGGGTCGAGCTCTCAACTCCTCAAAACCAAAATGCAAGAAGATGCTACAAGGGAGAGAGAAGGCTAGGTTATGAAAAGCATTTATCAAAAATCAACCATCAGATCTCTCACCAACAAACCTGATCAAACATAGTACACCCACTGCCCCCATGCAACATTAAATGCTATTCACTAGGGCTAGTACAGAGGTGGACAAGTGGTAATCCCAAAAACCAATATCCAAACACCCAAATCCCAAGGATGGCTTGACAGGGCTAATCATGTCCAAGATCAAACTTCCAAAACCTAGTTTCTCAAAGCCAGTCATTCCAATGATTTTTATAACTTCCATGGGTTAACACTAGTTAGGAACTTACAAGAGCACACATAAGACAAGATATCAGCTAGCTACTGTATATTTAAATGATATGAGTGCCAATTTGACATTATTCACTGTATATCTAAATCGTACTTGTCATCCTAAAGTATTTAATTGCAGAGCTCTGAACTGATTTTAAAGATTAGAGCAAGAATATCTTGCATATACAGGTGAACACAACAAACTGTATATAGATAGCAATGTTATTCATTCCTCAATAAGTGCTAGGTAAGCTACTACATAAAACCAACTTATTGTTACAAAAATTGCAGAAAATAGTCAACAACGCAGGGACTAGGGAAAATAGATGGAAATTTTATAGAAATAGAAATTCGTATAGCACATGAAGAAAAAAAAAGTAGATATAGGCACCTGCAGTAGTGCTCTAACATCTGACTTCTCCTTTAAACCATCGATAATATCAGTTAGTTGTGACCTAAATCACCATACAATATAAAAATATGTTGTGTGAAATTAGTTACAATTCAAAAATGAAGAATAATATTGCATTTTAAGAAGAAACATGAGCAAAATATGACATGTTATGCTTTAGTGAAAATTTTTACTTCCGTTTATAATATGTCAATAATGTGTATTGGATGTCAATAATCGAGCATAAGAGATCCCTCGAAGTTTGTCAAGAGAATAGAAGATGTGCCGGAAGTATCCCTCCCACCGGAAGAAACTATGCGGGTTGCTCTCTCCCTGGCAGATCGAGCCCTGATCAGGCAATTCATGGGGCTCTAGCCTTCGCCAAAATCCACTGAGAGCTGGGTCCAAAGAAACTAGAGACCCCTCATCTCCAAAAACGTTGCATCATACTCCCTCGGAAGGGAATACTTCCTGTTTGACTTCGAAACCAAAGAAGACAAAGATCTAATTTTCAGGAATGGCCCCTACTTCATTTAACCTTTTGTCCATTTCCTTTTGTCCACTAAGAAAAGAAACAAATTGCTATATAAGCAATTGGAAGACCTTGTTTATGTTCATGGCAATTTGAAATTGGCATTAAGCAGTGTTTCCAAAGATTCATCTAGTCCGATTGGCCCATAGTTTGAGCCTACTCCAAGTGCAGAAGAAGATGACCTTGGAGTTGGCATGGATAGTGGCAATAGTAATAAGCCTATTGTTGATGATGATAGATATTCACTTATTGATGAATCTGATCACAAATCTAGTGCCATACCACTGTTCCTTTGTTTTCTATGTTGGCTACACCTCCTCAGCAAGCTATACAGCTGCTAAGTTTCAGCAATTTGTGGAGGTTTCCTTGTAATTACTAATCTTTCATTAAGGAATGAAAAGCTGATTTTGCAGGAGAAATTACCTGTGTATGTATGAATTTTTTTTATGCTTCCACTCTTTACAGTGTTGCTGAGAGATTGATGAGCACGCTGGCCTATGGTTGGGTGGAAAGTTGCAACGACGTAGCTGGTTGTGGGGTAAACTCTTCATCAAAAAGGTAAGTAATCTTGACCGTGTTATCTCTGCAATTGAATCTATTGTTTTATGAATTATAATGAACATGTGAATGCTAGAAGGTACATGTTGCTTCCGATGTATGATTGATGAATTATCCATTCTGTTATGATGGATTACGCATCTTAGCATTCCTGTTATGCATTCTGTTAAGCCTTTATTTTAGCATTGATAAATGTTCTTATTTTTCATGGGGTTGTTTGCCCGTATGCTCGGTGTTCGTCACATCCTCTTCGCCAGTCTGAGGGATGGGGATGTGACAAACACAATGAGGAAGGCAATCATATCCAACAGGGTTGTAATAGTAGATGACACAATGTACTCTCCTAGAAAGGAATGAAATCTAACTCCAGCTATATTTTTATCATGGTGTAATGTATTTGATAACAATGTGGCTGTGTTAGATGGAAAACTACCTTATGAAAGCTAACATACATTAGCTTTACTGACCCTGCAATGTTTTAAGAACAAAAACTAACTCTAGTTAGATTTCCATCATTGTGCATTGTGATTGATGACAATGTGGTTGTGCTAGATGAAAAGCTACATTATAAAATCTAATACACATTAGATTACACTCATCGTGCAATGATTTAAGGACGAAAGCTAACTCCAACTTGATTTCCATCACGGTGCAATGTGATCAATGACGATGTGTTGTGTTAGATGGAAAACTACGTTATGAAAGCTAACACACATTATGTTTCACTCATTGTGCCATGTTGTTAGAAGGAAAACTAACTCGAGCTAGATTTACGTCATGGTGTAATGTATTTGATTACATTGTGGCTATGTTAGATAGAAAGATACCTTACAAAAGCTAACACACATTAGTTATTACTCACCATGCAACGTTTTAAGAACGAAAGCTAACTCTAGCTAGATTTCCAAAATGGTGCATTTTGATTAATGACAGTGTGGTTGTGTTTTATAGAAAAATACATTATGAAAGTTAACACACATTAGATTTCACTCACCGTCTAAATATTTAATGTTGAAAGCTAACTCCAGCTAAATTTCCATCATGGTGCAATGTGACAATGTGGTTGTATTAGATGAAAAACTACCTTATGAAAGCTAATACACATTAGCTTTCACTTATTATGCCATGTTGTTAAAATAAAGCTAACTCCAACTAGATTTTCAGCATGGTGTAATGAGCTAACACACATAATCTTTCATTTATAGTGCCATGTTGTTAGAATGAAAGCTAACTCCAACTAGATTTTCATCATGGTGTAATGTATTTGATGACAATGTGGTTGTGTTAGATGAAAAACTACATTATGAAAGCTAATAGACATTATCTTTACTCACCGTGCAATGTTTTAAGAACGAAAGTTAACTCCAGCTAGATTTCCATCATGATGCATTGTGATTGATGATAATGTGGTTGTGCTAGATGACAAAATACACTATGAAATCTTACACACATTAGATTTCACTCACCGTGCAACGATTTAAGGATGAAAGCTAACTCCAGCTAGAATTCCAACACGATGCAATGTGCTTGATGATAATGTGGTTGTGTTACATGAAAAACTACCTTATGAAAGCTAACACACATTAGCTTTCACTCATTGTGCCATGTTGTTTAAAGGAAAGATAACTCCAGCTAGATTTCCATCATGGACTA